>CM044961.1:4098439-4377921 GCA_024516035.1 Bactericera cockerelli | reverse complement strand
CTAAGTGAGGTTTTATTAGACAGGGCGGTCTGACCGTTTAGGCAAAAGTACATTATAACACGGCAGGAAGTGTCAATTAGGCAACTTTTACCTGGATTTAAACATATAATTTACCTACCAATTCATAAGAAGAGTTTAAACCTATATTCATTTTTTTCTGACGGGTCATTCATATAATACGTCAAGACCATTTTTGTGAAACAAACAAAAAAATACTTCCGTGTTTGAGTTCTTCCTCTTCCCTACATACAAGTAGAACGAAAATATAATAATAATACTCTTTAGTGGAAGGGTCCTATTATCTGATGAAATTTTACAAGACTTTAACTTAAATATAATCAAAAAGAAATTAATTCACTTTTTTCACAGGAATTTCACAAACAAACAAAAAATATTTCACATACTTTTTCTTTTTTTCAAAGGGATTACTTTTATCCGACTAAGATTTACAAGATTTCCCTAACTAATTGAAAATAAATTAACTAACTTTATTTTTCACAGGGATTTCATACAAAATTTTGTTTTTTTCTTATCGGACGAACATTTACAAGATATTACCCTAACTAATTTTAAAAATTAATAAATTAATTCACATTTTTTTTTCTTTCTTTTTTCACAGAGATTTCATTCTGGGACTAACTAAATAAAAAATAATAAATTCATTCACATTTTTTTTTTTCTTTTTTTTCACAGAGATTTCATTCTGGGACTAACTAATTGAAAAATAATAAATTCATTCACATTTTTTTTTTCTTTTTTTTCACAGAGATTTCATTCTGGGACGGACTACTACGGGCGCCCTGGCGGCTGGTAACTTACTTTGCTGTTGCTGAGGACTCCCGCGTCAGCGTCAGGAGTGGAGGCCGCTGTCTAAAAACCAAACAGAAGTTTTAGTCAAACCAAAGTCAAACAGCGGGAAAATGTCAGGCATGGTTTCGAAACTTGGCGATTTGAGCTGAAGTTGAAGTTTTTTTTTTTTTTTTTTTTTTTTTTTTTTTTTTTTTTTTTAAAAAAACGTCGCTTTCAACTGCATGGCCATATCACGACGGGGGTGTTACCCTCCATTCGCAGGAAACTCACAAACCTGCTACCCACATTAACCTCACCCAGCCTGAGTTGGGCCGGAATGCCAGCATCACGAAGTCTTCACCTCGCTGGACGTTGCTTAACTTCGATGATCCAACGAGAACCGGTGTATTCCACGCGCCTTCGACGCGACGCTGCCCAAATTGAAGTTTTCTTTTTTGCTTGGTGAGGGTCTGAAGGTATTGAGTATTACCTACTTTGCAACAAGTGCACTGGTAGTCAAGTGCTTAACGCGTTAGTCTGGTAATCCAGGTAGCGTATTGGTCCATTGGTTCAAATCACACCCAGTGCATGGATTTTTCCTCATTTATTTGAGTTTGTGACCACATAATAATAAGACTCTGAGGGTTAGGTTGTAGAAAATGTTTCAGCATTAACCTCGCCTGGTGGTTACTTTCCACTAAAGAGTAGGTATTACCTCAAAAAATTAGTTGAAGAAAGGTTCGACCAGGGGCTAGTCTGTCCCGGTATTCCAGAGGTCATGGGTTCGAAACCCAGCCGGGACATGACAAGTTATCCTCCTATTTGGGATTTTTACCACATAATAATATGTGTTGGGCTTACTGCTGGAATATTAGGACTTTAATAGTCTCAATAGGGCAGTATAAATAAGGCGATATTATTATTATTATAATATATTATTATTTCCTCCAAGCTGATTTGAAGGGCCGAATTATAAAATAGGATTAAAACAATGAAGATACATCGTACCTAAAGTCGGAGTTATAAGCAATCACAGCGCACTTCAGGGTTCAGGGATGGTCTAGCTTATATTTGTTTTAATTCTATTTATAATAATAATATTTAGTGGAAAGCAACCATCAGACTAGCTTAACGGTTTTTTTTTAAGGTAAGTGTGCACCGGAACCGCTTTCGCATTACTTTAGGGCATTTTTACCTTTACATCCATGCCACTCCGGAAACGGAAAATTTCGGTCAGAAATTTCCGCTCCGGCCGGGATTCAAACCCGCAACCTCCGGGTCAGTAACCAATGCTCTTAACCACTGAGCCACGGAGTTCGGCTTAATGCTGAAAGCACTTTTCCCTCTAGTAATTCTCAGAGTATTATTATCATCTCAGTTTCAACAAATGATTTTGAGATTTCAGCTCAAATTCCAAGTGCAAGCTGATTAGAACAGGCAAAATTCACAACAGATTAAAAAAATTCACACCATTGAACACGACATACATTTCATACCTACTAAACATAAAACTGGATTAAGACATAAAACATAAATTTACAAATAATGATGAATATTTAAAACATGCTGAATTGGTAAATATATCACACTGATTTGGAAACAACATGAATTTTTTTTACAAATAAATTGATTTAAACAACATACTAAAATGGAATAGATAATGTTTGTATGCTTTATATAATTACTTATTAAATAAATTTAATGTTGTACCTAAAAAACTCATCACAAATATTCTTGTGAAATTTATAACTTTATTTTTTTATCTAGTATTTTTTTTAAAAAAGAGATAAATTGAACAAAATATTAAATTTGTCTATAACAAAGAACTGAAAAATTACCTGTCGGGAAATTGTACTTATGAGTTTAATGACTCAATACTATGGATCAGTATACTAACTCATAAAATATGAATCTGTTTCCTTTACAATGTCCAAGGATCAGCAACTGTTTCATAACTATTGCTGATCCATAATTTCGCATCAGTATTCTGGTTCTATTTTCGAATCAGTATACTGAACAATTAGTTTGAATCAGTATACTGATCCATAATGTCTAATCACTGTAATACCTGAACCAAGCTAAATATAAATGCAAACCTTCTGACAATTTTCCAACAATGTTTTGATGCATTACTTACAAGATTTTTACTAATCTATAATTTTGAATCAGTATACTGATCCATGAGTTTGAATAGTTCCGAATCATTATACACATAGTTTCGAATCAGTATATTGATCCATTGATATATTTGATATGAATCAATATACAAATACATTGTTATAAATCAAGCTAACTATTTAATGCGAACCACCTGACAGCTATCCAACAACGTTTTGATGCATTACTCACAAGAATTTATACAGGTCCATAATTTTGAATCAGTATACTGATCCATATTTTCGAATCAATATACTGATTACAAGAATTTATACAGATCCATAATTTTGAATCAGCATACTGATCCATAGAGTCGAATCAATATACTGATCCATAGAGTCGAATCAGTATACTGATCCATAGAGTCGTATCAGTATACTGATCCATAGTTGCGAATCAGTATACTGATCCATAGTTGCGAATCAGCATAGTGATCCATAGTTTTGAATCAGTATACTGATCCATAGTTGCGAATCAGCATAGTGATCCATAGTTGCGAATCAGCATAGTGATCCATAGTTGCGAATCAGTATAATGATCCATACTTTCGAATCAGCATACTGATCCATAGAGTCGATACGAATCAGTATACTGATCCATAGAGTCGGTTCGAATCAGTAAACTGATCCATAGAGTCAAATCAGTATACTGATCCATACAGTCGAATCAGCATACTGATCCATAGAGTCGAATCAGCATACTGGTTCATAATTTTGAACCAGTACACTGATCCACTCTTATGAATCAACACGTATCTATAAATACCTTCACGGCCCCTCCCCCAGGCGAGTGTTTCAGGTTGTCCTTGGACCCGACCTTGGACTTGGCTTTGTCCTTGAAGTCGAGTTTGACCGACTCGATCTTCTTGTCCCCGCCCCCCGGCTTGTGGGTGGCGTTGTCCAGGGAGCCGACCTTGGGCTTGGCGGTCCAGTTCAGCTTCACCACCTCTATCTGGAATATGGGCGTGGAAATTAATAGTAAAAATAAAAATATATATAATATAATAATAATATCGCCTTATTTATACTGCCCGATTATGACTCTTACAGCCGTATTTATGAACAAAAAACGCCGTTTGACCATGGTCTGAAGTATGATTTCCTTTAATATTACTGGCCAATACCTTGCTTGAGACGGTGCTCAGACAAAATTCGCTGTTCATAAATACGGGTGTTAAAGTCTCATTATTCCAGCAGTAAGCCCAAGGCATATTATTATGTGGTAAAAATCCCAAATATACTGCCCGATTACTATTTTTTTTATTATCACTGTTCATACACAACGGTAATGCTGCAATTAGATAAAAAGGTTGAAAGGACTAAGCATATACTCGTACATATACATATGACCTATGCTAAAGACCTTCATATATCCAGGCCCTCCCTACACCTTTGTTTAAATTCTTCTACAGTAAGATTTAGATACGAATTAGGATTTTTACAATAATTACTATAAGTAATTAGAAAGGAGATGAGCGGTGATTCCAGGTACGAAGGAGTGTAGTTTCTTGGTTTATGAAAATATTGATTTAGTGGTTGTTCTCTCAATGACAGGTTTACAATAGGTCCCATACAATTAACTATCAGTGTTTGGACTATTAATCCTAACAAGCCAGGCTAGATTTCAGGTTTAATGGATTAAAAAATCAAGGTAGCGTAGGGATCCATTGGTTCGAATCCCACCCAGTGCATGAACTTTTCCTCATTAATTTGAGTTTGTGACCACATAATAATAAGACTCTGAGGGTAAGGTGGTAGAAAATGCTTTAAGCGTTAACCTCACCTGGTGGTTACCTTCCACTAAAGAGTGTTATTATTATTTAAATAAAAAAAAAGAAATAGCACAAGTTCTCACGATGGTTGATCGCACATGAAAATATGTGGTTCAGAACCTTCCAAATAAAGCAGACAGATTGCGATTTACTTTTACTTCCGAGAAATTTCTAATATTAGAAATCGGAAGTATTGTGTTCGTTTTTGTAAAAAAAAAAATATTTTTTTGCTCCAATTTCAATTTTTTTCATATTTCTGGACGTTTCATAACCTCCTGAGCAAATTTGGTTTTGTGTCCGTTTGTCGGTCTGTCGGTCTGTCGGTCTGTCTGTCTGTCTGTCTGTTAAAACGATTCCTTGTAACGCGCAAATCTCGGAAACTACTCGACCGATTTTGATGAAATTTTGTAAACATCTAGGAGACATTCTGTAGATGGTCCCATTTTAAATTCATCGAATTCGTACTAGCGGCTCTGGGTGAAAGAGACCATGCGCCTGACCACTAACTTTTTACTTAAATGCTTATATCTCGTGAACGGTACACCCGATTTTGATGAAATTTTGTATGTATATGCATTTAATGTTCCACACAGGCTTTTTTTTTTGATTAATTATAATTTGACTCTGATATTTAAGAAAATCCGAAATTTTGGACAATAAAGTCAAAAAATAAGAACCACGACTTGCCGATACAGAATTTTTTGTAGAATCTAGAATGTAGAAAAAACGGTTTTCTACCATATAAAATAAATTTGAAGAAAATCGGTTCAGCCGTTTCGGAAATACAAGTAATTTAGTATAAAAACTCAAAATTCGCACGTGTACACAATGTGAAACAATCACGAGGAAGTATTGTGTACATAATTGGCAGTGTTTTTTAAGATAAGATAAGATAAATTGTTTTATTTAGAATCAATATACATATAGTTTACAAAGCAACACTTTCCCTAAGCTAATACAAAAAATGTGGGCTTCTAAGGAAAGATTTATTTTAACTTTTCAATGTTTCGCAAGACATAAATTGCGGCTTCTGACTAAATCAGATGAATTGTGACTCACTTTCTTGTCCCCGCCGCCCGGCACATACTCATCGTTTTTGGCCGCAATCCGCGGCTCTGCCTTCCACTCCAGCTTGCGGTTCTCGATCTTGACTTTGCCGCCCCCGGGTTTGTAGTGGGCGTTCTGGAGGGAGCCGATTTTGGACGTCACCTTCTTCAGGTTGGGTGAGGGCGCGGAGCCCACCTGGACCTTGTTCATGGGCACCTCTGGAATTTCAAGAGACGGTTAGACCATTTTTTTATAGAAACAAAAATCGGAGCAAAAAATTTTTTTTTTTTTTTTTCTTTTTTTTTCTCTTTTTCTGGCATTGGTAGGCAAGGCCATTCCATACAGCCACTTTTTTTTATTACTATTCAAAAACGAACACACAACACAAAATACCTGATAATAATGATAGATAATCGAACAAGGGCAAAGTATAAATTAAGAAAGCTATTAAGCCCAGAAATATTTCCGACTTCAAATATTAGAAATCTATCGAAAAAAATACAATTACAATATTATTTTGTTATACATATTAAAAATTTATTGTGATATCACAATTTCTCAGACTCGCTTTACTAAATATTTGCTTATATTGGGACTTGAATCACTGATCAACCGCCTTTCGATCAACCTACTGTACTGAGGTCGGTTAGTCCATTTTTTCTTGTCAAGAAAAACTTTACAATAATTACCTATAGGTAATTACTTTTTAAAGTTGCATTTTCTCTGTCCTAAATTATTGTGTCATGGGGTTAGAAACTTACTCTTGCGTATACTAGAGGTTGAACCATCCAGTCACGGCGGTTATAAATTTACTTTTGCGTTCACTGGAGGTTGAACCATCTTGTCATGGGGGTTATAAACTTACTCTTGCGTTCACTGGAGGTTGAACCATCTAGTCATGGGGGTTATAAACTTACACTTGCGTTCACTGGAGGTTGAAGCATCTAGTCATGGGGGTTATAAACTTACTCTTGCGTTCACTGGAGGTTGAAGCATCTAGTCATGGGGGTTATAAACCTACTCTTGCGTTCACTGGAGGTTGAAGCATCTAGTCATGGGGGTTAGAAACTTACTCTTGCGTATACTGGAGGTTGAACCATCTAGTCTCGGGGGTTATAAACTTACTCTTGCGTTCACTGGAGGTTGAACCATTTAGTCACGGGGGTTATAAACTTACTCTTGCGTTCACTGGAGGTTGAACCATTCAGTCACGGGGGTTATAAACTTACTCTTGCGTTCACTGTAGGTTGAAGCATCTAGTCACGGGGGTTATAAACTTACTCTTGCGTTCACTGGAGGTTGAAGCATCTAGTCATGGGGGTTATAAACTTACTCTTGCGTTCACTCGAGGTTGAAGCATCTAGTCACGGGGGTTATAAACTTACTCTTGCGTTCACTGGAGGTTGAAGCATCTAGTCACGGGGGTTATAAACTTACTCTTGCGTTCACTGGAGGTTGAAGCATCTAGTCACGGGGGTTATAAACTTACTCTTGCGTTCACTGGAGGTTGAAGCATCTAATCACTGGGGTTATAAACTTACTCTTGCGTTCACTGGAGGTGGATCCGTCGGGTGATTTGGGTGTCATGGGGGAGCGGGTGGGGGTGAGTTTTCTGGAGTTCAATCTGGAGGAGGGAGACTTCAGGGGGGACCTTACTCCGGTTCTGGAGTCCTGGGGAGAAAATGGGATAGTAACGTTTAGCAAGACGTATTCCATCTCCTGTATAAATTTCGTCAAATTTTCTTTTTTAAAAAAGTACATAAAAGAGGAAGACCGCCTTTAAAATATTGCACCCAAATTATAAAAACCTCAGAATTGGATTGCTATGAAAATATGAAAAGATTTGCACCAGATAGAGGAGAATGGAGGACTGCTGCAAACCAGTTGTTCAACTTCAACTGATACCCTAATATGATGATGATTTTTCAATAAATTAAGGTTTGATTGAAATTATTTAATCAAAGTAAAAAATATCATAGCATCAGAGGTGAAGAGGTATTCCTATCTACCTCTTCCCCTCTCAAGGTTGAAAATCCTTGAGGTATTTGACGTATTTGACCTTCTTGACGTATTTGACGTATTATGGGACTCGAACCACAGAACGAGTCGGTTACAAGTCCACCGCCTTATCAACCAAGCTACTGGGGTCGGTTATTCAAACAGAACTACAACAAAATGTTATGTAGGAATATGTTATGTTATTTATACGCAAAAATATCTATACATATTCATCTTTTTTTAAAAAAATTGTAAGGTAGCTGAAGAGGAAACTTCAGTTCGGAACAATAATTTCTCTCAGTAATTTTGTCTTCAGATGATTATTAAAATATTTTTGAAAGTAAATCATTTAGGGAAATAAATTATCTTTCTCCATTGATAGTTTATTTTTTTCATATATGAGCTACCTAAATTATTTTTAATAATGAGAAGAAAAAAAAAAACAAACTCTAAAGTAAGTTTAAAATTAAGTTATCATATTATTATTTGTGTTAATCACTTTCGTGCTGTCACAACCACTTAGCCTCGCTTCACTAATTATTAGCTTAACTTGGGACTTGAACCACCGACCTCCAATTACAAGTCCGCCGCCTCGATCAAGCTACTGAGGTCAATAAAAACGCAAAAGTACAAATAATATAAAAATAATAAACTATACTTAACTAGCAACGTGAAAATAGCACCACAAACTTCAGCAAAAGTACATGAAGAATATTATGATTTTCATTTTTCCAAATGTACTTATTTGTCATCGTAGAAACTCATTCAAATCAATAAAACGTAACTGGGAAAATACACAAAACTAAGGGTAAACTATAGATATCAAAGGCGAAATATGTAAATATTGTAAAACACACGAATCCACGAAAAGGCGACACGCAAAAATATCAACAAAAAGTTAAAGTCTAATAGTAAAAGTCTGTAAAGGAACAAATCGGGAGTTCACAATAAATATTATACTAGATAATAATATTTGTACCTATATACTAAATATCCTTTTAATACATAAAATAAAAACGAACTTTCCAGTTATAAAAAAATACGAAAACAAATCAAAACCGATGTAACTTTTTGGAGAAAAAAAATTCTACCGCGAACGTAAAACTAATACGTAAATCTGAAAAGAGCTGAAATTAGAAAGATGGAATGGAACATAGACCCCGAAGCTTTCTCGAAATCAATAGAACAAATATTGTACCTGAGATAGCTGATATTGCTATCGCATACCTAGTTACTCAGTAGGTAGAACTTCTATTTGAACTCGACACAAGTTTGGGAAAATTCATTTCCAATTCATAGAACCCCACCCTCTCTTCTTATGGAACCTCCCCCTTCAGCGCTTACAGAAATCCCCCGCCGTCTGTCCGGGGTGTCTTATGTAACATGACATTAGTTGTTTGTGTACCCTGCTTAGTCCTGGAGCCATTTCCTCGAAACTAATTTTTAGGGGCCAAATTATAAAATGCTCATCTTGATTAGAACAAATAATCCTACACTATCCCTTAACACACCGACCTCAGTAGCTTGATCGACAAGGCGGCGGACTTGTAACTTGGAGGTCGGTGGTTCAAGTCCTAACCTAAACAAGTTAGGTAGGTACTAACAATTTAATCATATATAAAAAATTGTGCAACGTCCAGCGAGATTAGGATGTGTGACCAAATTCGAACCCTGTGATGCTGGCTATTCCCTGCCCCACTCAGGATGGGTGAGGTCAGCTAATTTGAGTAGCCGATTTGTGAGTTTCCAGCGAAGGTAATACGCCCATCGTGATATGACCATACAATTAATTCAATTAACAGCGACGTTAATCCCAAATTAAAAAAAACTCGGTAGCTATCCACCGAAGAGAAAGCACTGAAGACTTTTAAGAAATGTAACTGTTCACATAACTAGCTCATTCTTGACTATCAAATGAGCACAAGTCCCAAAGTCGTTAGATCTTGTTGTTATAATAGGACTATCTGTAAAACCTGTCTTACTTATTTACTTTGTCAAACTATGAAGAAGAAATATAATATGCATGCTTTTGGCAAAAGACTATTTAAACTCAGTTTTCTTCACGAGGTATGACTAGTAGGGTGGGCCGAAAAAAGCGAATTTTTGAATCGAGAATTTTAATAGCAAAAAAAAGTTGCAGCATGGTCAGACGATTCCAAAAATATAACTTTTGTCGAAATTGGATGTTATCTTCCACTGCCGCAAAGCGGTTGAAGTTTGGCGGAAAAGTCGAAAAATGGCATTTTGGACCCCACTTTAAGAAATTTATAAAAATAGTAGATGAACATCTAAGAAGCTCAAATTTGTTTCAAATTACTCAATATGTGTTCTAATTTTATTTTTAGACTAAAAATAATGAGCTTTTTGAACTCTGTTCTGTATACAGGGTGATCAAAAATCATGAAATACCACTTTTTTATGTGATTTATATGGGGTATATTATGTTTATATTTATTGAATTATTTGATTTAATTCTTCGATATTGGGCAACAAAATCATCAAATATTAAATATATGATAGTGCTGGACAGTTTGGATGATATTTGCATTCTTCAGATATACAGGGTGGCCAAAATTTTCATAAATTATGATGACTTTTTTATGTACTTAGTTCATGGTTTTTATTTACATTACAACCATGTTAATATTATGCTAATCAGTTTTTGGGGACATAAAACATAAATAACGATTATAAAAAGGATAATAAGACAGTCTCTTATCCAAGATATTTCGTATGGAGCCCAGGTGATTGATGGAAAGTCTTGGGTGGAAGGAAATTTTCAACCAACACAGTGCACCTTGGGAAATATCTCGTAGTAACATTGGAGTGGCAGCATAAACAATAGTAGATCAACAAATTATTTCAATACATAATATAATGATATAGTTGATCGATAAGGCGGCGCACTTCTAACCTCTAACCTCGAAGTCGGTGGTTCAAGTCCTGGATGCAGCGTAGATTTAGTAACTCGATTTTGAGTAGTTGTGATATCATGAAAGTAATTAACACAAGTATAGTAACTCTTTTTAATGTTGTTTTCTCATCAGTAGAAGTTCATTTGATTTGCTTACATTTCTTTAGACAATAAATAGAATCTCCTCCAATGATTTTCCACTGCGAACAGTACTTAAAGTAGATATAACATTCCCTCTCGCTATTCAGCGAGAGAAAAGCCATTGTTTTAAGGTACATTTTTGCCTTTGAGCAACCAGTTGTTGTTGTTAATTTGTTACCAATACCAAAGAGATTTGCAATTTTCAATCTGAAGGACTTACCTACTTTATTTCTTTCTGAAACCACAAATGGCATGAAAGACCAGCATAATATACATTATGATATATTTTAAGAACGTATTTGGTTATTTTTACCGATTCATTACTTTTTTTCCCACTGGAAAGAGGTGTAATGTATATGTATAACCTTAGAAATCCATTCGCCATTATCCATAAGCCATTAAAACTCTTAAATAGCAGAGAGACCCAAAGAACTAGGTCGGAAAGATACCAAAAGACGCGATATAAAAAAATTCGTTGTTGGGAGGGTTCGGGAGAGCTTCGTCGCGTGGTGTAGCCACCTGATACACATGGTAGCTAGACCTTATACAGTTATTTTAATAATAATAATGCAGGAAATAGAATGGTCAAACTATAAGGTAAAATTACAACAACGATAAGGAAATACGTTCCCCATACAACATATTTCCCAAGGTGCACTGTACTGGGTGAAAATTTCCTTCCACCCAAGACTTTCCATCAATCACCTGGGCTCCATACGGAATATCTTGGATAAGAGACTGTCTTATTATCCTTTTTATAATCGTTATTTATGTTTTATGTCCCCCGAAAACTGCTTAGCATAATATTTACATGGTTGTAATGTAAAAAAAACCATGAACTAAGTACATAAAAAAGTCATCATAATTTATGAAAATTTTGGCCACCCTGTATATCTGAAGAGTGCAAATATCATCCAAACTGTCCAGCACTATCATATATTTAATATTTGATTATTTTGTTTCCCAATATCAAAGAATTAATTCAAATAATTCAATAAATATAAACATAATATACCCCATATAAATCACATAAAAAAGTAGTATTTCATGATTTTGGATCACCCTGTATACAAAACAGAGTTCAAAAAGCTCATTATTGTTAGTCTAAAAATAAAATTAGAACACATATTGAGTAATTCGAAACAAATTTGAGCTTCTTAGATGTTCATCTACTATTTTTATAAATTTCTTAAAGTGGGGTCCAAAATGCCATTTTTCGACTTTTCCGCCTAACTTCAACCGCTTTGCGGCAGTGGAAGATAACACCCAATTTCGACAAAAGTTATATTTTTGGAAACGTCTGACCATGCTGCAACTTTTTTTTGCTATTAAAATTCTCGACTCAAAAATTCGCTTTTTTCGGCCCACCCTAATGACTACTGAGTAGACCCCTAAGTATCATACAAGTAAAGAGTTGGAAAAGACAAATAATGACAAAGACTTGAGGTCATTATTTGTTTGTATTTCTCCTTCTAAAAAAGTATCCAATGAAAATAATAACCCCGAGTAAAATCGAACCAATGGGTAAATAAATTGATAACTAGTGGGCTAATACCTAAAATTAGCCTTCTCAAAAAACTTCAACATAGTAACTGACAGGCTAGAAATATTTGACCCCATCAAAGTTACTAGTTATTTTTATCACCAAACTTTTCATTAAAAACTTATCGAAAAGTCCATCAAACGCTATATGAAGCTACCAAATCAGTACAACGCTAATTTCCTAGAAACTTAGGCGGAACTATGTAGAATTTTCCAGACGGAATTAAAGTTTGTCATAGGTAATGGTAGACTTGCTGGAGACGCAACAGTCAGACAATGACTTGACATACTCAGAGCTGGGTGGAAGAGAAAGCGCTTTCTATTGACCTGTTAGTCAGTGCCGGATGGACAAAGAGTTTTCTCCAGCTACTCAAATTAACATCAGCCCCGTCGTGATATGACCAGTTGAAAGCGACGTTAAACCCAAATTTAAATATAGAGACATAATAGGATAGATATTTTTTTTTAAAGAAAAATGTAGTTAATATAAAGAAAACAGTTAAAGGATTATTTATATTGAACAAGAATATTGTTTATATCGTGCAGGGCTCTTCCACAAAAAGGAGTTTCATTTTTTCAAAATTTCTAAATTTAGATTGTTAACTAACTTGTAACTTGTAGCAAGAATTACGACACGGAGGCCACATAAAATTTATTTATTTTATAAAAATGCCAATAGTTCTACTAGATTCCTAGAACTTGAAAATTACGTACCACTGTTTGCATGTGTAAACGTAGTTCTTTTTTTCTACTAAAAGTTTTGAAGGTGGTGGAATGAAACGGAAGTTAAAGTTGGTGCTAAATACTTTTTTTCGTGCTTTCTAAGTTCCTAAAGCTCATTAGTTTGGAGGTGTTGTTGGCTATGATTACTAATGAATAATAATACAAAAAACAATAATAAGTTACTGTTGGTCGTAGTTTATCAAAAGAGAGAAAAACAACAGGGTACCGATTTGTTTTGCAGTACTTTCTTCATTTATTGCACTTTAATACAGTTTTTAATGCATATCTTCAGATAGGAATAGAAGATTCTAACGGAAACTGCTTTGCTGTATTCTTTGCCCTGGCCAAAGATGTGTCCCCCAGTGACACTATTGAAAGACTTTGGTGAAGTCTTTCAGTAAGACTATGACAATTCCAACTTCAGTCTTTCAAAATCAAGAAAAAGAAATCTTTTGAAAGGCTGAAGTTGGAATTGTCATAAACGCTATAGGTATCACGGAATGGCCCGGTTGTCCAACTAATCGATGAGACCATCTCAAGGGTAATGATTCTGTCACATAAAAAAACTATCCAATATGGTTATAACCTTGAAAAGCATGTCAGAAGAAAATCTATTTTTTAACTGTTGTGATTTAGTCTGTGTTCCTAGTAACGTAGATGGCTGATTTTTAGTTGCAGGTAATAACCAGAGGCATTTATGGAATTTCTATTGCTCATTCCTCCATGGATGGAACGACCGCTCCATTCCATGTGCACCGGTCTTGTATGTGTCAAGGAAAAAATTAATAGAGAAAGTTCATTACCTTGGATTGAGTGTTCTCATCTACTCCACTGTCATTGTCCCCATCTGAAAGCAGAGAAAAATAAAGCCATATTAAAATAAATATCCAGTTGAATATGATTACTAAATAGTTATTTGGCAAACTATATTGCTTTTTTCAATTTATTTCTATTACAGTCTTCTGTTTCTCCACGAAACGCCCCCAGGGGACCTCTTTTCTCACATTGTCAGTCATTACGTCTTTTATAATGTCAAATAAGTATGGGCTGAAATCTGAACCTTGATGGAGACCAACACAGACAGATACCTATTACTTGAGGCCTACAATACTTCTTACTCTCTCAGACATGTATTTCACTATTCTCACATACTTTACAGGGGTTCTCTTTTCTCTCATACACCTCCTTATCTTTTCTCTCGGTACTCTATCATATGCTTTCTCTAAGTCTATGAAAACCATTACTAGCTAGATCATTGTCTATATTATATTTCATAAAAAAAGCATTGATAAACAATTTAGAATTTCAGATGAACTTGAGAAAACTTACAATTTTACTACATCATCGTTTATCAGTAAACATTTAACTAGTTAGTTTTCATGTCTTGTATAGTGTGGACTCAGCTTCTTTAATTTACATTCATTAAAATTTTAACGTTGAAAATTTAGAAATTCGAGCGCAGGACTTGCAGCCATACCGGCGAGTGTCTGGCTCGAAAGCCAATTTTTTATATGTAGAGGTTTACATTTACATCCCTCAATCCGAAATTTCACCCATCACAACGCACCAAGTCGGAAATGCAGCACGTTCCAAATTGGCTTGTATTTGTTGAAATCCTGTTTTATAATGCGAGCTTTAGAACAGATTTTAGAAAGATGAAAATAAGCCAAAAATATAAGGAACCAAGGTTCACTTCATAGATTGAGGTCAGGAACCAAGGTGCACTTCAAACCACTTGTAAAAACAGCAATATACTTTATTCCTGTCATGCACCCACCTCACCTACTTATATTAAAATACAAACAATAAACGTTAATGATAGGGTGTGCCATCCTAAAAGACTCAAAATTATTAATGGTAGCTTAAACTACCCAAAAAAAATTCTATGTAAATAATACACATCTAGTCAATACAATATCCGTTTTCATCATAGGTAAGTAGGTACATGTGTTATTATGTACTACCTAGTAAGTGTATACATAGCTGAATTCTAATCCCACAAAACAAACGGCATTGCAAAATCGACTTTATAATACAAAAAAAAATACAAGTTAACTGTAGGTAATAGGTACACAGTTGGTACTTATTTTCTTATTTATGACCGAGTATTTCATATCTTTGTTGCAAAAAAATCGCAAATGCATTGCGAAATCGCATGTTTAAGTGTCGCACGGTTCTTGCACAAGTTGACATTTGTTGTTGAAAGCTTTGCCTAGGTCGACAATTTGGCAAAATCAGCAAGATGTGTAATTTTACATGGCATTGATTGTGTCGTGCAGAGTTCGTGTTTGAGAAACGATCTCACTTCAGTCTCTTAATGAGACATCTATTACAGCTGACAGTCTAGAGAAAGCCGAACCACATAAGTAAGTATTACTATCATGTATGCTTTTCTGAGAAGGTAATTATTACAATTATGTTGAAAATATGTTGAAAAAGAGAAGACCCAGCTTCCGTGGCTAAACGGTTGTGACTACTGCCCATAGTCTAGTGATCTCGAGTTCGATCCTCGGTTGTGGCAGACTTTTTGAAGAAAATTCTGTTCCCTCCAAACATGTGAGGCTGGCATTTCCGACCCTACCCAGGCTAGGTGATGTTAATGTGGGTACTGGTGCTATTCCCAGCGAATGGAGGGTAACACCCCCGTCCTGATCAGGACGTTAAAACCAAATAGAGCCGTTGGCGTTAGGAAGGGCATCCAGCTGTAAAAATGCAAATCCAGCTGTTGAACAATGCCGACCCCAATAGCATCATAAGCTAATGTGGGATAAAGGTAAGGGATGTTGAAAGTAGGAGAAGATATATGAGAAAGATAATGAAAAAGTCATATAAGAATATTTGTCAATATCGGTAGAGAATTCAGAGGTAAGGGCTGCAAAACCTAGTCGGGATACAAGTAATCCTCCACTTTGGGATTTTGACCACCTGATAATAGGGCTATTTGCTGAAATAATAAGGCTCATTAGACCTATTCGGGCAGTATAAATAAGGTGACATATATTATTATTATTTTTTAGAGAATTTGTGAAATTCGTGACAGAGTATTGTGTTTGGACGCTAGAATCAGATTTTACTAGACATAAGTAATAGAGCCCTAGACATACCTACACAGTTAAAAATACCTAATCAAAGTAAAAGTTACAAGAAATAAACTATTAGAAGACTATGTAGAAATCTGGACACATTAAACGCTCGCTGGACAGTTCGAATAACTAGATTATCCAGTCCAGCGGTTATCAAACTAATAATTTTGCCACGGAGCACCAAATGACCGATGTAAATTTTACGAACACAGTTTGAGAGACGCTGATTCTAGTCCAATTGCAACGGTTGACAGCGGTTAATAGACCGTGGTGCTCTCACAGCTGTGAAGCTGAAAATTATACGTTGTACGACTCACCGGTAAGGTCAGTATTCTGAGAAATGGAGACTGCTGTTTTCACCGTTTAGTTTCGTTGCAGATTTTTGACAGCATTAATCGGTCTTTACGGTCCGGAAAAAAAAGGAAATCGCAAAGGAAAGTCTCGTTCTCAAAAAAAGGTAAAATGAAGGCGAGGGGCGAAATAAATAGACAAAATCGAGAAGTTTAGTCATGACTTAGAATCAGTTTTCCCATCTAAGACAGTACGCAAAATCTGGACTTTGCTCCTCAGAGGTATTGAAAAAGCGTCTATTTATTTTGTTCTTCGTTTATTTGGATGAAAATTGATTGTGTACATTTCCTAGTAAGACATGAAGTCTTGTAAAATTATATTATTAATCTTGAAATAGATGAGAAAATGACGGGATTTAGTCACTAATAAGATAAAAAATTAACATGTAAATTTAACCTTCTATGTAAGCAATTTTATATTATACATGGCAGGATTTCTGTACTACACCTCTGTAAAACTGAATTTTCAAGCTCCTGACATCTAAAGCTTTAGAGATCGGACAACCGAAGTAGCACAAAATGAAGGTATAACACAAAATGTTTTCTTATTGTTATAAATTAGAAGCAAATTTTTTGGTGCGCTAGCAAGAAGCATCTAAAAAACTTGTTTAGTGTGTTCATTTCTACATGAATGGTGAAAATTCGAACCTTTGCTGAAGTATCTTTTCGACTGACGCAAACTGGAATGTCTTTTCAGATCACCAGAAGTCGGAGTCATCGGAGTAGTGGGTGTGCGTCCGGAGTTGTTGCTCTTCCCGTCCAGAATTTTCAAGTCCGTCGGGCGATTTGGTTTCACTGGAGAGTCCACCGACCATCTGGAACTTTCAAACGGAGGTCTTCCATCCTTTTGAATCACTTCAGGAAGAGGCGGAGTGTCCATTCTCACCATCTCAGGTCGTAATAGATTTCTTCCATTCTGATTTGCAAATTCATCCATTTTGAAACTAGAATTTGAATCTCTCTGGTTCAGAAGTCTCTTTTCCTGCAGAAGTCTCTGATCGATGTTCCCTCCGGCAGGTGGCGGTCGGGGCGGTAAATCTCTCCTGTTTACGTCTTCATCTTCGTCGATAGAGGAGCGATGAGACTTGGGTGTACTGCTAGTGGTGCTAGAGGGTTGAGAGGAGCTCAACCCAGGAGGTCTCTGGTAGTTGGGGTTCTCAGGATAGTTGGGCATGCGCATCCCTGGAGGTCCCGAGGGAGAGTCTCTGCCCCCGCCTGGCATCATGCCTGGACGAAGAGGCATTCTGAAGTTTGGATCACTGGGAGACATCATCCTAGAGTCAACTCGCATGAGAGGACGAATGGGACGGACGTTGGGTGGGATCTGCCTTGGAGGCATGTCAGCCATTGAGAAGTTCAGCGTGGTTCGCTCCATTTGAGAATTAGGAGTGTTGATTACAGGTGTTGGTGGTTGTCCATTATATTGAAGTGGATTGCCAGGTTGAGGTCTTTGGTCAGCTGAAGGACTTCTGCTTTGACTCATGTTGTCTGGTGTAGAATTTCTCAAAGGAAACGGAAAACGATTTCCTTGAATGTGAGGTGGTAGTTTCTCTTTGAGCAGCAACCAAGGTGATGGCTTCCGAATCAGCGGAGGTCTCTGTGTGGGATATGGCCCAGGCTGTTGTTGACTTGGTATCTGTTGTTGACGCTGTTGTTGGTTTTGTTGATAGTACTGTCCGGACGGTGGAGGATTGTAAGAGTCACTTGGTCTTCTATCACTGGGCGGGTATTCTCCCTGGGGTTTTGCTTGTTCTGTCACGGGTCTTGACTGCTCGGTGGAGTTACTTCTATTGCTGTCAATAGGTCTGTAGTTGTTGCTCTCCAGTGGTCTGTATTGCTCACTATTCTGTCTCACTTGCTGTGGTCTGTACTGGTCACTGTTTGAACCGTGGGGTCGGAATTGTTCCGGTCTGATAGGAGGACGCAGTGGTCGATTCCAGTTTTGGGGTTGAAAATTCAAGGGTAATCTTTGTTGACCTGGAACACCAGGTGGTAGGTTTCCCTGTTGTGGTGGGATGTAGCTTCGGCTGTCTGCTCTTCTTAGCACAGGTCCCTGTTGTGGTCCTCTGGGCTGAAACTGTTGAGGATTGTATGGCTGACTGTTGAACTGCTGAGGTGCTCGGGGTGGGTAGTTTCCTAATTGGTTGGGAGGTGGAGGAGGGTTACCGGATTGACTGTTGGGGCCAGTTGACGGTTGGTTGTTGGGCGTATAATACTGACTTGGTAATGTCGAGTCGAGTTTCACAGAATTTGATTGGAGCTTGTTTTCGGACGTTAGTACCTGAAAAAGAAAAGGATAAGAGTTAGATGGGTGTTAAGGGGCGGGGGGAGGAGGAGAGAATTAATTTAACTACTTGAGGTCCAAAAATTAAAAAAAAAACATTTGTATTGAAAATAAATCCCGTTACATTCGTGTGATTCGTTTAGTGTTCGATCGGGTAGATCATTTTTCTGTGTAATTTCATTTATCTATTCCTTTAAAACGATGTTTTCAAGAATAATTTTTGGGTATATTTATTTATTTAGAGTTCAGTATAATGCTCGTAGACACATAAAATATGTTCAGAATAGGTAAGTACCTAAGGTTATGAAAAAAAAATACAATCACATCAATATTTTGAGGTAAGTAAAAGGTAGTTGAATATTGATTTTGTTTAGAATAATTTAAAATATTATAACCTATGTATGTTGTACTCATATATCACTTGCAATTTTTAATATAAATCAACCTATTTAACATAGCCAATTGTATTAAATTTCCAATAATAATTGCTTCTCTGGAATTATTTCATTTCAAATCAATTATTTTTATTTCACCTGTAAATTCTGATATCTAATCTAAATTGACTAAATGAAATTTCTTATTCAAAAAAAAACATATTCATACTTATCTGAAAAATAATTTAACCAAATTAAACCAAATTGTTAATTAACTCTTTGTCTTTAGAATTGAATAAATGTTACGAATAAAATCCAAATTTAATTGACTCAAAAATAAAATTCGAAGGAAACCAATAAAATCCTGCAAAATATGAAATTAAAATTACAGAAACTAGGTATCACGGAAAATAATAAAACTGCTGAAACAATGGGGAACAAGAAAATGTCCAATAATAAGGAGAATTTTATGTTGGAACAGAAACAGCTATTACTTTAAAGAAAGAAAAATGCTCAAATGAAATACACATATCTGAAGGTAAGGAAAACGCTGTAGAAGCTAGAAAACACGAAATACGAGAATGACATAGGAGATTTAAAAAATGATTTGGAGACTGGTACAAACAGTTTATTGTTTTTATTTATTTTTCCCTCGAATTTCGTGTCAGAGGAACAACACGAGCAAAAAATATATCTGTGAAGTTAGTTGTACGAAATATATCTGTGAAGTTATTTTTCAAATGTTTTTTTTTTTCTGTTCCCCTCAAGTCTTTCTAGAACATTTTGTGTAAGGGAAAATGGGGTTACTTGGACATAAATTTTCCTGAAGCTCAAGGTCACATATTAATGGAGCAAATAAAATTACCTATAGCTGTTGTATTATTATTATTGTCAACCTATTTTGACAACACAACCTATTTAGACAAAATTAAACTATAGAATTTAGGCATTAAAAAAAAAAATATGTATAAAACTCGTGACCAAAACTGATCCTGAGGATTTATATCTATCTACTACTAGTTCTTAGTGTGGCATGTCTTTATTTTAGTGTAGCAGTCTGTCCCTGTAGCTAAGTGGTAAAGGCGGCACTCTGTGAATCCAGAGATTCCAGAAGTCGCGGGTTCGAACCCAGCCGGGACATGAAAAGTGATCCTCCCATTTGGGATTTTTACCACATAATAAAACGTCTTGGGCTTACTGCTTTAATATGGGACTTAATAGTCCTAATCGGGCAGTATAAATAAGGCGATATCATTATTATTGTTATTTATCCACGGTCAAATCAATGTATTGATAAAATAGGAAAGAAAATGATTGAGAAAACCGCTGCCAAAACATATTTAAAACAAAGAATAAGTCTCATCATAGAGCGAGGTAATGCTGCAAGTATAATGACAGTATTACCAACAGAAGAAAAGATGGATGCCATTTACTACCTTTAAATGTTATGTCATCAAATAATTATATAACTATACTTAAGATTTATCATAATTATGAAATATTCTCCATTAAATCGGAAAAATACATTTACCTTTTTGTGATTTAAAAAATACCTTATATTTCTTATATCCTCAAATTAATTCTTATCCTTTTTTCATGATATTACTAAAAAATTACGAAAAAATAAATAAATGTGTTTACCTAATTCAAAATAATTTCTAGAATCAATATTGCTGGTTTCATTGTGTCTAATGTTACCCCGGTATTCCTGAATTTTACAGAAATCTTCCTACTAAAGACTTAACCTGTTTCGAAAGCTTCTAACTGCCTCCATGTTTTTTTGAAAACAAAATATAAATATAGGACAGGTACAATGTACATAATATTATGTACCTAAAAATGACATTACTAATATTTGTCATCGAAAACATGGATGTTATAATAATAATAACTTTTAAATTTTCTATAAGTTAGATTGAATTATCTCCTTATATTAACTCAGGAGCTTCAAAAATCACTTTTGTGAGATCACATTACAACTACTCAAACTCGCTTTGCTAAATATACGCTTAATTCGGGACATGAGCCACCGACCTTCAGGTTACAAGTCCGCCGCCTTATCGATCAAGTTACTGAGGTCGGTGATTCTACTATAGTTAGTTATCATAGGTATTTGTGTTAATCATTTTCGTGATGTCACAACTACTCAAAACTCGTTTTACTAAATCTACGCTTTGAAACCGTGACTTGAACCACCAACCTCCAGGTTACAAGTCTGCCGCTTTATCGATCAAGATACTGAGGTCGGTTGAGTCTGCTAGTTACTAGTATAATACTGATAACGGAAAATTAATATTCATTTTTTTACGGGATGCCTTACCATGAAGTTAAAAAAAAAAACTGAAATTAGGACAAACCCTTTTCAAAGATGTTTTAATTATTGTTGAAAAAATAAATAATTAATGTTTGTTTGGTTATTTTTTTAAGGGAACTTAAGAGATAATACATTTCTTCCAATGTTTCAGAAGAGGGTAGAGTTCCCAGCATACTCGCACTATTTCCTCGTTGAAAAGAGTGAATAAATATTAAAATTATATGAAAAATACTGTACTTACCATTTTGGTTGATTCAACCGTCCCAATGAGTTCAGGTGAATGACCTCCGTTCACCAATTTGGGAGTATATTCTTGAGCCTCCATTATGAATTGAAACCACAGTTGAATAACGAAATTTGTTCACAGTAAATATCAAAACTATCCAAGCACTTGTTATCTTTTAATTTATGCGACATCATGTGTTACATAATTATGTTAATACTTTTTATTTCAATTCACATTTAAAATTTTAAGATTAAATTTTTAATAATAAATTTATTTAAATGTGATGAAAGGGGGTAAAACCTGAAACGATACTTAAATGAAGTTAAAAGTGACGTTAAGAACATACAATCAAATTGATAATACTTTTAAGTATGATTGAATTCAATATTAATTTATTATGTATTCCTGTTTAATTTTTATTTTATTTTACAAAAATAATCATTATTAGCACACGTTAATGATTGTCAATAAATTGTGAAAACATAGAAGCCATATTTACATACTTGTAAAAGCCATATTTAATTTTTAATCCTATTTTTTAATTCGACCTTTAGTGAAAGATTGGCTGACAAGTGGAAAAGAACCATTAACTACAATATTACTATCTATGCATTCTATGCAATACAACGTACGCTGGCGCTAGTGTTTTTGAATCAGTGAAGCAAAGAGAAGAATGGATATATCAAAAATAAATCGAACTGTGAAAATAAGACATGACCAATACACCTTAAAAATAAAATTCTGAGAGGCAATCAAGGTTCGATTGTCTATTTTTGGCCCCACTCAGGCTGTGTCAGCCTGGTTTGATTAGCTGGTTTTTTTGGTTAACAAATGGTGGGTAAAATCACGCGTCTTGATTTATTATGACCATGTAGTTGAGAGATAAGTTAAAAATAAAATAAAATAAAAACTATGGAATTCTTGGGGTACTTATGAACCCAAGGTTAAAATATGTTTTATTTAATCATAAAAAATAGTTCACAACAAATTTTCGGGGCAATAAGGTAAACATCAGTAAGTATCAATTTAATATAGTATTATATTTAATATAGATACTCTCAACTACTCAAATCATAAACAAATGTCTCAATATTAATTGAACGTGGCTTCCTATGAACATATTGTTGTTTAAACCTATGTTTATTTGTAATTACCTCAATAAAGAGTGATACCTTATTATTATCAATAATAAAATTGATGATTTTCATTGTGGAAATGATCAATAATTTTATCATTATCTATATTCCTACATCAACGCCTAACTAGGGCACGTTACAAATTTGGTTCCTGCGATGTCGAGCAAAAAGACAGTACCACAAAAATCTTTGGCGCCCTTAACAGGGTGGGCGCTAAGAAGGGCGTCCAGCCGTAAAAGGTGACAGAACCAACTAACCTCAAACATGAGGAAGAGGTTAAACAAACAATACCGACCCTAAATAGGTTAGGGAAAAGGCAAAGTGAGAGAAGAGGAATATTCCTACATGATATTTATAATCTCCTTTTAAATGATTCGCACATTGCATACTTGTGAAGTGTTGTTGGGCGCTCATACAATTTTACCAATGTACCTCATGGCTGGGTCGAGATGTCCCTGCTAGGTCCAAGTTCATGAAGATTTAAGGGTGTTGGTGAAAATTGATCACTTGACCTTACATCTAAATGAGCTTAGACCTAGCATCGGTATCTAAGAATATCTACCTAAAAAAAAAAAAATGTTCATCTCTGCTCTGTGTCTATAAAGTCAAACAAGTTAGGTACTTTGTCAATCAGTGTTCATCAAATCTGTGGAGCCTGGTTTCGGCCGAATTGATTTGCGTGGCCTTATTGTTTCCTCCTATTTGCCGTCCCTATCCCTAATCTTATCCTTAATCTTACAGCAGAATTAGTAGTAATACCATGTGTTGTTGTTGTTGTTGTAACCAGCTTGGCTACAGCTAGAGGCGGGAGTGATGGTCTCCAGCCAACTTTCTTTCAAAGTTGGCTCGTCCTGAACAAGATATTTCTACGTGCGATCAACCATAATGAGGACTTGGACTTTTTCTTTGTAAGCCATTAAACCCTTAGGAAACTGTAAGCTAGCCTGGCTTGTAGGGGTTAGCTAGTCAGTTCTTTGTTTAAAATAGTCCTCTAGCGAGACACTGGTGTCCTCCCTGTTTAACGTTCCCCAGCCAGGTGTTGATACCATCATCTTTCACTGTATGAATGATTGGTTGTGTGATTGATTGATCGCTTGTTTTCATGCCTGTTCACTCCATTGTCTTATTTTGTTATAGAGTCATGGCCAACCTTTTTTTTTTTTTTTTTTTTTTTTTAAATTAAGTGTGCCCCAGAACCGCTTTCGCATAGAGCCATGGCCAACCTAACCTAACCTAACGTCGCGTCGGGCCGTAACTCGGGTGCAGTAAATCAGAATGGTGATATCACAATATTCGAATCATAGAAGTTCTCACTTTTCGAGTTCGCCACTTAACCGTAATATTGCCAAAATATTGAGCAACATTTTTTTAAAATGCAAAGGGACTATTTAGTTTTTTTTATGTTTTTTTATTATTATAAACTGGTTGGAGTTCTACAAGAGCAGCACTTATTATCACACCGACCTCTATTTAGATCCATTGTGACTATTTAGTCTTACACCGGCAGTATAAATAAAGTATTTGTAATGGTAACAATGCTCAATGCCCTGCAACACTATTATGTTGCCAGACATTGACTGGGAATTGATCAAAATTGCCTGGCAGGTGTGGCCAGTAACATACAACTGGACAAAAATTGCTCGTTTACAAGCCCCTTACGTTTCCAGCGAGTGGAGGGTAAAACCCCCGTCTCGATATGAACTTAGCCCTCTGAGCAATTGAAAGGGATGTTGAATAACAAAATAAAATATACCTAATACCTAATCGACGCAATCAATCTCTTTCATTAATGTACTTACCAAAATCTTCTAGGTATTTGTATCAAAAAGACAAATAGAGATATATCACACAAAATAACACGTTTACTGCGTTTATGTATAGAAAGTTAAAGGTAATTAAAACCGCCTTTGAAAATTTTAACTAGTTAACTTAATCTGTCATTAATGTATATTAAAAAAAAACATGAAAAAAAGAAGCATTTGAAATCTTCCAACAGTTTGACACTGAACGCTGATAAATTCAAATTTAACTATTTTCTCAAAACCACATACAAAACCGACTAATTAACATAAAAACTCTAAATTTTCTAAATTGCTAAAAAAAAAGAAGTAAAAATTGAATGCAATGTCCGTACTGTTTTCATTGAAATCCGTAGCTTGGTTTCAGAAGGGATATTAATCGCAATTGAACAATTGATACAGTTGCTCATCAAAAATAATGGCTGAATTGAGATGTATTGAGATAGATTGCAGATGACAATAAATATTGAGATAGATTGTCGACATTAAGTGCACCAGGAGTGTCATTGTAACATGTTATTAATCATTTCTGCATCCGTTACAGTGTTGTATGTTTATATTTTTAGTGTGGGATGGTCTTCCTTGTCTATTTCGCCAGGACTGTCCAAGCCAGCCTCCGTGTAACAATCATACTCTCCGTGGTCCAGAGATCCTGAGTTCGATTATGGGTTGGGCAGAATTTTTTAAATCTGTTTTTTTTTTTTTTCATTTATTTATTATATTATACTAATACAGATTTTAAAATAATAGAATGGTAAACTTTTTAAAAGTAAAAAACCTGTGTTGAGAATGTTGCCTCCGAAGTAGGAAACACGTGAGGCTGGCATATTTTGGCCGCAGGCTGGGTGAAGTTAATGTAGGTTATATGATTCCCAACGAATGGAGAGTGAATCCCCACCGCCCAGAACATCTCAAATCAGCAGCTCGTACCAGAAACACTCTCCACTCTCATAATCTCCCTTTCAACAGTCACACAACGCACTCTGATTGGTTAATTTGAACGCAATAACCAATCAGAGTGCGTTGTGTGACGGTTGAAACGGAGATTCGGAGATTTTGAGAGTGGAGAGTGTTTTTGGAACGGGCTATTGGTCATACTACTCACAATAGGACTCATTAGTCAGTAGGTTGCAGTGTTCATTCTATGGAGTTTCCACTCGAACTGTAGAACCAGGTCAGATAAGAAGTAGGACTCTCCTAGTGTCTAATCTATCCTATTTTTTTTTTATAGGATCACTCATTGATAAAGTGAACCGAGTAGTCACCGTGGCCGAGTGAGTTAGCGCGCTAGGTATTGCAAGCACGGTGACCTGGGTTCGATCTCCGGCGGAGCAGGATTTTTTCTGCTCTGTACTTGGGTGTTCAGTGTTCGGGGTCCACTCGTACCTCGTGAGGAAAAATGAGTAGCTGCTTTAATGTAAGCAGCCACCAGTGGCGGAATTATAGGCAAAAATATGATGTTACGTTAACAAAGATACGGAAAAGTGCTGCGCTACCGTAAAATAAACTAAAATTGCAATATAATAACACAAAGAAACAAATTTATATAAAGTGAACCGAAATTAATGGCTGAAACAACTCGTAACCTGGAGGTCGGTGGTTCGAATCCCAAGTACGGTGATTTTCAGGAAGACTTTTGTTTGAGTGTTAGTGATATCACTCCTGTGATTAATACAAATATGATTACCAACAATAGATGTACAATTTTGTATGCGGTCTAACAAAAATACATGAAATCAATCTTTTTTTTAACAATCATTCCTGTATCCGTTACAGTGTGGGTTGGCCTTGCTTGTAGAATAATAAGAGCTGTTCAACCTGTGCTTTAGTATGAAAGTCTGATAAGTGACTAATAATAATCAAAAATTACGGTATTTTGTAAAGGGACTGAATCATTTATACCAAGGCGTGGCCGTAATGTGTTCACTATCCACCTTCACTGCCTTTGTATACATTAATTCGTCTACCATGTCTTTCAGGACCTCTGATTTTCTCAATCATCACGCTATGTAAGAAAAACAAAAGATCAATTAATTAATTTTTGAGAGGCGTTTGATTCCATTGAAAAAAATACCCTTTTTTGTCATGGATTTGACTGTGGTATAACTATAAATAAAAGATATATGCCGACGATAGGACACAAGAGTAAACTTTACCATTTACTTGAAGAGTTGAATAAACCACCGGTAAACTTCAATAAAAATTTCATCAAAATCTTGAAAGAGTTTTCATAATAATATGCAGAGCTAAAAAAAACTGCTAACTGCTAAGAATAGAGAACTTAGAAATACTGTAAATAAACATAGTGCATAATAACTAATAATAATACGCTTTAATGGAAGGTAACCACCAGGCGAGGTTAATACTTAAGCAATTTCTAACACCTAACCCAATCGGAGTCTTTTATTATGTGGTCACAAACTCAAATTAATGAGGAATGTTGGGATTCGAAATAACGGATCCCCACGCTGCGCTGCTTGAATTACCAAACCAGACCAGAAACACTTTATAAGAACTGATAATGCATTAATGACGATGATTGGTGGTAATGGTGGTATTAAGGACGATGGTTTTAATTAGATGGCAAGTTAGGTTTAGATTCCTAAAAAATTAGGCTGTGGTTAAAATTTCAAATAAAATTCACATTGTCTGAACTCTGTACAAAATTTTCTTTTTAGTGGAGGTGCCAAGTACAAAAATTCGTTTTTAGTGAAGGTGCCAAGTACAAAAATTCGTTTTTAGTGAAGGTGCCAAGTACAAAATTTCTTTTCCATAGATGTGCCAAGTACAAAATTTCTTTTCCGTGGATGTGCCAAGTACAATTTTTTTTTAAATGGATGTGCAAAGTACAAAATTTATTTTTAGTGGACGAGCCATGTACAAAATGGAGGTGCCAAGTTGTACAAAGGAGGTGCCAAGTTGTACAAAGGAGGTGCCAAGTTGTACAAAATTTCGTTCATTGGATGTGCCAAGTACAAAATGGAGGTGCCAACTTGTACAAAGGAGGTGCCAAGTTGTACAAAATTTCGTTCATTCGATGTGCCAAGTACATTTTTTTTTAGTGGATGTGCAAAGTACAAAATTTATTTTTAGTGGACGTGCCAAGTACAAAATGGAGGTGCCAAGTTGTACAAAGGAGGTGCCAAGTTGTACAAAATTTCGTTCATTGGATGTGCCAAGTTGTACAAAATTTCTTTTTAGTGGATGTGCCAAGTAGTACAAAAATTATTTTAGTGGATGTATGTGCCAAGTACAAAATTTCTTTTGTGTATATGCGAAATACAGAAAAAAAATTTGGTGGAAGTGCCAAAATGTCTAGTTATCACAGGAACCAGATGGTTGAATTAATTATTGTCTCGCCTGGGGGACGTTAAACAGATAGCCTTGTCAGGCCAAAAGACAATAACACAAATTATTTGGTGCCAGAGTTGGCTTTAGAAAGGGCATCTAGCCGTACAACGAAGTAGGACTGCCAGAATCAAAGAACTTCAACCATAAGTTGAAGAGGTTGAACAATGCCAACCTCAAGTAATTTTGAAAATAGGCAAGGGGAATAAGTAAGATAATTATAAAAAAGTTTTTAATTCCTATTATTGGACAGAATTTTATTTATTCAGTTTTGTTGAATTCGTTTTTGGCTTTTTACTTTAATCTATCAAGCAACAGGTTTTATCAGAGCAAAATTTATGTTTGCAAATTATTCGCACATTATTTCCGTCAACTGGTCATTCTTTTAATTTGATTTATTTATTATTAAATTCAATACATAATATTAATAAATTGGTACTGTCAATGAACTCCTTTTAATCTATATTTTTTGAGGTCTTCAGAAATATGATTCGTTGATTTTAGTGGCACGGTTTCTTTTAAAAATTGTACGACACATTTGTTTAATGAAAGGTATGTTGAAAATTCAAATTATAACACATGTCACATCTACAAAAGGCTATTTTCTGAAGGATTTATTATTTTTGTTTTAAAAAAAATCTCAAAATAGCTACTGTTAATTTAATATCTTCATTTTTTTAATAGTTAGGTATACAAATACACTACCCTAAATCAAAAGTTGTAGAAAAAAAATTGAAAGCAGAAAACTATTGGCAAAAACAAAAACTTCTCACATTGTATGTTCAAGAAAGTAGGGAAAGCCATTGAGGAACTATTGTTTATTTTTTGGAGATATGTTGAAGGTACATAATATGTAGGTAAATAGGTATTTTACATATCCACAAGGAAAAGTATAGGTATATTAAAGGTAGGAAGTATATATCTGTATGTTACAGCAGGAGGTATAAAAAATTCCCCTTGTTTTTTAGTAGTTTTGTTGATGCCTTTCACTCCCATCAAGAAAGGCGCGAAAAATTACGTTGTAATTTCCGAGCCAATCCAACAAATCACATTCACTTTAGGTACATAGAGACTGAAGGCGAAAATAATATTGTTTTCTAAAAAATAATCTATGAAGCTATCTGAATGAATGTCAATTTAAATTAGCACACAGAGAGGTAGGTTTCTACTTTTTATGATATTTATTTATAGAGGAGACTTAACAATCAGAGTCCTTGCTCCTTCTAAAATTTAATCATCTATGTAGAAATGACGGATACCAACTTTTTTACTTTCCTTATCCTATAGAAAGGAAAGTAATGGAATCACCCAAAAAAAATGTCATGTTACGTATAAACCTTGCTTGGCTTAAATGGGGCCGGGAATATCCAGCATCACGAGGATTTGAATTTGAATGGTCACCCATTCAAGATCTAACCTCGCTGCACGTTGCTGAACTTCAGAGAAAGAACGAGAATTCGAATTTGAATGGTCACTCATCCAATTCCCAACCTCACTGGACGTTGCTTAACCTCAGAGAAAGAACGAGGATTCGAATTTGAATGGTAACTCATCCAAGTCCTAACCTCACTGGACGTTGCTTAACCTCAGTGACAGAACGAGACTTGGTGTATTCGATGTGACATCGACACTAGCACTGGTTTTGTTATTGGAGTAAAAAAGTTATTATATTTATGTTAATCACTTGTGTGATATCACAACTACTCATATTAGCTTTAATAATAATATGTTTATTTATGCTATTATATCACCATTTTAGTGGGTAGAATTATAAGACTTTTCCGTATCTTTTAATATCCCAATATCTTATTTTTGCCCATAATTCCGCCACTGGTCGCTGCTATAACATAAAAGCAGCTACTCATTTTTCCTCATGAGGTATGAGTGGACCCCGAACACCCAAGTACAGAGCAGAAAAAATCCTGGCCCGCTGAGGATCGAACCCAGGTCACCGTTAGTGCAATGCCTCGCGCGCTAACTCACTCGGCCACAGTGACTACTAAAATTAGCTTAACTAAATCTACGCTAGAATCTAGTTAGTTATCATATTTGCGTTAATGACTTTTGTGATATCTGAACTACTCAAACTCGCTGTACTAAATCTACGCTGAAACCGGCACTCGAACGACCGACCTCCAGGTTACAAGTCCGCCGCCTTACCGATCAAGCTACTGAGGCGGGTTCGGAGTATCGAAAGCGCCTCGGAATTTCTACCCTAGAAGGCACCAACGTGAGAATCTAACTCCAGAACACAAAGTTGTAGGTTTAAATGATATTTTGTAAGGACATGGCGTGCTTATCAGCATGTTCTGGTGTGTGTACCTTTGCAGACAGGGTGTTCCATTGTGACTTATGGCCGAATTATGAAGCAGGATTGAGGGCCGTATTATAATAATAATAAATACCGTTAGGTATTGTATATTTATGAAACAGGATTAGTATAATCTAACAACATGGCGTCATCAGGATGTTCTGGTGTGTGTGCCTTTGCAGACAGGGTGTTCCATTGTGACTTATGGCCGAATTATGAAACAGGATTGAGGGCCGTATTATGAAACAGGATTAGTAAATCTAAGGACATGACGTGCTTATCAGCATGTTCTGGTGTGTGTACCTTTGTAGACTGGGTATTCCATTGTGACTTATGGCCGAATTATGAAGCAGAATTGAGGGCCATATTATGAAACAGGATTGAGGGCCGTATTATGAAACAGGATTAGTAGGTCTAAGGACATGGAGTGCTTATCGGCATGTTCTGGTGTGTGTACCTTTGCAGACAGGGTGTTCCATTGTGACTTATGGCCGAATTATGAAACAGGATTGAGGGCCATATTATAAAACAGGATTGAGGGCCATATTACGAAACAGGATTGAAGGCCGTATTATGAAACAGGATTAGTAGGTCTAAGAACATGGCGTGCTTACCTTTGTAAACAGGGTGTTCCATTGTGACTCAACTTCTCACTTTTTTGTTTATACTGATATACTGACACGTTATAGAGCAGTTCGTTAAAAAATTTAATGGTTTTTATATCCTGGTAATATTTTTATGGTAGTACAAGTTAATAAGCCTCCATGCAGTGTTGCCAGACGTACTATTATAATAGTATTTGTACTATTATCAGACCCCAAATACTATGTACTATCGTAACATGGCAATCGTACGCAAAAATACTATTATTTTGGTATTTCAAATTTTTCAATGAATTTTTATTTCGGTGATAAAATTTACCCTGGAACTTTCCCTAATCGGGTGTTTAAATAATTTTATCACACTAAAAAATACAGGCATTGTAAATTTTATTATCGTCATTTTCTTGTATGCTACTTATTTTTCTTTGACGTGGCAACTCTGTAAATTGGTTGCTGGCACTGTTTCTACAAGTCACTTGGTCATGGAGGCTTACCTACTTATAATATAATAAAAACAACAAATATGCCCTTATGCCCACTATTAATGGTATAAGTATGATGCGATACATTATTGAAATACGATATAAGTATTATATCAAACCCCTTCCCCTCCCAAAAGTTCCCAAACAATTTCTGAGCGTACTATCCTACTTGAGCAAAATACTATTATTTTTTGAAATAGTACTATTATGACCCAAACAAAATCTGGCAACACTGCCTCCATGGCTCCATGGCTCAGTGGTTAAGAGCATTGGTTGCTGACCCGAAGGTTGCGGATTCGAATCCCAACCGGAGCGGAAAATTTTGACCGAGTTTTACCATTTCCGGAATGGCATGGGTAAAAGCGAAGTTCCCTCAAGTAATGCGATAGCGGTTCCAAGGCACAAATTACCCACTTAAAAAAAAAAAAATTAATCTCCATAAACACCCTGTACAAATATGGGAATGTTTTGTTTCTATGCACTCTTCAAGCACTGATGTAAAATATGGCGAATATTGGTATATTTTATGAAGATATTAGAACCTATGCATATACGTGGCTTTCAATATCTAGTTATTCTCTCTTTCTTGCTCTCTCAATCTCGGATATAAACTCTTACACTTTAATCTAAGATCATCCAGACCCTTTCTCAAGCCAGAGTTTCAACCAATCACAGAGCAAACCAGCCAAACTGAGGGACAGTTTGGCTTATCTTAAAATTTAATCCTGTTTTATAATTTGGCTCATAATTATGTACTCAGAGTCTTATTATAATAATAATAATAATAATAATAACACTCTATAATGGAAGGTAACCACCAGGCGAGGTTAATGCTCAAAGCATTTTCTACAACATAACCCTTAGAGTCTTATTATTATGGGTCACAAACTCAAATTGATGAGGAAAAATCCATGCACTGGGTGGAATTCGAACTAACGGATCCCTACGCTACCTGGATTACCAGACTAGCGCGTTAACCACGTGACTACCAGTGCACATTTATCTGAATTTCCAAATTGTGAATTGACTTGTTCCTTGTAGAATTATTGTAATATAAGGCCCAGGCCAAAATACAAATATCGAGAAAACATTGTGCAATTCTCTCGTCGGAACCAGTGTGTCGCTATTGCTTTCCCATCCATATCGAAGTCATGTCGGAAATTTACAGCCCCCTGTCAGACCCTCTACATTATCTCTGACTTTTCCAATGAGCTTTTGCCTCTTAAATTATATTTTTAATGTCATTACTGATGGGGCTTTATATTCCTCGCCTGTCGATTTGTAGTTCTTTGCATGCCAGGAAATACATAATAATATATTATTTTTTTTTCTATCTTATGTATTTTTTTATACCTATTTTATACATTTTTTATTGAACTAGATGTGTATTATAGTAAATTTATATATTTACAGAGTATTTCTCAAGTGATAGTTTTTTTTATACCTATTTAAAATATTTTTTCTATTGAAATGGATGTATATTATAGTAAGTGTATACAGAGTGTCCACTTTTAATGTGCGCCATAGGAAAAATACATGTGAAAACAGTTTTTCTTGTCTCAAAAGTCGCCATTAAGTATTTTAGTTAAACCAAATATGTTAACTTATGTATTTTTATCTGAGAAATTCACTGGTGGTAATTTCATACACCTGGGACTTACAGTTAAAAAGTTAAGGGTTCGATATCCGAGAAATGTGTTATGTTTGAAACTCAACATTCTTGTACAATTGGATACTCTATTTTATGTATTTTTTCACGAGAAATTGATTGGTAATATTTTCAACTACCTGGGGTTTACAGTTAAAAAGTTCTGGGTTCGAAACCGAGTAATTGCGTTATGTTTGAAACGAAACATTTTTGTACATAACTGAGTAAATACTCTAATTTATGTATTTTTTCACGAGAAATTGATTGGTAATATTTTCAAACACGTAATACTCACAGTTAAAAAGTTTCGGGTTCAAAACCCGAGAAGTACCTGGTTTATGAAATTTATTCATTCAGTTCTTTGTTGTCTGCAGCACGGCAATACAAATGATTGGCTCAAAAAATATTCTTCACAAATTTCAATGGTGCTGGCCAAAATAATATCCAAAACAAAATGTCTTGTAGACAAAATTATTATCCCTGATTGATGCCTACCTTTAGTACCTACCCATAAACTGATTATCAGTTGTCCTTTTTTACAAAGTCATGTATTCAAGTTTAAAACACGCCTTTTTTCAGTAGGTCTTCTACGGACAAAAGAAGCAGAATCATTATTTCTATTGAAAAAATACAGGGTGCGGCGCGGTAATGTCCCATTTTGAATCGCCCAGTGTGAAGCCGCACTTCTAATTAGACAAGTTCGAACAAAGTTAGAAGATGCACAAACTACTAATTTTTTCGATTCAATTTAGCTCGGTTGTCAAAATAATTTTATCAAAGCAACACAAAGCTTTTTGCGTGGAGAGTTATTTTTCGAAAAATAAGTGTATCGTAGCAGTACAGCGGGAGTTTGCACACCAAACTGTAACTCGATCTGCATGGAGAGGGTTTTCATGAAGTTCCCTAGGGTTGTTGTCACTCCAATAACGCATATTTTGTTTATTAACACAGCCTGTGTCAACCCCCCAAAAGCTTGAACGAGTACGTGAGGCGATAATGCAGTGACCTAGGCGCTCAGCTCGCAAGCATGCTGCTGCTCTTGGCATATCAGACCGTTCATTGCGGAGAATACTTCATAAAGAACTGCATTTTCATCCCTACAAAATGGTAGTGGTGCAGGAATTGTTCGAGCGAGACTTTATTCAACGACAAAATGCATGTGAAACCCTGATTGACTCCTTACTTCCAGATGCTATAGTTTTCTTTAGTGATGAAGCCCATTTTTACATTTCAGGCTGTGTTAATAAACAAAATATGCGTTATTGGAGTGACAACAACTCTAGGGAACTTCATGAAAACCCCCTCCATGCAGATCGAGTTACAGTTTGGTGTGCAATGTCAAACTCCCGCTGTACTGCTACGATACACTTATTTTTCGAAAAATAACTCTCCACGCAATAAGCTTTCTGTTGCTTTGATAAAATCATTTTGACAATAGAGCTAAATTGAATAGAAAAAATTAGTAGTTTGTGCATCTTCTAACTTTGTTTGAACTTGGCTAATTAGAAGTGCGGCTTCACACTGGGCGATTCAAAATGGGACATTACCGCGCCGCACCCTGTACACAAATAAAGTTAAAGAATGCTAAAATAAGGTATAACAGATTGTAATACCAGGTATCCAGGTGTACGAAAATATTGAGTTTCAAACATAACGCAATTACTCGGTTTCGAACCCAGAATTTTTTAACTGTAAACCCCAGGTAATTGAAAATATTACCAATCGATTTCTCGTGAAAAAATACATAAAATAGAGTATTTATTCTGTTATGTACAAAAAGGTTTCGTTTCAAACATTACGCAATTACTCGGTTTCGAACCCAGAACTTTTTAACTGTAAACCCCTAGTAATTGAAAATATTACCAATCAATTTCTCGTGAAAAAATACATAAAATAGAGTATCCAATTGTACAAAAATGTTGAGTTTCAAACATAACACATTTCTCGGATTTCGAACCCTTAACTTTTCAACTGTAAGTCGCTGGTGTATGAAATTACCACCAGTGGATTCCTCAGATAAAAATACATGAGTTAACATATCTGGTTTAACTAAAATACTTAATGGCGACTTTTGAGACAAGAAAAACTGTTTTTACATGTATTTTTCCTATGGCGCACATTAAAAGTGGACACTGTATATATTTGCAGAGTATTTCCCAAGTGTTTTCTATAAAATACATAATGTTGTATTGTATATTTACATAAAAACATACCTACATTTCACTATTTATATAAATCTTTAATACATAATATTCGGAGTTATAGTTACAGTCATGATATCTGTACATTTTTACTTTCCTTATCCTATAATAAGGAAAGTATTGTATTCGTCGAAAATTTGACCTACCCAGTTTTTCACATTTCTGGACGAATTATAGCCTCAGGATACCAAAAAAGTTGTTTTCAGCCATTGGTCCGTGCGTCTGTCTGTCTGTCTGTCTGTCTGTCTGTGTGTAAACAGGATATCTCGAGAACGGTAAGAGCTAGAGACTTGAAATTTGGTATGCTAATTATAATTATACACCAGACGAACCACGAAACTTTTGGTTGCAATCGGCCGCAGACTGCGCCCGCAGGACCGCAAATATTGGCCGCAAGTGCCGCTTCTTTGAATTGGTTAAAGATACAAAAATGATTAGAGAACAATTATGTCTTAGATTAAAAAAATAATAGGGGTCTCTTCTGATCATTTTTTTGATATCTTGAACTTTTTGGACCTCGGCCCCAATTTACCGGTATTTTGGGGGGGACCCGCTTTGATTAACTTTTTTATTATTTATCGTAGATGGGGGTTGTGACATATCAAATCCAATGATTTTGAGGTTCTGATTACGAATTTGATATTGATTTTTAGCTAAATGTTACCTTTGAGTCACCAGTGGCTTTTGGTCGTGTTCCAATTCCTTATAATTATGATAAGGAAAGTCGTGTGATGTTTACACCAGATTTTTTTTTATTTATTTTTTTTCAGTGTTCTCTGTCAGACAGTTTTATTGTAAGTTTAGACTATTTAAACTACTGAAATTCAAGGTCGCTACAATCTTGTACCTCTCAAAACGAGATTGACAGCACATTTTATTACTAAATGTTGTTCCCATTTATTGTAATATAAGAAGCATGTTTTCTTATATTTTCCTTTGGGATAAGAGAGAGAATCTCTTAACTTGTATCATTTTTTATAATATAAGATAAATGTAGGTACTGTCTTACCTAACTATCTTGTGAATCAGTGAGAAAATATTGCCAGAACATCATTTTTTTTTTCTCTGTTTGTTTTTGTGGATGGATGAGATAAGTTTTTTTTTTTTACATAGGTAGGGGGATCTATTATATCTTTTCCTTCTGGAAAATCTCGCGGGATTATGTGACACAATATCATGTTACTGTGATTCATTTTAGTTTTCACTGTTTCTGGAGAATAGCGTGAGTTATTGCGTGCTCTAGTTCTTTATAGGAGGTAATAGAATGAGACAGACGGGAAAATAAGGGGGCGAGGGGTCGGGATAATGATAGAGAAAAAAGAGAGAGAGAGAGAAGAGACAGAGAGAGAGATTTTGATTTGATTTATTTTTAGTTATAACAATTTTAAATTTACAAATACAACAATTACAACATCTCCTATGCTATTATAGAATAACTTATGAGGAGTAAAGGAAAGAGAGAGAGAGAGAGAGAGAGGGAGAGAAGATATGAGAGAGAGAGAGAAGAGAGAGAGAGAGAGCTTAAGAACGAAGCTGGAGGATCTTGCTTACTCTTACTTATTTCTTACTTAGAATCTTAACTTGCTTACAAACTTGCAAACTTAACTGGAGAAACATGAAGGAAAAATGACAAGAGAAAAATTTCGTCTGTGAAAATTCTGAAAGGCAACTGACAACTGACAGTGTTTATTTACTTTATTACCAGGAGTGAACGCTACAAAAGAAGATGCGTCGTCGTAGTGAGGCCAGTAAAATTCAAATTACGAACTTTCATTACAAGATCGAACATTCTCCCCACCATGAACCGTTGGTTTCATAAAAAATTCAAAATATAATTAGTGGGTACTATCTTTCAATGATAAAAGTATGATAATATAGCACCAACCAATTTCCTACTGATTTGGTAATGGACAGATTTTTACAACTGGTCTTTTAAATAGACCGCGGGAGGTTTTAACCAGAGCCACCCTAGAAATGCCATCTTTCCCTGGAAAAACTTGGACGACCTTTCCCATAGGCCATGATAGAACAGGGGTGTTCTCTGATTTTATGAGAACAATAAGCCCAACCTTCAATTCATCATCATTCTTCAACCACTTGGTTCGTTGCTGTAAAGAAGTGAGATATTCAGTTGACCAACGAGTCCAAAATGATTGAATCATCTGCTGAGTGAGCTTGAATCGTTGTCCTAGATCCAGAGGTGTTGCAGTCAGAGGTGTGAATCCAGGCTCCTGCATCAAAAAATGTGCAGGGGTTAAAGCTTTGGGTGCTGATGAATCCACATCAAGTTGACAGAGTGGTCTACTATTCAGTATTGCTTCGATTTCAATAATAACAGTATTTAGCTCTTCATATGACAGGATCTGTAAGCCAATAGCTTTATATAGATGTCTCTTGACTTGTCGAATGTTACTTTCCCACAAACCACCAAAATGAGGTGATGCAGGTGGATTGAACTTGAATTCAATTCTTCTCTCAAGTAGATTTTCTTCTAGAGATTCTTTATAGTTGTTTGAATCCAGAAAATCATATAACTCGTTTAGAGTATTTTTAGCGCCAATGAAATTCGAGCCTTGATCGGAGTACAAAACTCTTACAAGACCTCTTCTTGCTATAAATCTTCCTAGAGCGGCTAGAAATTTTTCAGTTGACAAACTAGAAGCCAACTCAAGATGTATAGCCTTTGTAGCCATGCATATAAATAGACAGAGGTATGCTTTTTGTGTTTTAACACCTCTGTGTTTTGAAATGGTTACATTAAATGGTCCCGCATAATCTACACCCGTGTGTAAGAAAGCTTTGGATTCACTTACACGAGCCGCAGGTAAATTTCCCATCAAAGGATACAAAGGTTTAGGATTATGTTTGAAACAGAGATTACATTTCTTTAACTGGCGTCTTACGATATCTCTGCAACCGAATATCCAATATTTGTTTCTCAATATAGATATCAGTAGATGTGGACCAGTGTGTAGGTTCTTGCGATGATAATAGTCGATAATGAGACTGACAAAATGGTGAGTTTTAGGTAAGACTATGGGATGCATCTGAGAATAGTCCAAGTGTGCAGCATTTGAGATTCTACCTCCACAGAGTACAACACCATCCTGTATAAATGCATGAATTTGTTTGAATGAATCCGAACACTCTTTGTTAGCTTGTAAATTTTTAATATCTGAGGCAAACTCTTGTTGCTGCAAAGCTTTCAGCAGGGTTAGTTCTGAGACAGTCAAATCTTGTGGGGTTATTTTTCCGCGTTTAATAATTTTAGTAAATTTCAGAACGTAACAAACTGAATGAAGAAGTCTCTTCCAAGAAGAGCTTCGATTGGCTAAATCTAGTAGTACATTGCCTGGAACAACTTTCTCAGACTCTTTCACTGTAACATATGAAGTTGGCTTGGCTTCTGAGAGTGTTTGTTCATTCAAAGTCACGGTGTGGTTCAGAGACCATTCATTTATAGTTTTGGACATCCAAGTAGGTCCATTAGACCAAAGTTCATGATTAATAAGCTCGCTTGGCGATAAACCTCTGGATAAGCAATCAGCTGGGTTTTCGCTTCCCTTGACGTAAAACCAATTTTTACGATTTACATTTTCTTGAATTTTCGTAACCCTATTAGCTACGAAAACTTTCCATCGTGAGGATTCCGAAGAAATCCAAGCTAGAGCAACTTGGCTGTCGCTAAAGCAATAAATGTGTTCAACAGTATGTCTTTCTTCACATGTCGAAACAATAGTATGCATCAGCTTTGACAATAACATCATAGAACAAAGTTCTTTTCTTGGTATACTTATATATTTTAGTGGTGTCAATTTTGATTTTCCACATATAAGTTGAGTGGTGATATTACCATCTAAATGTGTAACTTGAGCATATATGCATGCCCCTAGTGCCTTTTCTGAGGCGTCACAGAACCCAACTAAACTCAACTTTGTATTTTTAAAGATCAATAAGTGTCTGGGTATCTTATAATCACTAAGTAGTGAAAATTCCTTGACCAGAGTTGCCCATTGTTGGCAAATGGCATATGGAGGTTTGTCGTCCCAATCAAGCTTTAAATTCCACAATTCTTTCATAATTATCTTGGCTTGAGTAGTGACTGGACTTATCAAACCTAGCACGTCATAGATTCTAGCAACTGTACTAAGAATGGCTCTTTTGGTGCAAACAACATCATCAACATTTACTTTGAACTTGAAGTTGTCTTCAGATGGGCACCATTCGATTCCTAATACTTTCATATATTCATGATCATTCCATTGAACATTGGTTTTATTAACGTTCTCAGGGCTTGTAATGGATTTTATCACAGTTTGGCTGTTACTAGCAAACTTTGTGAGTTGAAACCCGCCACATCTTAATAATGATGTACATTGTGTTAAAGTGCTTACCGCGTCATCTTCATCTAGAAAGCTAGACAAATAATCATCCATGTAAAAGTTTTTCTCTACTTCCTTGGCTGCCTGTGGATATAGCTGACTTTCATCACTAGCGAGTTGTCGAAGAACACGTTGAGCAAGGTATGGACTCGGCTTACTTCCAAACACCACTCTGTTCATTTGATAGCACTGAATATCTTGTTCCGGTGTATCACGCCACAGGAAACAATGGAACTTGTAGTCATCTGGATGCATGTGAATCTGAAGAAACATCTTACGAATATCTGCGGTACAAGCATATGGAAACATACGAAATGTTATTAAGAGCTTAAATAAGTCATTATACAAGGTAGGTCCAGTGTATAGCAGATCGTTTAGAGAGTGTCCACTAGTTGAAGAACAACTCATATCAAAAACTACACGAACCTTTGATGTTACGCGTTCTGGTTTTACAATAGCATGATGAGTCATAAAATAGCAAGGTGATTTCACCTGTGAAATATCTACCTTATGTGCATAATTTTCTTGCATATATTCATTAATGGCCTTGACATACTCCTTTGCCACTTCAGGTTTTGAGCTGTGTCTCCTCTCAAGACCTAGCAATCTTTTCTTGGCAATCTCATACGAGTTACCCAAATTTTTAGGATCAGATTTGAAAGGAAGGGACACACAATAGGACCCATCCTCTAAACGCTTACTTGAATCAATGAATAGCTTCTCACACATAGCATCTTCCTCACTGATGTGTGGAGGTGAAGGAGCTTCTTCTATAGTCCAGAACCTTTGCATTACGGACTCTAGAGGTGTTTGTATAAATGCACAAAAATCAATTTCCTTGTTACTTGTAACAATAGGAGCTTTTCCCATAACAATATCTCCTAATGCTGATTCAATGACAGTAGGACTGTTATTTCTTATTAGCTTAGGTTTCCCCACAAGAAGCGAGAATAGCTCAGCTCCAATGAGCCCATCTATCTTATCTGGTACATAGAACGTATCATCACTTAAATTCAAATTTTTCAAATATGATAGCTGATCAATATCAATAGGACATATAGGTAACTTATTTGTAATTTTGTCAACAACCAATGCTTCAGTCACGTTGAATGATTTTTGAGGGTCAAAACGTGAACAGAAGTTGAAAGCTGTCACTCCTTTAGCTTGACTCGCTATTCCACCAATTCCACCTATTTCTAGTGAAACTGGCTTGTAATTAATTCCCAATTTGTTACAACATGATGTTGTGATAAAGTGACTCATGCTAGCACTGTCGAGTAACATTCGCATTACCTGAGGATTTCCATGCTGATCTTGAATTTTGACTTTCACGGTAGAGAGCAGGACTGTAGTACTCTTGGTGTTTTCCATAGGTGTATGAAACTTAGAAGTTGAGTAGCATGAAGATACCACATGAGTCTCACTGGTAGTAGCTGGAATGTCACTAACAAGAGATGTTTTCTTATTATCATCATGTGAAGTAGAGTAGGTATCTAAATGTAACATTGTATGATGACGATAATTGCACTTTTTGCAATTTAGCTTGTTTGAACATGAAATAGCTGAATGATTTGGACTTAAACAGTTAAAACAAAGCTTATTTGACTTAACCAAATCCAATCTTTCACTTGCCTTGAGAGATGCAAATGTAGCACATGAGTACAGCTGGTGAACTTCTTCCTTGCATGCTACACATACATTCTTCTGTTTTTCAGCCGCAACCAATGACATAGGCTTGTATGTAGGTTTAGTCTTGAATGAAAAAACATTAGTATGAGGAACCTTCTTGGGAACCTCTTTGACTTGGCCATCTATGCGTTGCATGATGCGCATTTCATCTTTTACAAACGTCAACAGGCTGCTGAACGTTGGCATTTCATTGGAATGTAAAACTTTGGTTTCAAATTTACGACATAGATCAGTATCTAACTTGCGAACGGATAGCGCATATAAAATGTACTCAGCCAAATTTTCTAATTTGAGACCATTAAGCGCTGACACCGCCATGCCTACTTCATCAATGAAATGTTGGTAAAGTTGAATCGACTCATTTTTAATATTTTTAAAGTTGATGATTGTGTCCATATAACTTCCTGCCATGGCTCGCTTGTCTTCATACCTGTCTTTGAGTGCTGCCCAAATTGTCTCATAGTTAGATCCAATGGGTGAGATACCTGTGCAAACACTCAATGCGGTTGATTTTAATCTTGAAACTAAATACTGAATCTTTTGATCATTAGATAAAGATTTGTTGTTATGAATCAAGGAAATAAATGTCTCTGAGAAAATGGACCAATTTTGGATATTACCGTCAAAGTACGGCAAATCTAATGTAGGTAACTTGGGGATTTCAGGTGTGATCTTTTCCACCCCACGTCTAGTATCACAAATTGAGGAATTGTATTTTATGATACCTATCATTTCTTCTAAACTATCTAGTCTTTCATAATCAGGAACATAGTTTTCATCTTCAGATAATTTCAGCTTTTCAATCTCACTGATAATCTCTTCAAACCTCAAATAATAGCCATCTACTAATGTTGCTTTACTTAGTAGAGACGTCCTGAGAGATTTGTCTACTGCTACTTTTCCTATGAATTCATAAATTTCTTTCACCTTACCAAAGATATTATCCGCTTTTGATGTAAGTAGTTTGATTTTATCTTCTGTCATCTTGCACTGCACTTGAACTTGACACTTGAACTTGAACTTAAAACTTTACGATATCTTCGCTCGAAGGACCAAAATGGAGGATCTTGCTTACTCTTACTTATTTCTTACTTAGAATCTTAACTTGCTTACAAACTTGCAAACTTAACTGGAGAAACATGAAGGAAAAATGACAAGAGAAAAATTTCGTCTGTGAAAATTCTGAAAGGCAACTGACAACTGACAGTGTTTATTTACTTTATTACCAGGAGTGAACGCTACAAAAGAAGATGCGTCGTCGTAGTGAGGCCAGTAAAATTCAAATTACGAACTTTCATTACAAGATCGAACAGAAGCTTTCAATGAGAGAGAGAGAGAGAGAGAAGAAAAAAATAATAACAATGGAGGTAAAAAAAGAGAGAGATAATGAAAAAACAGAGAAAGTGAAAAAAGAGCGCCAAGAAAAAGAAAAAGAGTGGAAGAGAGAAAGAGAGAGAGAGATTAAATGGGACAGAAGAGATGAAAAGAGGCAGTTTTTTTTTTCCTTGCATGACAAATTGTGGCGTGTGTCACTCCCAAACAAAAACCCCTCTTTTTACTCCCTGTTTCCTCTCCCCTTCCCACTCCTCCCCTCTATCCCCCCTCATATTTTTCACTCCCACCTTACCTTTTTTCCTCTCCAAAGATTTACTACTTCTAAAGTGACATTTGTAATGTGATACAACGCAGCAAAATGATAATGGTTTTTTTCAGCCTAGCGTTGTAAATTTGTTAGAAAACAGGTAAGTATCAACCGAAAATACTTTCCATTTCTGAGGGCCAAAATTAAAATAAACTATTAAAATAAACAAAATTAAAATAAACTATCCAAACCCTCCCTCATATTGGAGTTTCAGCCAATCACAACTTCCTATTATTATATTTATTATGCTTTATTAAGTAAGACAAAGAAAGTGAAATATATACCTATAGTAAAATACAATGAAATAATAAAGAAAAAATAAACAGATTGAACAAAGAAACAACAACAAAAAAGAGAATAAAGCTAATGTCCTACCTAAAGGGCGGGGTTATTGTCTGTGGCAATAACCCTTACAGCTCGACTTGTAAGGTAATCTGGTTTATCATAAATTTGATCCTTTAATTTGGCCCAAAAAGTTCGGCTCTATTTCGGTCCCAACACTCTGCAATCAATGAATCATACTTTCCTTGTCTTGGATACTTTTTTCTCGAAAGCTTATTTCAGGAGTCCTTACGTTCGAATTCGAGTTAAGGTAAAAACAGGATCAGATAAATCTAATCCTGTTTTTAACCTTAACACGCCCTCTGGTGGGAATTTCAAATCCTAGATATTTAATCCTGATTCATACATTTCCTATATTCGAATTTATCTTTAGCATTAACTATCAAGAGCCGCACTCTGGCAAATAATTCACCTTCAAAAACCAATCAATAGGAAAGTATTCTGAGATTCAGTGTATATGTAGGTATGTATATAAGTACAGTACCTACTACTTACCTATGTATGTATGAGAGTATGAGTAATTTTCCTTCGTTTTAGCAGGAAATTCCAAACCTAATACTTATTTTAAAACTAAACCAGTGGTGTGTCCTAGAATGCCTAACCCTTTATTTATATTTTACTTTCCTTATCCTATATGTATAGAAAGGAAAGTTGTAAAATAATAATACAAATGAATAAAATAAATCAATCAATATACCTAGAAAGGAAAGTAATGGAATCACCCAAAATATTCAATAGTCAGTTTTATTTTTTAATTTGGATTTAATATCGCTAAGTAGGTACTCTGTTAGTAATAGTTCATAAAACTTTGTATATTTGTTTGAATTGAAGTATTTGAGTGTATTGTATCAATAAAATAAATAAACCAATTACTTTATATCAAACTACAAACCAGATTTTTTTCCTGATTCTCCCTATTTCCTGAAACCACCCTGTAACTTCATGTTGACACCCAGAACCCCCACTGAGACATACTCCACCCTGTATGTGTGGCTGCATGTGCCATGGTACAGGGTACTTACCAACTTACCTCCGAAAAGATAATGCCTCAATGGTACAAATTATCCTGTACAAAAGTTTAGCAAATACATATTTCATATCTTCAGCATTTTGATATTCAACGTTTCATTTATGCCTGAGGGGGGTCGAATGTATATTCCACAAAAATTACTTTTCTAGAAAGTATGGAAGTATTGTATTTTTAGAATAATTTGCACTTGGCATGACAAACAGTTTTGAAAAACATATCTTCCATGAGTGCCAAGGAAATTTTCCCCCTGGGCGTTTATTGCAACAAGAAATGTCATTGAATATTATATCATGATGCATGGTCAAGGTCTCGAGTCGGTCTGGTATTCCAGAGGTCGCGGATTCGAAACCCAGCCAGGCGTGAGAAAATCTCACAACATTGATAGACGTTTTTGTAATACCTTTGTGGCGCTCGGATTGGGTACTGTCATGATGGGGAAAGACAATGCTAACATCTAACCAATGACTTGGTTATCGATTTTGTCTATTAATTTCGCCCCTAATAATACGTCTTGGGCTTACTGCTGGAATAATGGGACTTGTATGAGTTTTAGTCATATTTGGGCTTACAAACCAGCTACTCACATTAACCTTACTCAGCCTGGAATGGGCCGGGAACAGTCAACATCAGGAGGATTCGACCTTAAGTAAGTGGTCACCCAGCCAAATGATTTTTGTTTCCATTTAAGCGTTTTAACCTTGTCAACAGACAGGTCGTTCGCGCCGATTCTGTCTCTACTAGAGGATTCCCAATCTTGAATTATGGATTTGATTTTTTTTAATTTGTTAATATTTTGAAATTGATAAAATTGATCTTGTTGCCCGGATGCTTGAGATGACATTTTTTTTTTTTTTACAGAAATTGAGTGTTGTGAATAGTTTATAGAACCACTATAATTCAATTCAGTCTCTCCTACGATTGGTGGATATGGGTATGCTATTACCTACCAGTATCGCATTATACATCTTCCTGGTGCGTTTTTTTTTTGAGCTAGAAATAAATCCACACCGAATTCAGTCCCTCCCATATCAGCCTATTCCCCATAATCCCCATCCCTGTGACCTAGTTAGGGAGGTAATGGATGTGCGTGTTCCGGGGACTATAATGGGGAGGAATCATTAGACAATGAGGCGGGGGGGGGGGGAGAAATAGGGGCGGATTCAATATACAGTGTCCGATAAGAACGCATGGATTTTGAAGAAAAAGAAAAAAAACGCTTGAACCCGTAAAAAAATGAATGAGTTATGAAAGGTAGGAAACTGAGAGCCTGAAAAAACTATCAGAGACAACACACATCTAGGGTGGTATGCAGACTTGCAGAGTCCTCACTGTAGGGATGCCTGGGTCATTTGTCCCTTCAGCAGATTTTGTTATGCAGAGACGTTTATTTCAAGCGCCTGTGCGCATGCGCATTCAAATGTCTCTTGAAAGAAAAGATTGTCAAGGTCGAAGTTTTCCCTATAACAAGCTCGGGACCACAGAAAATAAACATAAACACCTGTGTCCATTTTGAATTTTTCATTTTTTTAATTTTTATAACGAAACCTCTTTGGAATACATTATTTTGGCGCGCGACCATTCGCGACTGTTGCGAATTGCTCACAATACAAAAAAAAACCACAAACCCTTCGGACCAACCCACCCCGAGTAGTGGCATTTTAAAAAAATGCGTTCTTTCTGGCGCACCCTGTAGATTGGGGGGATAGGGAGAGGTAAAATCTTTAGGGAGAATTAGGGAGGTATCGTATGATGGGAAAGACTGATGAAAGGGGAGATAATAGGCACCTAAACCTTGCGTTTAGTGGATAAAATGGGAGGGAAGGGATTTGTTTACCTAAAAAAAACCAACTGATAGATACAATAGACATATTTCAATACAAAGCATAGCTGATATTATTTGTGACCTTTTATATTGGAATTGAAAATATAAAAAAACCAACAAATACATAGAAATAAAAATATAAAAAGCGGTCCAATGTTGCTAATAAGTCACGAAATCCTTTCTTTTTCTTTTCACAAAAATATTAAATTTTTAGCAACATAGTACTATTTGCTCTTGCGAAAAAAGATTGAATGTGTGAGCTGTGCACTTACAGATGAAATAAATATAAGTGTGATTAGGATTTTTTTTGTAGGTTTCATCTTTAAATTTTTTTTCGACGAATACAATACTTTCTTTATTATAGGATAAGGAAAGTAAGAAAGAAATTTCTTACGAACACATAATGATAATAACCTTTTTAAGTGGAAGGTAACCACTAGGCGAGTTTGATGCTCAAAGCATTTTCTACCACCTAACCCTCAGAGTCTTATTATTATGTGTTCACAAACTCAAAATAAATGAGGAAAAATTCATGCACTGGGTGGGATTCGAATCAACGGATCCCTACACTAGCTGGTTAACCAGACTAGCGCGTTAACCACTTGACTACCAGTGCACAGTTAAATCCAAAATTTATTATTATTATTATTTAACATTTTATTAATATGGACATTTGGACATAGTATATACAACACAGATAATTATAAAATTATATACAATGTAAGAGAAGTAAAAAGAGAAAAAAATGAAGAAAAAAAATTAATTAAATACAACATTTAATACTAGCAGAGAGCTCTGCTGGCGAAAGTTTGTACTCCGGGTGTTTTTTAAGCAAACCATAGAGTCCATAGAACAGCTGATAAAAAAAAAAGAATAAACAAAACAAAAGTTCATACACGTCAATCTAGTACAATACTTGCGCATCGTGGTTGTCATGACAACGATACGTTATCAGTATACCTATAGATACATTAAAGCAGGAGTTCCAAAACTGTGGGCCGCGGACCACTGATGGTCCGCGAGGTGGTCCCAAGAGAAAATAACACGTTCGAAGTCGTTGATTTGGAAGTACATATTTTGGTCCAAGAAGGATTTAGCATACTAAACCATCCGGAAAATGGCCCTGCGGTGTTTGGTGGTGTTTAGCACTACACACCTGTGTGAACAAGGCTTCTCTACCCTTGTGAATATGCAGTCCAAGCAAAGAATTAAGCTTAACCCTCGTAATGACATGAGAGTTTGTAACAAAGAGTATTAAACCTCGGAAAACTAGTAAGAGACATGCAAGCACATCCATCGCACTGAGAACCAAGGTTAGAAAGCTGTCTAATTGTTCAAAACTGTAATAAAATTCATGATAATATACGTATGCCCTTAGAAATCAATCATTGTTCAACATTAAAACTTGTATTTTCATTATAGGCGGGGGGGGGGGGATGCTAGTGGTCCGTGGAAAATTATGAAATTCAAAAGTGGTCCGTGGAAAATTATGAAATTCAAAAGTGGTCCGTGGCTTGAAGAAGTTTGCGAACCCCTGCATTGAAGTAATCACACAACATCATGGATAGTATATTCAGTAGAGCGATGCACTTGGAGGAAAATTGCTGCTCAAACTTTCAGCTGACGAAATTGAGGGGAAAAATTCAAGATGTTCATGCAAAAAAAGTAAATTTATATAGAAAAAAAAACCTTGAGTTTTAGCGCATTAATTATGCAAAATAGTGAAATTTTCCGCTGGAAATTCATGAACATTGTGCTTTAACTGGAAGTTGTTTAATATTTATTTTGTACTTTAATTATGTTATGCTAGTTTTGTAAGTAAAGTTATTCGTTCCGTAATTTTTTGTTCTTATGTAACAGTTCTACTTTAGAAATTCTGATAACATTCCAAGAAGTATATATTTTTTTTTGCATGTATTTTATTTTAATTGAAAGTATATCGTCAGAAAATCAAGTCTTCTAGGTGTTACAACTGAAGACTTGATCATAGATCCGCTCCTGGTGTAATACCCTCTAAGGGGTGCTTCACACTCTTGAGAGGAGATACACTGGGCATAAAAAAGTTCAGTAATACTCGAACTACACATATTATAATGGCTGGATATTGATATCTACATGATTACAATAGATATCAATGTTACAATTCTGGTAATGATGGAGCTACCTACGTCAATATTCAGTAAAACTGTTTCACCAAGACATTTTTAAGGAGAAGTGGTGCTCAAACTACACAACTCCAAGTGCCTAATAATGATGGAACCACCCAGGTCAATAACCTGTAAAGCTGCTTCATCAAGCTTCAAAGAAATGATGGTACTTGAATTACATATCTCCAGGTTACCAGTCCACTATACTCTCTATTTCGTGAGAAGAAATCCGATGTTGCACAACATTCTGACATTAGTATGTGTGAAACAAATTTTTTTGGGAATATTTGACAACAGTGATCCCCTTCCTGTCTATATTTTGTTATCACTCCCCTTCGAATATTTTCTTACAAAATACCAAATATGATAATGATGGAGCTACTAAGGTTAATAACCTGTAAAACTGCTTCACCAAGCGTATTTTCAAAGAAAAAATGGTTCTTGAACTACACTTCTTCAAGTTACAAGTTCGTTAATGGTGGAATCACCTCTAATGATGGGTCAATAACCAGCTACTTTACCAAACTTAGTGAGTTACCCGTCTCAATAACCTGTAAAACCACTTCACCGAACGTCTTTTCAAAGAATTAATTGCCAAGAACATTATCAAGACGTCAACATTACAATTTCCTAGACTGTTGAAACGTCAAACACATGACATGAAGGGCATGCCTTGGAGCATTGAAACGTCTTTGCAATGTGCTTCGAAACCTCTTTGTAGTATGCAGAGCAGACAACTCAATCAGATCCAAGGGGAGGGGTTACGAAGAGTGGGGGTACAAGAGCCGTTGACAAAAGGCCAAGAAAGTTGTAGGTAAGGGTTTGAATAACAAAAGAATGCTCATGTTGGCAGTTTGGGGAGTGGGGAGGGTAATGGAAGAGAGTTGGTAGAGAATGGATGTTGTAAGAAAGGAGTTGACAAGAGGAAGAAGAGGAAAGGAAGCCAGCGTCAATGGCACGTTGAACACCTCTGAAACACTCATTCCAGAAACTTCTCTCACTCTCATTATCCCCAGAACTCCGTTTCAACCGTCACACAACACACTCTGATTGGTTATTTCATGCAATTTAACCAGAAAACGTTGAGTGAAGGATGAAAAGAGGTTTTGGGGATTATGAAAGCGAGAGTGATTTCCAGAACGAAGACCTATTCTCGTTTTGTGACTGAAGTTGAGCAAAGTTCAGTGAGTTGGCCACTGGACATGACTCAACCATACAAATTTCAACTATTTCCGTCCCAGCTCAGGATGGATAACGACCCAACGAAATTATAAAGAATTTTTTTTATAAAGATTGAACAGAGACACAAGAACAAAACAGAGAATAAAGCTAATAAATGTCCTACCCAAATGGCGGAGTTATTGCCTGTGGCAATCTCTTCCACCCAACCCTTTCCAGGAGGTTATCTTTGAAAACTTTGAATATAGGATTGTAGGAGGTGAGGGGGTGTCTTTGTATGAAGGATTGTGGGTAAAGAGGGGGGGGGGGGGTTACTTTGAATAAAAAAAGAGCCAGACATTAGTTACATGACAGCAAGTACAATTGAAACATTACTCGAGTCGTTATGCAGATGTTTATCACTCGTGTAGAAAATGGCATGCTGTTTTTTCTTTTGCATTGTTGCATTTTTGTCATTTCGAGATAACATTAATGTTTTCTCACTTTTTTCCATTGTTGCCATTTCAAACATCTGTATCTCAACAATAAGAGGTGAGAGTGACACATTTGTCTGCAATTTTTTTTTTAAATTTCTTTCTCTTCTTCTATTTCTCTTTTTCTTTCTCTATTTGTTTTTTCTCTTTCTTTTTTCTTATTCTTTCTCTTTTCTTTCTCTTTCCTTTCTCTTTTTCTTTATCTTTCTCTTTTTTATTTCTTTCTTTTGTCTTTCTCTTTCACTTTTTCTTTCTCTTCTTCTTTCTTTTTCTCTTCTTCTTTCTCTTTGTCTTTGTCTATTTCTTTTTCTTCTCTTTCCTCTTTTCTTTCTCTTTTTCTTTGTCTGTGTCTTTGTATTTTTTTTTTTTTTTTTTTTTCTCTCTCTTTCTACTCTTTCACATATCTTCTTATCTTTTTCTTACTTTTCTAAAAATGTTTCTTTTTTAAATTTATTATGTGACGACTTTTATATTAAGTACGTATCTATCTTTTTTATGTTTTACGAGTAACTTTTTCATTATTATTCCTCTTTTTTTTGGGTAAATTTAAATTTAGGGTTCAATGTACCAAAAAGAAAGTGTCTGGCATAGATAAAATTTGTTTCACTCAATTTATTCATGTTCTCATTGAAGTCTGCGAATTTTTCGCCTGAAAAAAGTTATGCTTTGTTTGCTTATTATTTGCTTGGAGCAGCAATTTTACTATCATATTTTTTTAATATTTATTTTTTTAAGTGATCATATTTGTGTTTATTACAGAAGTGATGTCACAGTTAATCAAATCCGAGCTTATAAAATATTTTGATGCTTGGATTCGAACCACCGAACTCCGGATTCAAACACCACTGCCTTATCAATCAAGCAACTGCGGTTGGATTTTTTTTTAGTTTAAAATGCAACAACACGGAGTAGTAATTTTTATTTATTTCCTTGAGGATCGAGCCCAGGACATACATGATTATGTATACACAGATTTACAATATGATTACATATTAGGTAGGTATACATTATTGTGATGATCACTCCTGACTTTGCCGGAGGTCCAAATTTCATGCTTTACTTTTTATTGTTCTATATCTATTAAACTTGTTGTTATTAATATTAAAATACATGATTTGAAAAAAAGATGACTGTATGGAGGTTTGAACGGGGGATTGAGGCTATTGCCAGCAGGTGCCCCCTTTCAATCGCCCAACAGAGGTGGATGGAGGGATCTTACAAAAAAAAAAAAAAAAAAAAAAAAAAAAAAAAAAAAAAAAAAAAAAAAAAAGGTATACATTATTATAGAATGATGCACCCAGCCATCAAATGTGGAAGTAGGAGTGCCAGTTAAAAAAATAAACTGCCAATTATGGACACAATACTTCCTCGTGATTGTTTCACATTGTAATATACAAGTGGCAAATTTAAAATTGTATACTAAATCACTTGGGTCTGCGAAACCGCTTAATTAACAGATTTTCTTCAAATTTGTTATATATTATGGTAGAACATCTTGTTTCCTACATTCTAGATCCGACAAAAAATTCTGTATCAGCAAGTCGTAGACCTTATTTATGATAGTTCTATGGTAGAAAATGCTTTGAGCATTAACCTCGACTAGTGGTTACCTTCCACTAAGGGGTCTTATTATTATAATAATTAAAGTTTGCGGAACGCATTTGCGTTTTTTAAAATTTTCACAGCAGAGAAAAAAATTCAATACAAGACCTCTCTATTGAAAAGTTTTAATGAGCTTTTCTACCTCCATCATTGCCATGATATTGTTCGCAGGGCTGAACTTTGTAGTTGGGTGGCAGAAGCTGACGAAGGCACTAGACATTATTTATATTAAAAACAAAACAATAGCAATGCTGTACAGGTGACAAGATTGCGGATAGGTCTAAAAACAGGTGCCGCTCCCCGAAATAATGCTAGATACAAATAAATGTGAAAAATAAATACAGTTGTGAATTAATATTTAGGCATAGTAAATTCAAAAGTTATTATTATTTTTTTTTTTTCGCCTCTTAACCTTTTTTTTTAATTACACATAGTTTAATTTTCTCATGAATTCTATAAAATAGGTATTCATAATATATTAAGCAGAAACTGTCTACATTATTTTATTTAAAATTGCCAACCTTTGTAACAATTATTATTTAAAATTAATATAATCATATTTTTACACTACAACTACTACAAATCTAGCTACATTAAATCGCAATTAATTGCTACAGATATAATGAGATGTAGGATGTCATATGAATCTCCCCTTGGGCACCGAGTAAGTCTACCGAAGAGGGGAAATTTGCGGTGGCTAATGGCTTAACAACTCGAACAAGGGTGTCGATTAAGTTGTTAAGCCATTAGCCACCGAAAATTCCCAATCTTTGGTATCCTTTTCTTATCCTATAATAAGGAAAATATTGTATTCGTTTGTCACTTGTCACTTATTGCATGTTGGCGTAGCTACTTTGCTATGCCAACATATTGTGTGGACACTGTACAGTGTGTACAGTACCGTAAAAAAACTGAACTACCCAGTTTTTAACATTTTATTCATTGGATTTGATTGGAAATTAAAAAAGGACAAAACCCCTAAAGGCCTGAAAGTGTGTCAACATCTTTGCCCCTGGCTTTCTATCAAGACATCATGCTAAGAAATACAACTTCATTAGTAGGAATATTCACTAGTCATGACATTTTGACATCAATAGATAAAGAAGTAAGGGACAAACTTGAACACAAAGCTAGCTATTTCTCTCATGCATACAAGAAAAAAAGAAGAAAAAATCCATTCGTCAAATTTCAATTTTTATGACTACATACCATGTTTTTTTTAATTATCAAATTTGTGTTAATCACTTTTGTGATATCACAACTACTCAACTACTTTACTAAATCTAAATCTACGCTGAAACCGGGTATTGAACCACCGACCTCCAGGTTACAAGTCCGCCGGCTTATCGATCAAACAACTGAGGTCAGTTTTTTTTTTGCAATTTAACGGTTTAGTCGTCATTCCCCGTCATGGTTTAAATTAGGTGGTAGGTACATGTACGTGCATGGTAGGTATACATTTTATGTATTAGAGAGACTCGATGACTTCTTTGTCATCTGAAAGTTATGGGGATACTTTTATTTTTCAATTGAAAGAAGCATATTGGTTCCACAGAAATAATAAAAATTGAACAATAATATTTCCTAATATAATTGTAAATCTTTTTATAGATACCTGACAGGTGTAAAAATTCATAGTTACAGTATTTACATTTGTGGATAGTTAGGTTTAGACAGTTAATTCGGCCATATTATTTTATATGTATACAAATATACTTAGTACCTACATATGTAAATAGGTATTATAAACATCCCTTAATTCACTAGGAAATTTTCCAGATAATGTCTGTGAGTCATTGCCCTTTTAGCATGAAATGTAAAGAAATGAAAATGACGATGATGTCAATTTAAAGACATTTTGAATGACGGAACTTAATTTAGAAACATTTTGAATGATGGAAATTAATTTAAAGACATTTAAATGCAAGCTATGATTACAAAAGTACATTCCATGACAGTTCTTGATGATTGGTTGGAATATTTATCTAAATAATCTTAATATATAAATGTCAAAGTCACTGACTGACTGACAGACTGATCATCGCTCTACAGCCCAAACCGTAATACCTAGCGAGCTGAAATTTGGTAGGTAGCTTCGTCTTATAGTCTAGATGTGCAATAAGATTTTTTTTTTTTTTTTTTTTTTTTTTTTCGAAATTCCCACTACAACACCTGCCATTGGCGAAAAAGAATTTTTTGCTTTCACGGCCATGCCTCGGCCCGCGAAGCGGGCGACAGCCCGCTAGTTATACATATAATAAACCTTAACTACATAATGTCTGTATTATTATATTTATATTTTTTTGACACATCTGTTTATTTGCATAGATTAAAACAATAAATAGACGCGGTTTTTTTTTTTAATTGAACGAAACGGTCAGCTCTGGTCAACCAAAATTTAAAGAATAAAAAAAGTGATTTTCGGGACTCTAGTTTATTTACATTAAAGATATCGGTATTTGTTTACATTTATTTTGCATTTGTAACTATCCATTTCTTTTTCTTCTGAACCAAAAGCCATGACCGAACGAACGGGCCTAAGGTGAATAAAAGGTAAATGGGACGGAATACGGTGCCTCCCAATGAGGGTATACCCACCTTCAAAAGATAAAAAATCTTGTGCTGAAGGTTTTGTTGTTATTATCACAATATTACGTATTTCTATATTAATTCAAAGGTCGACTCTTCTATGACTTACCCGTCTCGCTCTGTTTGCCTTTCGCTCTCATCTGTTCGTCAAAGGTCCAGTTCAAGTAGGAAGTCTGCAACTGGTCTATGGACAGAAGAAGTCAACATTACCAGACACATGCGGTTAGATGTGAAACAATAAAACACACATGAATCAAATTTTATTATACATTTTGAAACGGAACAGTGCGAAACGGAACGGAACAGTCTTAATAAAATGCACTGTTTCTCTCAAAATGTAAACAAACCGGGGAACCGAGCCAGGGACTCGGTTCCTTTTGGTGAAACGGAATGTTCTAGCTTCTGATTGGTTCTCATTATGCGTCTTTTTGATAATGGAATTATGGAATATTGAATGAGAGCGCCAAATTTTGAATCTGCAATTTAAATTTATTTTTGAAATGAGATGAGCTAAGAACCAATCAGAGAAGACCTACACAAATACAGCTGATTACAGAAATTTCACTTCTGTTGATCTCTGAAATGACCTTGTTATATTTTCATTATCTTCAACCAATCAAATAGCCCGATGTTCCGTTCCGTTTTGCTTTGTTCCAGTTCAAATTTTATAATAAAATTCAACTATGGTTATTAAATTATCATGGTTGGGAAAGCTTAAAAAAAATATAGCTTAAAAAATTGGTTGAGTGGAAGAGGTCACATGTGAGAAACCTGCCACTAAGAAAGCCAAAAAAACACATCACGCACACTCACACGTAAATACAATAATAAATAAATGTGATTCTTTGTGTTATTAGATCACAATTTTAGTGGATAGCGCAGAATTTCAGGACTTTTCCATATCTTTAATATCCCAATATCTTATTTTTGCGTATAATTCTGCCACTGGTCGCTGCTAACATTAAAGTAGCTACTCATTTTTCCTCACGAGGTATGAGTGGACCCCGAACACCCAAGTACAGAGCAGAAAAAATCCTGCCCCGCTGGGGATCGAACCCAGGTCACCGTGCGTGCAATACCTAGCGCGCTAACTCACTCTGCCACGGTGACTACAAGACATGAGGAGAGGACATTGCTTTATTCGATTTTTTTTTATGTATCATTATTATTATTATTATTATTATAGGGTTCAACGCCGTTTTTCAAGTTCATGGCCATATTTGTCACATATTTATGACGGTGGTTTTGCAAGAAACAAATCTGTTAAAACCCATTTTAACCTTACCCAGCCTGGGTAGGGGTGGCAATTCGATGTATGGAACACGAAGTCACGCTGGCAATTCGATTTTTATGTACCAACTTTAATAGGTGAACCTATAAGCTCTGTGAAAAGTCCTTTCTGACCCTGGGACCCTATGGTATCAATCTATCAATATTTGCTATTTGCACACACAAAAAAAATATATTTTGAGAAATTCCTATTTCTTGCTTCGACAGTAAAAATGAATATGATGTACAAACATTGCTTTGAAGACAATACAAAATCTGTAACTCTCTCTTTGTGTTTTGTATTAAGAATATTCGTCATGATTGCATCCAATATGATGCCGCTGTATGTATTTTGAATTAAGACATTATTGCATCCATAAATTCCGTAATGTAGTCGTACGGTACAATTGCGGCGACAGATTGTATACCAATATTGAAGAGTGTAGATAAATAAAAGGTATATCATATAGGTGCGCTTAATAAAGCAACATAGGAAGGTAATAGTACACTATACGTCACCAGGCGGGGCCGGTGATAAGGAGCTGCGGAACTGCAGCACCCCCAGAAAAAGAAAAAGAGAGGATTTTCTCAAGTCCTAGCTCGTACACAATGAAAATTATCACACATGTCTAGAAAAATTAATGCATAATTCTTATGATGGGCATTAGACTGGTTTTATCTCATAGAGGTAAGAAAAAAATGTCAGAATTTTTACAACGCTCAGGCAGAAATGAGTTCGGCTTTTCCAGAAATTGAGATAGACAAAATTTCAAGGCAATCAGAGTACGTTAACAGGACCCGCTCTGGCCTCAAAGTTTGGAAATTTGCCAAATTTTCGAGGTTGAGCTGACATTTTCGGCCATAACTCGAGAACGAAAAATCATACGAGCTTTAAAGATATATCAAATGAAAGACCAATTTGTTGGCTTTACTTTGTTGTATAATACTAGTTCCCGAAATCTTAATGGTTACTGACTAAATTAAGAATATGTAGTCGAAAACGGGCCAGGTACCCAAAGTAGAGCATCTAAGGCATGATAGGATAATTGGTGAAAATACTTATGATTTATAAAACTTATACATGAAAATGTTAGAAGAATAGTTTTGAATGATATTTTGACACATTATAAAGCTATAAATACCCGTTTTTACCTAATTGATAATAGTTACTGACAGGTTAAGGCATGGCCAGAAAAACAAAATAATAATACAAACATATTACGTCAAAGTTTTTCTCATTTTTTTATTGTAGAACTACAAATATCTAAAATTAAAAGTACAAATAGGTAAAATTTCGTCAAAAAAAAAATACAAATTAAGCAGTAAAACTTAACTTATATAGTTGGGAGAGGGGTAGAGAGGGAACTTTTTGAAGAATCAGGATTGAGTCTCCTACATTTACTCACAACTTGTGGCACAAACTGTTTCTGACATTCCTCTCTAGTTAGTAAGTCGCTGAAGTCATTCCTCAACTTAACGCCTCTCTTGGCTGTGTCGTTTACAACTTTAAGGGATTGTACAATTTTAAGTCCTTTCTGATACTGAGGCTCACCATGCCAAATTTAGGGGTCTACCCTCAAAAAGTCAGTTTTTATGACAAATCGACTGAAGAAAAGAAATGTTTCCTGAGTAATGAACTCTTTAAGGCCCCCTCTCACATAAGCTGGTATGTCTTTTATTCGTACTGTAATGTTGACATTTTTTGTCCCCTCTGTATCATCAGAAGAACTGAAAAGCTTTGCAGCCATTCCAGACTTTTCATCATGTGACAAAGTTGGATCGAAAAATCCCAAGCCAACAATTTCGGCATTCAAGTACCACAGGTGATAGACAACTTCATTTAGTGCTATCTCTGAACTAAGTGCTTTGATACGACAGTATCAAACACAGGTGTGGGGTAGAAGGACCCTGCACATTATTAGAAAAAATGTTAGAGCGGGACTTACTCTCCTTAGCATATCGGCACAACATTTTAGAAGTTGTCTTGAGAAGCGTCTTTAACTGTAAAATGGGTAGTAGAACTGAAAATCATCCAGATAATTTATATGAGAGCGCGATTAGGTCAGTGATTAAGCACCGCTTGCCATGTGGAAGTTCCTGGGTTCGATCCTCCGTGCCGACAAAAATTTGTATTCTTAATTTGGTTACAATTGTTTGTAAGGGATACCTTCCGGTGCGCTCGTGTTGACCCAGCACCTAAATGGGAAGTATTGTGTCACTTCTCGCCCATCAGAGGGGAGGCATACTACGGGATGGGCTGGTTACAACACAGGCCACAAGCGTCTACAGTAGCTTCTGTTTCTTGGCTATAACCTGTGGTACTTGAATGCCGAAACTGTTGGCTTGGGATTTTTCGATCCAACTTTGTCACATGATGAAAAGTCTGGAATGGCTGCAAAGCTTTTCAGTTCTTCTGATGATACAGAGGGGACAAAAAATGTCAACATTACAGTACGAATAAAAGACATACCAGCTTATGTGAGAGGGGGCCTTAAAGAGTTCATTACTCAGGAAACATTTCTTTTCTTCAGTCGATTTGTCATAAAAACTGACTTTTTGAGGGTAGACTCCTAAATTTGGCATGGTGAGCCTCAGTATCAGAAAGGACTTAAAATTGTACAATCCCTTAAAGTTGTAAACGACACAGCCAAGAGAGGCGTTAAGTTGAGGAATGACTTCAGCGACTTACTAACTAGAGAGGAATGTCAGAAACAGTTTGTGCCACAAGTTGTGAGTAAATGTAGGAGACTCAATCCTGATTCTTCAAAAAGTTCCCTCTCTACCCCTCTCCCAACTATATAAGTTAAGTTTTACTGCTTAATTTGTATTTTTTTTGACGAAATTTTACCTATTTGTACTTTTAATTTTAGATATTTGTAGTTCTACAATAAAAAAATGAGAAAAACTTTGACGTAATATGTTTGTATTATTATTTTGTTTTTCTGGCCATGCCTTAACCTGTCAGTAACTATCAAGTAGGTAAAAACGGGTATTTATAGCTTTATAATGTGTCAAAATATCATTCAAAACTATTCTTCTAACATTTTCATGTATAAGTTTTATAAATCATAAGTATTTTCACCAATTATCCTATCATGCCTTAGATGCTCTACTTTGGGTACCTGGCCCGTTTTCGACTACATATTCTTAATTTAGTCAGTAACCATTAAGATTTCGGGAACTAGTATTATACAACAAAGTAAAGCCAACAAAATGGTCTTTCATTTGATATATCTTTAAAGCTCGTATGATTTTTCATTCTCGAGTTATGGCCGAAAATGTCAGCTCAACCTCGAAAATTTGGCAAATTTCCAAACTTTGAGGCCAGAGCGGGTCCTGTTAACGTACTCTGATTGCCTTGAAATTTTGTCTATCTCAATTTCTGCAAAAGCCGAACTCATTTTTGCCTGAGCGTTGTAAAAATTCCGATATCGATTTTTTAAAACCAGTCTAATGGGCATGGTAAACAAACACAAACTCTTTAGATACTTAAAGAGCGACACTATAAATCCCATTTTAGTCCTGTTTATGTTGCAGCACTCCCAAAACATTTCCCACCCTTCGCGCCTGTATGCCATAGACTGACTTAATATTGTAGATAGAAGATAAGGTAGGATATTGCTCACCACACCCTCATATAGCTTCCTCTATGAAATATCAAATATATAAATATTGTTTTGTATAGGTAGATAGATAGGTAGAGTTATCTATCTAGACAAAAAAAAATCTGGTGTAAACATCACACGACTTTCCTTATCCCCCAAAAAGGAGTCGAATTCCGCCACTGGTGACTCAACGGTAACAGATAACTAAAAACCAATGCCAAATTCGTAATCAGCACTTCAAAATCATTGAATTTGATATGTCATAACCCCCATGTAGGATGAATAATAAAAAAGTTAGTCAAAGCGGGTCCCCCCCCAAATGCCGGTAAATTGGGGCCGAGTTCCAAAAAGTTCAAGATATCAAAAAAATGATCAGAATAGACCCCTATTATTTTTTTAATCTAAGAAAATGTTGTTCTCTAAAAAATTTTGTATCTTTAACCAATTTAAAGAAGCGGCGCTTGCGGCTAGCATTTGCGGCCCTGTGGCCGCAGAATGCGGCCGATTTCAACCAAAAGTTTCGTGGTTCGTCTGGTGTATAAAATTAATTTGTTTACCAAATTTCAAGTCTCTAGCTTTTACCGTTCTTGAGATATCCTGTTCACACACACACAGACAGACAGACAGACAGACAGACGCACGAACCAATGGCTGAAAACAACTTTTTTGGTATCCTGAGGCCATGATTCGTCCAGAAATGTGAAAAACTGGGTAGGTCAAATTTTCGACGAATACAATACTTTCCTTATTATAAGATAAGGAAAGTAAAAAAGATAGGCATCAAGATAGATATCTTGACTTAAGTACTTAATGTCTAATCTTATGTCAATAGCTGAGTTTCTTCTTCCTATTATGTAAGTTTCGGTAGATATAAGTGGTTAAGATAATGTATGTATGATCTTATCTTTCTATTGTGTATTTACAATAGTTAATAAAAAATTATTATAGTTTTCGACAGAATACATAATTTATTTATTTATCTATTTTTTTTTTTTTTTTTTTTTTTTTTTTCAGGTATCTACACCTAAGGTTCCTAGATATATTTCTTTTATTTTATTTATTTACAAATAAAAAACTTCCTCCATTCCATGACCTTCTGGTATCGACCCAAGGATACATGCAGCATTACCTTTCTGAATGGCCAGACCAATTCTTTGGGCAAGAAATTGTTTAGATCGGGGTTCACCCGTACATCTAAACAATTTCTCACCCAGTTGGTTCAGCCATTCCTTCGAGGCAATACTCCACGCACCCATGGTCTCTACCGCCAAAGGTTGGAATATACAGGGTGAGCATAAAGTCTCACCCCACCCCCGTATCTCAAGAATGGCTGAATATACAAGAAAATGCAAAAACCCGTATTCCTTAATTATAGGGGGATTAATTTTCAGCCAAAAAATTTTTGCCTACACGGCCCCAGTCAGGCTGGGCATGGACCAACTTTAAAATCTTAAATAGAATGGTTTGTCTTGTGGCATATTACTTTAAAGGTCTCATAGAGAGAAGTTCTCGAGATACAGGGTCGAACGTCCTGCGTAATATCCATATATTTTGACCTATAACTCGTTAACCGTACATTATAGAAAAATGAAATTTGTTGATAATAACTCCTTACGACAAGCTCTGTCGAAAAAGGTATAACTCGACATACTCTGTTGATATTAGTTTCTGGTCGGTTTCGTCAGCCAGCCGGACGAACAATCCGAAAAATTTTAACGAAAAAACAAATCAAGTTTTAACTTGTTCGAAAGTTCTTGCCATAAGGAGTTATTATCAACAAATTTAATTTTTCTGGAATTTACGGTCAACGAGATATAGGTCAAAATATATGGATATTACGCAGGACGTCCGACCCTGTATCTCAAGAACGGTAAGTTGTAGCTCACTGAAATTTGTTGTAAAGAAATTCTCTCTATGAGACCTTTAAAACAATATGCCACAAGACATACTATTCTATTTAAGATTTTAAAGTTGGTCCATGCCCAGCCTGACTGGGGCCGTGTAGGCAAAAAATTTTTGGCTGAAAATTAATCTCCTCGAAAATGAAGGAATACGTTTTATGCGTTTTCTTTTATTTTCAGCCATTCTCGAGATACGGGGGGTGGGGTGAGACTTTATGCTCACCCTGTATAGCCCTCATTCTTAATGTTTGTATATTTCATTTCTTTTTTTCTTGCTGCTACTTCTGCCGCCGCTCCTGCTTCATGACATGTTTTCGTTAAATACGTAGGTGCAAACGTATCAACACAAGTTGCATCCCATACCAAACTCTTGCCATTTGCCCAAGGAATTAATGTAACGCCATCCGGTCTTTTGCCGTCATTTCTTGATAATCCAGTTGGTTCTAAAATGGCGGGAATATTAACAGAAGACAATGTTCTTTTCAGGATGTCGTTTATTTCGCTATGTCTGTGAAATCTTCCAGCACTTCTACTACAGCTGAGCGGACGAAGACTCTTGGGAGAAACTGCTTCTCCACAGATACATGTGTAGCCTGTACTCAAAACACAACCAAGTCTCAATCCCATGCAAATTCTGAGTGTATTATTGGTCAGTTGTGTACCAATATTTTTGCATGGAATAGCAAATAACCATGCATTCGCTTCACTCTTTTGTAAGGCCAAAAATCTTGCTTTGTCATTATTGTCTTCAAACTTAATCCTACTGTCAATCACTTGTTTCACTACGATTTCATCCCAACAGCCCTGTATGTGTAGTTGTGTCTCAGAAGGAATATTCTCATAATTGGATTGCCATAATTCCAACCCGTCCTGTTCATGTTGAAGAATCAAAGTGTCAACAGGTTTTGATATCATGATGGAGACATTTATCTTCGAACCACAACATGAAGCAAGGTAAGCAGGGAGAGCAAGATCCATCACACTACGTATTCCCAGGCCACCATTTCTTATAGGAAGGCTTGCTTGAAACCATTTGGGTCCAGAGAGTGAGATGTTGAGGATTTCTTCCAAGGTAGATTTTAAAATGCCATCCATTTCAATTAGTATATCTGCACATTTCCACGTTGGTACAGTACGTAATAAATACATCATTTTGGGTATTCCCAAACAATTTTTTAAAAGGTAAAATGCAATATGGGCAGGAATATCCTTTAAACGCTGGCAAGCCAATTTTAAAACATCATTTTTTTCATTGATCTTTTCTGCATAGCCTTCTTCAATCAGTGGGGCACCAAGAAGGGACAAGTTTTGACTTGAAACAATTTTTATTCCAGATAAAATAGATTGAAAATTATGTACAACATCGGGGTCCATATTTTTAGATGTAAAATACAACTCGCATTTTCCTGGATTTACTTTTAACCCCACTTTTTCTGACTCTTTCAATAACGTTTTGATATCTTCCAAGACAGTCTCAGGCGGTCCACCTAAAATCCCATCATCTAAATAAAACAGATTTAATTCGGATTTTAATTTCTTGATAATTGGATGGATGGTTAAACTGAATTCTAGGCCAGAACACGGATCGCCTTGTTGTGTACCCCGTTGAGATTAGAATGTGATACAATAAACTTACAGACTCCTTGATCTAAACAAACACAATTCTCTTATATCCAGTTATATTTATTTATTTATTGAAAAGTATATCCCTTGGTTCTGGGGAATCTGATGGCCCTTGTCAATTATTTGCCTCCTTGTGAAGACAGTGGTAGAAGTGCTGAGTCATTGCTCCACTGTCTGGGGCTACCATCGTTCACGATGACGCCACCTTATGATGATGATGATAATCCTTTTTTGAGGTCTATTTACATTGAGAATGTGAGCAATTGGACGCTGATGTTCAGAAAGAGTTTATGTATGTTTGCTCTCCCCTCACACAGAAGACAAAGGCCACGTAGAGACACGCTCTGCAAACTTTCAACACAGGTCGGTGAGGGTTTAGACGGAAAAAAATCCCGTTCTGAATTTTTTATGAAGACAGAAATAAAGTTATGAAAACAATCATCGAAAATGTGGGTCATTTATAGTCAATATGTGGGTCATTTTTATCGATAGCATGTTGAATACTTGAGCTGTCATAGTAGTCACCATGGCAGAGTGAGTTAGCGCGCTAGGCATTGCACGCACGGTGATCTGGGTTCGATCCCTAGCGGGACAGGATTATTTTGGCTCTGTACTTGGCTGTTCGGTGTCCACTCATAACTCGTGAGAAAAAATGAGTAGCTGCTTTAATGTTGAGATTGCCAAAGTTGAATAACGTCCAGCGAAGTTGAAAGTTCGTGGGTGACCAACTGACCACACGCGTTGGACTTGAAATTGAATTTGAGCGCATCACGAAAAGCAGTGGTTACATAATCGCTTGCAATGTGGAAAGTCCCGGATTCGAACTCCCTCTCCGACAAAAAATTGTTTTCAAAATTTGGTTACAGTTGTTTGTAAGGGATACTTGTGTGCGCTCGTGTTGACCCAGTGCCTAAATAGGAAGTATTGTGTTACTTCTCGCCCATCAAAGGGTGGTATATTACGGGATGGGCAGGCTATAACACAGACCACAAGCGTCTAGTTGACTTGTGGATGCTGTTTCATAGCTACAAAAAAAAGTCTGTGACTCACAACCGACTTCAGTAGCTTAATCGATAAGGCGGCTGACTTGTAACCTGGAGGTCGGTGATTCAAGTCCCGGTTTCAGCGTAGATTTAGTAATGCGAGTTAGAGTATTTGTGACATCATGAAAGTGACTAACACAAAAATGATAACTTTTTTTAAAAACACTAACTTTCTTTTCTTTCTTAAAAAAAAGACCCAACCAACATTGGTTGAGTTTATGTGGATAGTTTCTTTTTGAGTTTCAAAATAAAGAGTATGATTATTATTAGCACTGGCGGCGGCGCCGTTTCGTCTGCAAATACACTTCAAGGTGTCGAAACCCGACGCCCAGAGAAATGATATGATTGCGTTTAAAAAATAGGTCACTAAAAAACTCGTGATAGAAGAAAATAGGATTACAGTTTTCACTGGTCAAATAAAACAAAATGGTCAGAAATTAAAAAGAAGACAAGCTTTAGACAGGGCAAGTAACTCTGCTATGGCTTCACCCATTATGAAGGAGAAGAGAAGTTACCGTGGCAGAGGGAGTTAGCGCGCTAGGCATTGCACGCACGGTGACCTGGGTTCGATTATAGGTTCAAACAAATTCTTATTTGTAATTTTTGTCCCACCCAGTTTCACACCTTTTAGGGAAATAAGAATTTTTTCATCTTAGACCATTAGTGCAGCATATCAGTCTAATTTTAAGTGCTGAACACGATAGTTTAATTTAAGTGCTATTTTCATTTCACTTATTTTTTGATCTCTACTATAGTAAGGCCAAAAATTTAAGTAAAATGAAAAACCAATATTACTATCGTGTTCAGCGTTTAAAATTAGACTGACTTGATATGCTGCACTCATGGTCTAAGATGGAAAATATATCACACTCCTTAAAAGGTATGAAACTGGGTGTCACAAAAATTAAAAGTAGAAATGTGTAAAAGTAAAAAATAAAGGTCTCTTCCACCCAACCCTTGTCTATAAAAGTGAGTAAAATCTTCTAAGCTCAAAAAAGTGCCTACCTTCAACAGGTACCAGGCGATCCAACAGTCCTCTCACAACAACCTTTAAATTAGAAGATGAACAGCACATAGACAAAGTATCTCTGTCTGAACCGAATGGTAAAAGAGTTAATCTTTAAAGGTTCATTTTTAACACCAGAAGTACAAAAACTTCAAAAGTTATACAGGGTCAACGAGACCTCTTCACAAGAACAGAAATTTTTTTGAAAAAAATTGAAATTTGAGCAAAAAAATTTTTTTTACAAAAACGAACACAATACTTCCGATTTCTAATATTAGAAATTTCTCGGAAGTAATACTCTAAATTACGTGATTTAATTCAGATCACCGTTAAACCGTATTTCATCTGAATATTGCTTTTATTTTGATCGATAATTCAAACTGAATTTTTATTTACAAATTTTCGACGCACAAACAGAACTGACATTTCAGCGCTGAACGAAAGATTGACAATATTGTAATTGATTCTACTTCTTAACTATCTTCTTAATGAACTCTACCACAATGACTTCCGTAATGAAGACTCTTAATTAGAGGGTTTCAGTTTGAAGCAAAATAAAAAACAAACAATAACAGAACAATAAAACAAAAATTAAGTCTTAGCGAATTCTGAGAGTAGGTACCCGAATTGAAAAATGAGATGCCGAATAAGGTCTTGTGACAAAAAATAGTGGGGGGGGGGATGTATATTGGACACTGAAAACAATCCTTGTACTTTTATGACATTCAGAAACATCCAGAAATTATGAAACAATTGAAATTTGAGCAAAAAAATATAAATATATATTTTTTTTTACAAAAACGAATAATATACTTCTGAATTCTAAAATTAGAAATTTTCGGAAGTAAAAGAATCATTGAAATCGTTTAAGTTAGCAAATAAAAATGGGGCATTAACAATATTTTGGGCCATATATTGCGCATATTTTAACAATATTTTGGGCCAAATATTGCGCGTAATTTAACAATATTTTGGGCCAAATATTGGAACACACACGATCGCGTCAATTGAGCGGGGGCCCAGAGAGTGGGTAATTAGATGGCTCTAACTGAGTACTTCAGTATCTCTCCTCTAACTGAGTAGGCATTAACGGAGTGTTATTTAACACGTTCAACGCCAAGTCATATTTCAGGTTTTTACCAGAGTTCCAAGGAATATTTATTTATTTTTCTATTCTGGTACCACTCTGATGTTCCACGGAAATCAAGTTTGCATAAGATATGGAAGCACATGACACTCACATGTGAGTTTCACGCACTCGCTTGCCATGCGGAATGTCCCGGGTTCGAACCCCCCGCGCCGACAGAAATTTGTATTAAAAATTTGGTTACAGTTGTTTTTAAGGGATACCTTCCGGTGCGCTCGTGTTGACCCAACACCTATCAGAGGGGAGGCATACTACGGGATGGACAGGCTACAACACAGACCACAAGCGTCTACAGTAACTCCTGTTTCATGGCTACGAAATAAAAAAGGCTGTGAAACACTCATCTTTAAAATAAATAAAAATGTACCAGATTATCACTCATATATGAGTTTCATGGCGTTAACCGTGTTAATGACTGTTTGTGTGAGTGGCGGAATGTTAAATAACCTATTGTGTAAGCAGGGACGAAGATATGGACAGCCAGCGTCGACAGCGCGTTGAATACACCGATTCTCGTAGGGTCACCGAAGTTGAGCAACGTCCTACCCAGGTCAAACCTTGTTGGATGTTGCTTAAATTTCAGATGTCCAATGAGATCTATTGCAGTCATCTTGCCATTGACACTGTCCCTTCAACTCTGAAGACATTCCTGATTGTAATCCCAGATAATATCTCCTTAATTAACAAGGTCGATAAATTGATAGCTCTTCTATTAATGTGTATCATACTCCTCTTCCTGCAACTATATCTCTCTCTCTCTCTTTCTCTCTCTCTCTCTCTATCTCTCTCTAACACTCCCTCTCTCTCTTGGTAGAAAAGTATAATATTATCATTATACTAATAATACCTACAATTGTACTTGGACTGGTAGTCAAGTGGTTAAGGCGCTAGTCTGGTAATCCAGGTAGCGTAGGGATCGGTTAGTTCAAATCCCACCCAGTGCATGAATTTGAGTTTGTGACCACATAATAATAAGAGAATAAGACTCTGAGGGTTAGGTGGTAGAAAATGCTTTGAGCATTAACCTCGCCAAGTGGTTAATTTTTCCTCATTAATTTTAGTTTGTGACCACATAATAATAAGACTGAGGGTTAAATGGTAGAAAATGCTTTGCGCATTAACCTCGCCTGGTGTTTACCTTCCACTAAAGAGTTTTATTATTATATTTAGGTACGTGTAGGCTGTAGGTGTTATGAAGAATCCTAAATACGATTTTTCACCATAATTTGTTGGTCATTTCCTAAATGTTGCTTAAAGTGTCTCTTTCAAAATAATTATTTTATTATTAATTCGTGTAGGTGTTTTCGGTATAAAAATTGGGCAGTATCATGAAGGCTTTGCGCGGATATTCTCGCAGTGTGACAGTTTCCGAAGTAATTAATTTCAATTTAAAAAACGTTACCAGTTATCAAATTTTGACACAAACCACTTATTATCAAGTTGTAACATTTGTTTTGTTTCTTTTTTAATCAAGAATTTCCGAGTACTGTGTGGACAATGGCCGAAAATTTTCGGTGCATAGTGTTGAAAATACGAGAATATTATATTCTAACATTTTTTATCGTCAAAAACAGGTGTAGAACAAAAATAAGCTAGACCTTCCCTCGATTCGCACTACTTATAATAATAATAATAACACTCTTTAGTGGAAAATAACCACGAGGCAAGGTTAATACTCAAAGAATTTTTTACCACCTAACCTTGAGAGTCTTGTTATTATGAGATAAACAAACTCAAATTCATGAAGAAAAGTTCATGCACTGGGTGGGATTCTGAACAACGGATCCCTACGTTACTGGATTACCAGACTACTGCGTTAACCGCTTTACTAACAGAAAAAATTGAAAATACGAAAAAATCATAGGTGTTCAAACATTATTTTAAGTCAAAAACATGATTACAACAAAGATGAGCTATTTATTTATTTACACTTTATTTTTTATACAAAACAATCAAGCTACTTGACCACTGAGCTATTGTGGGAGAGGATGAGGAAAAAAAAGACTTTTAGCATCGGTTTATCCCCATCAATACGCAAAATCTAGACTTAACTCCACAAAGGTATTACAAAAACGACTATTAATTTCGCCCTTAAACGTACCTTCAATAAAGGTTTCTCCAGAAATGCTCTCTTCGTCAAGTTCGGAAAGTCTTGAGGTTCCACTTCAAGTCACCGTCCACTGTCTCAACAATGTTTCAAAAAGCAATAAATGTGGACAAAAAAAACAATATAGACTGACGAAGTTGACTAAAGTAAAGTCTGCCAGTCGACTGACGACATGATACAGAAAGGTCACCCGATGGGAAAAAACGAACTTTGGAAACTCTAATAACTCTTGAAGTTTTCCCAGGAGGAGTAAGGATGGAGGAAAGAAGAACTGATAGCTAATAACAATTTAAAAATGATGAGGTTAGAACAGTGGAAGTCGAAAAGGGACGAGAAAGAGGAACTGATAGCTAATAATAGTTTTGGAGGAGTAAAACGAAGGAGTTATATTGAAATATAATAATAATAATCTTTATTATTTCATTAACAAACAATAATATCCTATACATTTTTCATGTTCCCATGACGGAATTGGAACAGAGAAAATAGAATAAAGGGGTTAGAACAGTGAAGAAAAAGAAGATAGAAGAAGAACTAACAACGAAAATGAAAGAAAGGTAAGTTGTAGATACAAATGATTAACAAAAACGTATCATGCGGAACAAAAAAAGTAGAGGAAAATATAGAAGAAAAAGATAGGGAACTTGAACTGATACTAAACTTAATAAAACTTTGGAAGAGTAAGAAAAATAAGGAAATGCTAATGAAAAATAGAAAGCGAAGAAGGAGAAAGAGAATAATCCGAAGAAGGTAGAGGAAATTAATACCTAATAATTGCACCTAACTGAAAAACAAATGTTTAGAACAACTAAATTCTACAAGTTCAATTATAAAAACGTACTGCGTCCCAACTAGACCACTTACAATGTATAAAGGAAAATACCTAATATAAATGAGAAAAATTAAAACAGGATAACAAAATTTGCGGTGATTCCATTACTTTCTTTTCTATAGGATAAGGAAAGTAATAATAGTAAAGGAAACTCTCAAAAATAATAGAAGAAATGAAAGGGAGTTGAGAGTAAGAGAATCAAAAGACTCAATGATTGACTCTCGCTAGAGGACTATAAACAGAGAACAGACTAGCCAACCCTTACAAGCCAGGCTAGTTTCCTAAGGGTTTAATGGCTTATAAAGAATGGTTGATCGCACATAGAAATATGTGGTTCAGAACGAGCCAAATTTGAAATAAAGTTGACTGGAGACCATCACTCACCCCTCCAGTCGTAGCCAAGCTGGCTACAACAACAACAGCAACAACAACTGAATAATTGATAATTCATCCACCTAGAATAAAGTTGGTGTTAGAGCAAACGTTGCGTTGCGTTGGAGAAACAAAGACAGAATATAGAACAACCGATGTCTAATAACAATTTAGAACAGTAAGAAGCAAGAAATAATAGATAAAGAAACTGGAAACAAAGAACTTGATAATTCATCAAGTCAGAGACGGAAAACCGCACAGAGGAAAAAGTTCTCAAAGTATACAGAGAGAGACGTAGAAAGGAACTCCAAATAACAGAACAAACAAATGGAAAACTGACCATATAGTCTAGTAATCCTGGCTTTTAAAAATGCAAGTTTTGGTGTAGTTTTGATTTTTTGTACCATAGTGTATTTTGAGCTGCTGAACACGAATCTGAGGTTTGCCAACAAAAATTTTACCGGCAATTTTTTTTACAGGCAAAAAACAGGCAAAAAATTGGACTATTTTTAGTTTTTCTGAAATATCTCCCAAGTGATTTAATAAACGCCAACACTAACTCTATACAAAGTTGTTCACAACTAAATTCCCTACATTTTATATTCTACGAAAAAATTTGTGCGACCAACCTTTGAGCTTTGAGAGCGCCCGCAAAATGCAGGCAAAAAATCAAAAGTGGCCACATTTGCGATTTTTTAAAATTTTACTTCAAAATAACGCTCCTGACAATATTTTTGGCAGTTAAAGACGTCATTGATGGCTTACAGGCTAAAGTTTCAGACTTTTTCAGCCTTTTAGAAGGACCTTTGCAGCCTTTTGGAGTGATCACAGTCACCTGTGTCTATCTAGAACCCTGGTTTTAAAACAAAAAGTTTTGCTGTACTTGTGATTTTTGGTAATATAGTGTATTTATAGCTGCAAAGTATGAATTTGACGTTTGCCAACAAAAAAATTGCTGTCATTTTTTTAACAGGCAAAAACGGCCTGAATGGAGCTTTTTTCAGTTTTTAACAATATCTCCGAAACTGTGCATTTCAAAGCAACGTTGGGTGAATACTAAGTTCAACATAACTGAATTTCCTACATATTATGTTCCCAATATTTTTTTGTGCAACCAACCTTTGAGCTTTGAGAGCGTCCTCAAAGCCCAGGCAAAAAGTCAGAAAAGGCAAAATTTGAATTTTTTTGAAGTTTACCTCGACATAAACTTCTTGGCAGTGTGAATGATATTAATAATGGTTTAAAGGCTAAATTTTTTGACAGTACATCTTTGTGAGGGACTTGGATCAGGGTCCTCCATTGATGGCATGATATCGCAATGCAAGCATAGAGCGGAGCAGGAGAGTCCTGCTTTCCTGCAGCCACAGTTTCCTGTACATTTGCAGGAAACGAGCTTCAGCAATTCGGGGGGAGCGGGGGCAGAGAGATTTAATATAGGTTCTAGACCTGTTTGAGTTTGCTTCCATCCCCATTCTTCAGGAGCTTTACTTACTCCCAACCATTGTTGCACTTGATGGTACAGGGTACACCCTGAGGGAGTGCACACGGTGGTAACGCAGCAATGTTGGAGTTGATTCTAAAGGCTACCTTGGTATAACATATGTATCGCAGATGGTTAAGTGAAGACGGACTTTTTCCACTGGACGCATACAAATGTATTAAGAAGCGATCTCCTGCTGCCGCTACAGAGTCTTGGGACGCTTTAGAGTCTTTGAAGACGTCTATAACTTTTCCAAGACTAGGACTTTTTTCAAGGGTTTTTAAAAAATTCCCTATTTCCTTGTTTAAAGAGAGACGACGTCTTATCACACCTGCTCATTGCATGTAGAAAGAGGATGTGTTCTTTCACGCATGAGGAAGTTGCAGCTTCAAGGGGTGAATACAAAGCTGGACAAATGGTCTGCTTTCCAGGTTTTAAATAGAAGACATTGTCAACTTCACAGAGCACAATCAAGATTACTAATATTCCCCTACTATAGTAACAGTCTCATTTGAGTGCGGTCGTAACAATCAGTACGCCTGCATCTTCTTCTGCCTGCTTATATTGCAAACCTGCTTCTGAAAGTTTGGTAGCAAGTAAGTCAATGAGACGACTCTTATTTCTTGGATTTGCTAGAAAGTTATCTTTTGACATTGTTGGTGTCATGGTGTCATCAAAAAGCATGTCTGCAGATGAGAGAGTCCTCGTTCTCCTCATACGCTCAGCTGTCTTTGTTCCTCTTTGAATATCTTCACTCTTCAGGCTAGCCATCGAAGACAACTACTGCCCCAGGATATTTGGAGATGACATACTGCATGTATCTGTCACAGTTTGAAGAGAATGATGCATTTGTAGGCCAGACAACTCTGTGTAACAGGAATTCCCCATCAATTACATATTGCACCTGACCAGTAAAGTGCTTGTTCGTCAGGGGCTTAAGATCTTTGTATAGAGTGGACTTTGTTCCTTTTCTCATGCATCCTTTGTCAAAAAGTGACAGAGAATAAGGTCCTAGATCGTAGCTCAAAAAGTTTTCGAGTTTTTCGTTGGAATGCTTAGCAAATGAAATCCGTTGGAATTAAGTTGTGGGATTCACGGGGACCATTCGAACATCTCCATTCTATTTTTGTTGTCTCTTTTTACTCCTGCATCCTTCAAAGCAACGTGTTGATCAGAGCTAGAAAGCGAAACACCACAGTCCTAGATTGATGCAAGTGATCCTGATCTAGATCCAGGTATTACAAAAAATCTGCAAAGGTCACGAAATTTAGCTTCTAAAGTTTAGACCTTTAGAGTCTAAACTAAACAATATCATACACACTGCCAAGTAGGTTATGTCGAGGTAAAACTTAAAAAGTCCAAATTTGCCTTTTCTGATTTTTTGCCTGGGCTTTGAGGACGCTCTCAAAGCTCAAAGGTTGGTTGCACAAAAAAATATTGGGAACATAATATGTAGGAAATTCAGTTATGTTGAACTTAGTATTCACCCAACGTTGCTTTGAAATGCACAGTTTCGGAGATATTGTTAAAAACTGAAAAAAGCTCCATTCAGGCCGTTTTTGCCTGTTAAAAAAATGACGGCAATTTTTTTGTTGGCAAACGTCAAATTCACACTTTGCAGCTATAAATACACTATATTACCAAAAATCACAAGTACAGCAAAACTTTTTGTTTTAAAACCAGGGTTCTAGATAGACACAGGTGACTGATCACTCCAAAAGGCTGCAAAGGTCCTTCTAAAAGGCTGAAAAAGTCTGAAAATTTAGCCTGTAAGCCATCAATGACGTCTTTAACTGCCAAAATATAGTCAGGAGCGTTATTTTGAAGTAAAATTTTAAAAAATCGCAAATGTGGCCACTTTTGATTTTTTGCCTGCATTTTGAGGGCGCCCTCAAAGCTCAAAGGTTGGTCGCACAATTTTTTTTGTAGAATATAAAATGTAGGAAATTTAGTTGTGAACAACTTTGTATGGAGTTAGTGTTGGCGTTTATTAAATCACTTGGGAGATATTTCAGAAAAAACCAAAAATAGTCCAATTTTTTGCCTGTTTTTTGCCTGTAAAAAAATTTGCCGGTAAAATTTTTGTTGGCAAACCTCAGATTCGTGTTCAGCAGCTCAAAATACACTATGTTACAAAAAATCAAAACTACACCAAAACTTGCATTTATTACGCTATTTTTGGGCTTGCAGTACTAGACTAATATTGCAACCATCAGAAAGATAAATGGAGAAATGGAGAAGGAGGTTGGAAGAAGTGAAAGAGAAACTTTGATGCAACATAATAATTCATGGAGCTAGAAACGACAGGAGAGAATGTTGAAAAAGACATGGAGTGAGGCAGAAAGAAAGAACAAGACAAAGCTGGAGGGAAGCAGAAAGAAAGAACAAGACAAACAAGAGTAATGAATGGAGATGAGAGAAAATAAAATATCGCGCAAACAGAAAGCAATAATTCATTGAGTCAGAAAAGTAAGAGTTAGGAAAAAAGTGAGGTTAATGTGGGTAGCAGGTTTCTGAGTTTCCTGCGAAGTGAGGGTAATACCCCCGTCGTGATATGACCATGCAGTTGAAAGCGACGATAAACCGAATTTAAAAATAAACAAAAAAAATTAATTTGTTATTGATATGATTGAAAAAGTGTCCCAGCTTACCAAGTTAGCCAATTTTATGTGATCAGTTCATTACCCATACGATAAACGTTATGAGCTTTCCATGTATTGTTATGGAAAAACATTGAGATATTTAGTTACTTCTGAGGTGACCTACAAACAACGATATGGAATATTCTGATTAAAAAATATGTGAGCTAGACTGTTGAACTCAGATGTATTAAGGTTCATATGAATATTCTATTAATATTCCTTCTCCTTCTCTCCTTCTCTCCTTCTCTCCTTCTCTTCCTCTTCTCTCCTTCCTCTTCTCCTCTCCTCCTTCTCTCCTTCTCTCCTTCTCTCCTTCTCTCCTTCTCTCCTTCTCTCCTTCTCTCCTTCTCTCCTTCTCTCCTTCTCTCCTTCTCTCCTTCTCTCCTTCTCTCCTCTCTCTCCTTCTCTCCTTCTCTCCTTCTCTCCTTCTCTCCTTCTCTCCTTCTCTCCTTCTCTCCTTCTCTCCCTTCTCTCCTTCTCTCCTTCTCTCCTTCTCTCCTTCTCTCCTTCTCTCCTTCTCTCCTTCTCTCCTTCTCCTTCCTTCTCTCTCCTCTCTCTCCTTCTCTCCTTCTCTCCTTCTCTCCTTCTCTCCTTCTTCTCCTTCTCTCCTTCTCTCTCCTCTCTCCCCTCTCTCCCTTCCTCTCTCCTCTCCTTCTCTCCTTCTCTCCTTCTCTTCTCTCCTTCTCTCCTTCTCTCCTTCTCTCCTTCTCTCCTTCTTCCTCCTTCTCTCCTCTCCTTCTCTCCTTCTCTCCTCTCTCCTTCCTCTCTCCTTCTCTCCTTCTCTCCTCTCCTTCTCTCCTTCTCTCCTTCTCTCTCTCTCCTTCTCTCCTTCTCTCCTTCTCCTCTCTCTCCTTCTCTCCTTCTCTCCTTCTCTCCTTCTCTCCTTCTCTCCTTCTCTCCTTCTCTCCTTCTCTCCTTCTCTCCTTCTCTCCTTCTCTCCTTCTCTCCTTCTCTCCTTCTCTCCTTCTCTCCTTCTCTCCTTCTCTCCTTCTCTCCTTCTCTCCTTCTCTCTCCTTCTCCCTTCTCTCCTTCTCTCCTTCTCTCCTCTCTCTCCTCCTCTCTCCTTCCTCTCCCTTCTCTCCTTCTCTCCTTCTCTCCTTCTCTCCTTCTCTCCTTCTCTCTCCTTCTCTCCTTCTCTCCTTTCCTCTCCTTCTCTCTCCTCTCCTCTCTTCTCTCCTTCTCCTCTCTCTCTCTCCTTCTCCCTCTCCTCTCCTCTCTTCTCTCCTTCTCTCCTTCTCTCCTCTCTCCTCTCCTCTCCTTCTCTCTCCTTCTCTCCTTCTTCTCCTTCTCTCCTTCTCTCCTTCTCTCCTTCTCTCTTCTCCTTCCTCTCCTTCTCTCCTTCTCTCCTTCTCTCCTTCCTCTCCTTCTCTCCTTCTCTCCCTTCTCTCCTTCTCTCCTTCTCTCCTTCTCTCCTTCTCTCCTTCTCTCCTTCTCTCCTTCTCCTTCTCTCCTTCTCCTTCCCTTCTCTCCTTCTCTCCTTCTCTCCTTCTCTCCTTCTCTCCTTCTCTCCTTCTCTCCTTCTCTCCTTCTCTCCTTCTCTCCTTCTCCTTCTCTCCTTCTCTCCTTCTCTCTTCTCTCCTTCTCTCCTTCTCTCTTCTCTCCTTCTCTCCTTCTCTCCTTCTCTCTTCTCTCCTTCTCTCCTTCTCCTTCTCTCCTTCTCTCCTTCTCTCCTTTCTCTCCTTCTCTCCTTCTCTCCTTCTCTCCTTCTCTCCTTCTCTCCTTCTCCTTCTCTCCTTCTCTCCTTCTCTCCTTCTCTCCTTCTCTCCTTCTCTCCTTCTCTCCTTCTCTCCTTCTCTCCTTCTCTCCTTCTCTCCTTCTCTCCTTCTCTCCTTCTCTCCTCTCTCCCTCTCTTCTTCTCTCCTTCTCTCCTTCTCTTCTTCTCTCCTTCTCCTTATTCTCCGTCTCTCCTCCCCCTCCACTGGTTCCCATTCCCCCCTCTCCTAGACTCAGCAAAATGGCTGCATCAAGAACAACACAACCATTCCAGAAGTCAAATAGGGTCGCCTGCATAATTTACAGCGTGTGTACAAAGCTTTTGTTCCCGGGTTTAAATTAAAATTTCATACCAACTTTCATTTGATCCCAGCTTATTGTGTTGTCCCGTGTGTTAGAGATTGTATAATAAACATATATCATACGTTAAGTGAATAGTTAAAGTTGACAACTACATACGTTAATCTCCTCTTTCATAAAGGATATAATAATCTGAGGATGGTTCTTTCGGCGTGGCGTTTTTTTTTTTTTTTTTTAGGTCATCGTAATTTTATGAAGGCTACGTCCAGCGAGGTTAGGATTTGGATGGGTGAACATTTAAATTTGAACCTTCGTGATGCTAGATATTCCCAGCGCCACTCAGGCTGTGACAGGTTAATTTGAGTGTTTGTAAGGTTCCAGATAGTGGAGGGTAAGAGCTCCATCGTGATAATTATGAGGAAAACAGAGTTGTAAGTAAGAGTAACGACATGTGGTGGTATTATCAGAGTATAAAGAAATTTCAATGGAAGGATCTAGACATGACATTCAACGAATAAAAAGATTCCAACTACGTTAATACTTAAAATGGAGAATTTAAAATTACCGTGAAATGTAAGTCCAACAAAAAAAATGTCTTCTTCTCCAGAATAAAAAAAAAAAAAAAACTTTTTGAAAGAATAATAAATGCAACTGGAACATCCCGACCTTAATATCGATTTGAACTTTAATAGAATAAATGGATGTGAGAGCAAAAAGACTGTATTTGAGAGAGCGAGAGAGAAGAGAGAAATGGAGCAAGAGGGGGAGAGAAAGAGAGACAGAGATAGAGAAAAGGAGAAAGAGAGAGCAAGAGGGAGAGAGCAAGAAATACTTCTGTGGCTGAATTTTTTTTTTTTTTCAAGTCCCTTTGCAAATATGGAGAAAAATCTAGTCAATAATAATCTATTTATTGATAATAGTAATAATAATACTCTTTAGTGGAAGGTTAAAGCTCAAAGCATTTTCTACAACCTAACCCTCAGAGTCTTATTATTATGTGGTCATAAACTCAAATTAATGAGGAAAAATTCATGCATTGGGTGGGATTCGAACCAACGGATCCCTACGCTACTGGATTACCAGAATAGATCGTTAACCACTTGACTACCAGTGCAGATGTCTACTCATGTGGGATATAAAATGAAAAGTCTTGATGAGGTGATTGAAAATGTATAAGTATTGGTAAATCCAATCTTAAGGCCGATAAGGCCCACGGCGCCGCGGGCCTTATCGGACATTGGAAATATGATTCTATTTTTTTTTATTTTTTTTTACAGCCTCTTTTATTTCGTAGCCATGAAACAATTGCTACAACACAGACGCTTGTGGTCTGTGTTGTAGCGCCTGCCCATCCCATAGTATGCCTCCCCTCTGATGGGCGAGTAGTGACACAATACTTCCCATTTAGATGCTGGGTCGGCGCGGTGGTTCGAACCCAGAACCTTCCGCAATGCAAGAGAGTGCTTAACCACTGAGCTATTCGTGCGCTTTGATGAAGTCTACAAACCCAGTCTCTAGCTTATCTTATTACTGAGATATTTTGTTTGCAGACTGACGGACACATGGACAAATTTCTAAAACTTTGGACTTAGTCTCTGAGGACCCTAAAAGTTTTGGCACTGACAACTGACTATCGTTTTATGGCGATTCAATTATTTTCCTTATTATAAAGCCAGGTCCCCGACGGTGTTGTTTAACAATGTTGATCAACACTGCACCGGACGGTGCAAGGACGGTCCTTACCTAAATTTTAAACACACCCACACTGCAGGCAAAATTGTTGATCAACACTGCTACAGACGACCTTTAGATAAGATAAGAAAAAAGTTGAGAATAACTGATCAAGAAACAAATAACGGGGATTTCCCCTCTTATGATAAGGCATAGCGTAATAATATAAAAATTAATGAGTAAAAATAATTATCTGTGATATTATATGTATTTATATAAATGTATAAACGGCCTGGAGGTCGGTGGTTCAAGTCCCGCTTTCAGCGTAGATTTCGTAACTTTTCTGTTTTACTAAATTTTTGCTTAACTTGGGACTTGAACCACCGACCTCCAGGTTACAAGTCCGCCACCCTATCAATCAAGGTCAGTTCACTTTTTCGTTTTTAATATCCTAATATCTTAATTTGCATATAGTTCCGCCACAGGTCGCTGTACACTTCAAAGCAGCAACTCAGTTTTTCTCACGAGTTACGGGTGGACCTCAGACATTCAAGTTCAGAGCAGAAAAATGTACCAAGTGGGGATCGAACCCAGGTTACCGTGACTGAAAGCCCAGTGCGCTACACCTCTCGACCACGGTGCCTACGTAAGGTGAAAATAAGAACCACATCACCTGAACAAAATAAGAACCACCTGAACATCAGTTGCCAATTATTGCTCACAATCTCAATGTAAAAAGACCTTTACATAAACATACATAAATAGACTGTCCAGGTAGCTCAGTGATAAAGGCGGCACTCTGTGAATCCAAAGGTTCCAGAGGTCGTGGGTTCGAAAGCCAGCCGGGACATGCCAAGTTATCCTCCCATTGGGGATTTTTACCACATAATAATATGTCTTGGACTGCTGGAATAATGGGGCTTTAATAGTCCTAATCGGGCAGTATCAATAAGGCGATATTATTGTTATTATTTTAGAAAAAATCTTTTTGGAAACGAAAAGACTGTACTAATCGCTGTATCTTTTTAATAATGTACATTTTCATTTATTTTTTCTTTGGTCAACTAAATTATGTACAAATACTCTAATATAATACTCTTGTATTTTTGTAATCTTAACACATGTAATCGATGTCAGGCGTTTACTGACTGGCTGTAAAATCTTAAGTTTTCAATATATTTCAATGATCTAAATTGCAAAAAATCTCCATAGGCCCCAGAGTTTAAACAACATACTAAAATCTATTGTAGTGTCAGTTGGAAGAGCCTGACACTGATTAAAAGTGAGCAACAACGTGTCAGGCCTTTTCAACTGACAGTCACTTTTTTGGAAAACTGGCGGTCAGGAATTTTTAACTGACGTGGCATGAGATGTGTTAATACTATATTATTTTCCTTCTGTTCAATTTTCATTGTAATTATTTGTAAAAAAGCTACAACTTATGTTTTGAATGTTAATTAATAATATAAAAGTTCATTGAAAAAAACCAAACCTATCTGAATTTCAGTGGAAAGCCACGAAATATCGACCTCCCCAGTCCACCCAATTTTCTGGTCGTTAACACTACTTTAGTATCGGCAGGCGGCTGAAAGCGACATGGGCGGTAGGTCAGGCATATCACTGTCGAATTTGACAGCGGTAGGGGGGGGGGTTGTGGGGGGGTGAAGAGGGGGCGGGGTCGTGGTAAGACGAATATTGACTGAAACAAAGTTACGTAACACGAGCGAACAACGAAATTAATGTTCTTTTTCTTTGTTCGCTCATAATTTGACGAACATCTGAAAAGAAGTGGATGTTGGAGAGGCGATGAGAAAGAAATAGTAAAAGAAAATGTGTAATATAATATTATTATACTGGGTATTTATAATATTTAATAATATAAATTTTATGTACATTTATTCATTCATAATCAAGAGAACTCCGAAACGACTGTATAAAATGGCACACAATTTGGCACAGAGCCTTTTCTTATTCCGTGTATTCTTACTAGGGGTTTTAAAATAAACTAATATGACACCACATGACTTTCCTTATCCACCGAAAAGGAATTTCGCCACTGGTGACTAAACGGTAACAGATAGCCAATGTCAAATTAATAATCAGCACTTCCAAACCGTCACAAACCCCATCTAGCATGACTAATAAAAAGTTAGTAAAAGTGGGTCCCCTCAACAACAACAAAAAAAGAGGAGAGTAAAAGACCCTTATTATTGTAAGAAAAAATTGTTTCAACATTTTTAAGAAAATGGCGGTCGCCATTGGCGTCACCAGTTTAATCTAAAAGTTTCGTATCTATGAAAGAACACCTATTGCAGACCCTTGTGATCTATGTTGTAGCTTGCCCGTCCCATAGCATACCTCCCCTTTGATGGGCGAGATGTGATACAGTCACTTTAGAGAAAACGCGCCATACTTCCTTCCGTTGCGTCTAGCGTCCAGTAGTTCCTCTCTCTCTCCAGTGCCGAGGCGCCAAGCAGTCTGTCCACTGCGAGACGGATAGCGCGCCACTCCACAAGCGGGGCGCCGCGCGTCGCTTCCCGCCTCGGCCGCGCCAGGACCCCGCCCCCCCGGTGCCGCGTCATGAAACTTCTCAGCGTCTTCTGAAACTTCTCAATCTGCTCCTTGGGAAACGCCCCAAAGTATTCTATGATGTCTTTATTGCCTGACGTGGACCCGTGCAGCTCATAGTCCATCCTGATCTCCCGGTTCAACGACTCCCGCACGTCAGAGATCCTGTCAATCGTCACCTGGACGGCTCTGCTCAAGGATGTCAGGAACGTTTGCACGATCTCCAACTCCTTCGCTTTTCTTTCCTCTTCTTGACTGTCCAGACGCGCCTCAGGTTGGCTCGCGCCGTACGTGATAGCGCTTGCGCCCAGTACGGCGCCGATAGGTCCCAGGAACAGTAGCGCAGTGCCCGAGGCTATGCTGACCGCCGCCTCGTTGTCTCGTCGGCGCTGCTCGTCCTCCACCGCGCTCAGCCGTTCATTCCGCCCGCTTGCATAGTCCGCCCGCTTACCCGATAGTTCTGCCTGCAACGCGCTGGGCACAGACGCCAGCTTCGCTCGCATGCTGGTCAGCTGTCTCCTTGTCTTCACCAACAGCTCGAGAGAAGTCTGAATCTTTTGCAGTCCATCGATCAACATGTCTTGGGTGAGCGTCAACCAATCTTCTGTATTGCATCCTACTAAGTCGATGATGATGATGATGTCGCACGTAAAGTCAGCCTCGACACACCAGCTGAACACCATATCGATGGCTTTATAGAAGTTACCGGCCGCGGCATAACCGAGTTGGGACGCGGCGGCTATGTCCCGCTGACAGTTGCCATGGTAACTAGACGCCAAACTGTCTAGCACGCCGAGGGATGCCCTGAGTTCGCGGAAGGGCACCGCCCTGTCTAGCTCTTCGTCATATGTTCTCACAACGGATGAGATATTACCGATCACTGCACCCAGATCAACACCTGCCCGGGCCGAGAGAATGGACGCAAAGAGAAAACAGACTGTTAGCCGCCACATGATGAAACTACACTGAGCGAAATTTAGAAAAGATGGAGTTTCCCATGGAACTGATAACAACTAGGTTCAAAGGGATCACTTTTTTTTTATAAATGAACATAATAATTGTATAGTATACAATTATACCTTAATAATATTATAATGTATAAACCTATGTATACTTCATATTTGAACTTTGCGGAAATTGATTGAACTTGTCTACAGGGTTCACATATCAATCACAGGAAGGTTTCCCTATGTGATACAATCAATACTCGTAAAATTTGTTTTTGGAATTTCAAAAGACACCCGGTAGGTATTTAACAAAATAGGTAACTTGGCGTACTTTGTTGATCAAAGAAATTGATTGACAATAGTTTCAAGAGTTGAACTTACGAGTACAGTTTATCTCGTGAATGGACTCAAAACTAGCTCTAGCCTATGAGTCCGTGAATAAGCACCACTCAAGCTTTCATTTAAACATACTTACTCAACCTTATTTCATTTAAAATATTAATTAAGTTCCACTCGTCAGCTTTCGACCATGGGATAAAATCCTCAACTTTGCAGTCGTAAGTTCAATCACTTTGAATTTAACACCAATCGATTCAATCTCAGTAAAAACATGTGAAATAACATTTTTAATTTTAAAACTCCTTGCTCCTTTACCAACAATGTATACTCTAACTAGTGTCAGACCTATATCTCGTGAACCGTACGTCGTATACAGTATGTTTCAGAAAAGGTGGCCACCCCCTCGTAACTTTTGAACGCGACGGAATTTTTCAATTCTGTAAAGTCCTAGGTATAGGAAGTGCCCTATGGCCCATCCTGTGGTCATATTTATTTTTGGCCCCGGTCGGCCCTTCCAGCTTTTAGGCCATATTTTTTCATTTTTCTCGCGAATTTTAAATGGAATGCTATATTTTTTATTCCTGTTAATTAAAGTCCAAGTTAGGCTGAGTATAATGAGCTTTTAAAATTTTCAAAAACCTTATCAGGGGCGGAGCTAGTAGGGCGCAAGTTTCAAGATTGTTACACCCTGTATTACAGCGTTAGTTAGTTTTTTTAGTACTTTTTTTATGTTCATAGGTTCAAAATATTGTTTTACACCATATGAAAAAAAAAAATATTCTTGTTTACTTCTAATCCGGGTCATAGTAAGGTTTTTGTAAAAGTACTTTTTTTCTCACGTCAATTTTTCCGTAAATTAATGGTGTTCTCGAAATTGGCATTTTTAGAGGTGAAAGTCTGCAGTGACATATGTTTTTTATGCTTGAAATCGAAAGAAAACTTAACGGAGAAGCGATTAAGATCATAAAAAAAGCCATTTAACCTGCTAGTTTTTTCACGACAGTGTCCGGTAAAGTGGGTGAATTTCGTATTGGATTTTTTTGTTGTTGAGGAAACACAATTGGCATAGAAAATAAATAATACCTAATAAGGGAATAATACTTCAATTAACATAACTACCTAAATGCGAAATTAAATGAAGATTATTTCTTCTAAATCAGTGCCGGATAATTTTTTTTTCTCTCTCTTTCTCTCTCTCTCTCTCTTCATTTAGTTATGTTTATTGAAGTATTATTCCCTTATTAGATATTATTTATTTTCTATGCCAATTGTGTTTCCTCAACAACAAAAAAAATCCAATACGAAATTCACCCACTTTACCGGACACTGTCGTGAAAAAACTAGCAGGTTAAATGGCTTTTTTTATGATCTTAATCGCTTCTCCGTTAAGTTTTCTTTCGATTTCAAGCATAAAAAACATATGTCACTACAGACTTTCACCTCTAAAAATGCCAATTTCGAGAACACCATTAATTTACGGAAAAATTGACGTGAGAAAAAAAGTACTTTTACAAAAACCTTACTATGACCCTGATTAGAAGTAAACAAGATATTTTTTTTGATTTCATATGGTGTAAAACAATATTTTGAACTTATGAACATAAAAAAAGTACTAAAAAATGTAGCTAACGCTGAAATACAGGGTGTAACAATTTTGAAACTTGCACCCTACTAGCTCCGCCCCTGATAAGGTTTTTGAAAATTTTAAAAGCTTATTATACTCAGCCTAACTTGGACTTTAATTAACAGGAATAAAAAATATAGCATTCTATTTAAAATTCGCGAGAAAAATGAAAAAATATGGCCTAAAAGCCGGAAGGGCCGACCGGGGCCAAAAATAAATATGACCACAGGATGGGCCATAGGGCACTTCCTATACCTAGGACTTTACAGAATTGAAAAATTCCGTCGCGTTCAAAAGTTACGAGGGGGTGGCCACCTTTTCTGAAACATACTGTATATGTAGAATAATAACACTCTTTAGTGGAACCACCAGGCGAGGTTATTGCTCTAAGCATTTTCTACCCTGGAACTCGTAGACACTTGAAATTAGCAACAATATTTTTTTCGAATCAAATTAACCCTGATTGGGTGAATATTTCCAAACGTGGTTTTTTCAGGGCAATTTTTGTCCCATGCCAATTTTTTAAAATAACTAGCTGAATGTGGGGAAATCAAGTAGGTACCTAGGATATTAATATTTAGGTATTTAGAGGGTGCACTTCTGAAAAATTATTTTTTCTCTATTTTTCCCTGTTCTTTAAAAAATAGATATGATAGGTACAAAATAGCCAGAGGAAGGACTACCAGAGGAGAGACATTTTGACTATAACTCTAACTTTTAAGTGCACTATTAAAAGAAAAATATTAGTATTGTTTTCGAAATGGAGAAGTAATCTGCAAATAAAATAGAAAAATCTCATTTTATTTTTTTAAAGTAAAAGAAATCTTTTTTTTTACTTGCCAGAGGAAAGACAAGCTCTTCTGTGACGCACTTACTTCCTGAAAATCTTTCAATCAAACAACTAAAACATCGAACAAAACAAACGTGGAAATTAGAATCACAAGAGTTTCCCCTCCTTTCATAGAGTGACGTTACTCTCCCCTCTTTTGAAAACGGCAATAAAGTGGCTTGCCAGAGGAAGGACAAAAAGTATGGGGACACACTTTAAAGTCAAATATCGAAATAATTGAAATGGTAATTAATAAAATAAAATTCAATTTTAAGTAGTTGTCTTCTTGCCTTTTGAAAAAATTATATTTTAATTTAATTATTTAAAAAGGAATTGGGCTATTATAAATTTAAACATTCTAAAACAAGCTGGGGACAGGCCAGAGGACGGACATTTGCTGATATCATGTACTTATTTTTTATATAAATAATAATAAAAAAAATGTTTTATGTACTTTCAAGTTAAAACTAATGAGTTCTCTTTATTTGACTAGTTGATTTATTTATTTTTTCCTTACCGATTTGTTTTTATTCAATAGGGACATCAAAAAACCACGTTTGGAAATATTCACCCGATTCCGTTTTTTCGTACCACTAAAGTAGCTACTAGCGAATTTTGAAGTCCTTTGAAAACGTTTTCACGTAAGAAAATTATTCAGATCTGAAGTCACAACTGATACCATGTATTGATAATATTGTTTTGAATTGAAATTTTAGGGGAAAATCTTTACTATTTAATAATTTATTGTATTAATATTATGTACCTTTAATAATTATGTACCTTTAGTATAATATTGTAATGCTTGATTGAGTAGTCACTTAAACACTATGTGTCATTCAATCTTGCAAGTAACACACTTCTCTTAGAAGCTCTTCAAAGCTTAGGAGAAGTACCTTTGTATAAATGTTCTTTATAAAGAAAATAAATAAATAAACTATTAAAAAAAAAAAAAAAAGAACTACACGTTTTTTCAACAACAACAAAAAATATTTTTTTGCTCCGATTTTTTTTCCAATGGGGGACGATTACTATAGGTGGACAGTGTATATTTGACACCCTGTATATTGATGATTCATCGATTGCCGTTTCATCAATAATTGTATACTTATTACATGAATATACTACGAGAGCATTGAAAGTATTTGATAAAAAAAGTAATGATCTCTTTTATCAGTCTTTATTTTATCATCATGCGGGTTATTTATACTTACACCTGACGTAAAACCCCAAAAAGTCAGCAGTTTTTCCAAGAAAGTATATAGGTCAAGGTCAGGTATGACCATACTATTCGAACCCTAATGGTGTTGTTATTATTATTATGGCAGGGGTTCTCAGCTCCTAAAGAACGGGGGGTTTTTAGCGGGTGAGCCGACGGAATTGGTGCCCTTCAAGAGGGGCGACACACCATACCCTGCCGGCAAGTCCCGCATATCCTCCAGCACTAGAGCTTTGCTGAAGGAATCTTATAAGATTTTCTCCCTCGAAGAAAAAAAAGAAAAAAAAAAAAAGGTTCTCAGCTGATATCCTTTCCTTCTATCTGCTGGTTTTGGAAGACACTGGCAGGTGGGTACCAAAGTCAGTATCTTCATTTCAATGTCATTGAGGAATCTCCGAACAATGGAACAGTTGTCTATGATCACACTTTTCTGTATTTGGATGTATGTTTTTTCTTCAGCTCCAGGATTTTTAGGCTGTTGAAATTCATGTACATAAACAACATTACACAATGCACCACACACAGGACATGGAAGGAGCACAATAATTGTACTTCTGGGCGTCCACAGGGGTTAAAACCCCAACAATCCTTCCACCATCTCCATCAATCCTTCCACGACCATGACACAACTCAGTCATGGACACGGAAAGTAAAGTAAGTATAGCCACTGTCGATGGCACCCTGAATACACCTGTTCTCGTTCTGTCACTAAAATAAAGCAGCGTCCAGTGAGGTTAGGACTTGGATGGGTGACAATTCACATTCAAACTCGTGATGCTGGCTTTTCCCGGCCGCAGTCAGGCTAGGTGAGGTAAATTTGAGTAGCTGGTTTGTGAGTTACAAGCAAATGGTGGGTAAAACCTCTGTTGTGATAATTATATGACCATATTGACCATAGTCTGGCTGGGGGACTATAAACAGGGAGTAGACCAGCAGTCTGGCTGGGGGACTATAAACAGGGAGTAGACCAGCATTGGCTTGGTTCTGGGGGGCCTTGTCAATTATTAGCTTCCTTGTATAGACAGTGGTAGAAGTGTTCGAGTCATTACTTCACCCTATGATGATATGATGATTGACCATGCAGTTGAAAGCGACGTTCAACCCAAATTAAAAAAATAATAAGTATGAATTAGAAAACGTTCGACTTACCAGAAACGATCTGGGTGCCTTCTACTTTGTTGGAGCCGGCCGCTGTTGAAGAGGCCGCCGAACTTTCGGCCGACTTCTCCGGACTGGCCACCACTCGATCTGAGACACCATTGGCGGCCGTCTCTTTGGCGTCCGCACTCATGATGCCGCCACTTGTGGCGAACGAAAGCGGACGGGTTGAAAAGGAGATGTCCGTTTAAAGATGGGGGGTGCTTTGAGAAAGAAAACTTGGGGGGGGGGACTTTGGTGCGGAAAATGGAGGGAGTTGTTAGAACTCGCGGAGAGCACAGGGGCTGTTGCCCTTTTGTTCGCGTGTGAAATTTTCTCCTGGGACTTTCCTACAGCTTGAAAAGTTTTGTTAGCTAATACACCTACACGAATACACACTATACAGTAAAAGTAGATCAAACAGATCAAAACAAAAGAAAAGTAGCCAAACGCAGACCGAGCAAACAATCAAACGCTCGCAGTTTTCAATTTGCTCAACAAAACACACGGATTTTTCACAAAAACACACACACGAAAATTTTCGCTATCGCACCAAATGAGAAGAAAAATAATGTCTTTTTTTTCTGTGTTGAAAAATTGCAAGATGATAACGGAGCAGGTCCAAGAGTTTACGCATATCCGCTAATGTCACACCTCGCAGGGAGGGTGGGTGATAAGGCGTTTCAAGTGATAAGCAAGGCGCCACCTGGTGGCGAGATGGTGAATTAGTTTGAACTGTTGTGGGTGGTAAGACGTTTCAAATGATAAGCAAGGGGCTATCTGGCGGGATATTTTTGAACTTGAAATTTCAAGGGTGGTGAATTTTCAAAGGTAAGTAATGCTACAGGCATTAATATCATCACATTTGAGCAGGGCCGTGTTTCTCGAAATTATGGAAAAAACACCAAATCATTAGGTAATAGTTATTTATTAATGATTTGGTTTGGAAATTTTTACTAATAATTAATTTATCCGACATAAAACATAGTTTAGATTGTTTAGAACATCATCATTGGGATGACAACCCAAAACGCTTGCGGCATTGCCTCGTTTGAACTGCAAGGCTTAATTTAGGCAGCAAATAATTTCCTGTTCTGAATTATTTACTAATAATTATAACAAATTAAATCTGCTTTTATAGTTATTTTAGTTAAAGTTGCTTGTGAAAAGGACCCTTTTGTAGGGTTCGTCACTAAATTGAACTCAAGGATATGAAACGCTCAAACTTTAATGAGACATTAAACAACCTACTCACCTATTGTAAAATTGTATTTGTTGCTATTTTTTGCCATAGCCCTTTGTTGATACATAACTATGACTACTAAATTATATGAGCGCCTGGAAACTAAATTAAATTATGCAATGTGCTAAAAATTCAAGATGCAAATCTATCAAGTGAAAGAACGTTATTCATCCTGTTAATTTCATAGATTTAGAATAATAGATATCGCACAGTTGACGCAAAAGTGAAGTCGATTTTGAGAGAGAGATTGAGAGCACTCTGGTGAGCATTTTGGGCGCTATAAGGGCAAAACATTGGAAATTTTAGATTGTTTCTTATGGAAAAACCCGACCCTTTTGTAGTTTCCGAATTTATTAATTTTCTTTTCTCTCTATAATTTTACGCGAGTATATTTTTTGAAATCTCTACTTTCTAATCTTCAAGATGGTAAACTTTTGCTGCGCGTATGGCTGTACCAACCGATATAATAAGAATTCTGAAATACACTTCCACAAGTAAGTAGTCTTAACATTCTAATACTTTTGATTATTCCCAAGGAAACACAAAAAATTGAACTTAATTTACCTTTCAATGTATTTTAATCATAGTTTGGGGTATCAAATAGTCATAAAACGATTTATAAGCATAATAATATCCAGAAGCTATCTTGTTGGAGGATTTTAAGCACCCTCTGGAGTGGTATGAACTTCTTTTTCCATTGTAAAGGTCTCAGGTAGTATAATAATAGAGTAAATCCTTCGTAAAAATATCGTGGACTGATAACGATAGCCGATAGTGATAAGAGTAAAACGTAAAAATCAGTTTCAATTGCTATTATTTGAAATTTCCCGCGAAAAAATATCGAAAATGAGAGGCTTAAACATTTGGCAGTATTTCGACAATGAAAATATTAAACGACGAAAAAAATACTGAAAAAGGCGTAGAAAAGACCATATAAACGAATTTGTTTCGAGAAATTTTAAGAAATTGTATGGTTTGATCAGTAATCAAAGACGAAAATCGCTAAAATTACATTGCGAGCATAGGGAATTCTGTTTTTTTGCCCTTGGCTTCAGCTGTGATTACACAGGGAACATAGGGAGTTGTTTATCTATTATTTTAAATCTATGGTTAATTTGTATGAAAGCCTGGAAATTAAATTGTATTATGCAATGTGCTCAACAATACTCAACAATAACAACAAGGGTTGGGTGGAAGAGATTGCCACAGGCAATAACCCCGCCCTTTAGGTAGGATATTATTGTTATTTTCTTTTTCTTTTTTACTTATTTATTTTGTCATTTTGTTTGTTTTTTTCCCCCTTTCTTTTCTTAATTTTATACTGTTGCCTGTTTGTCCTCCTAATAAAGCTTAAAAAAAAAAAAAAAAAAAGTAGAGAAAAAACGTTATTATTATCCTGTTAAATTGTATGAGCGCCTGGAAACTAAATTCTATTATGCAATGTGCTAAATATATATTAGACCTTCCTGTACATCAACAGGTTGCCATAAGACAAAGGATACTTTAAAATATATTTTTTAAATAATAACTAATTAAAACATTAACATTTCTTGACAAGATGTTAGGGAAGAAAGTTGTTTATCCTATTAAATTGTTAAATGCCTGGAAATTAAATTGCATTATGCAATGTGCTGAGAATTACCAAAAGAATTTTAAACTCAACAACCAACAACATTGACCAAAAGAATTTTAAACTTATTATTATATTTTTTGAGAATGAGACGATTAGGTATTTCCTTGATTTTCAACAACATTAATTATTTTCACCTATTAACATTAATTAACTTTGCCGACCTTCGTGGCTCAGTGGTTAAGGGCATCGGTTACTGACCTGGAGGTTGCGGGTTCGAATCCCGGCCGGAGCGAAAATTTTTGACCGAAATTTTCCGTTTCCGGAATGGCATGGATGTAAAGGTAAAGTGTCCTAAAGTAATGCGAAAGCGGTTCCGGGGCACACTTACCTTCTTTAATAAAAAAAAAACAGTAATTTTATTGCTCAATATCTGCAAGTTTTAGCATGTTTTGATGGATAACTAAGCTATGTGTTCTAGGTCTAGGTAAATCTCTTGATTATCTATTAGGACAGCAAGTTTCAACATATTTAGGCAATAATTTCGAATGATTTTTTTTTTTTTTTTTTTTTTTTTTTTCTACAATATTTTAACTCTTGAGTGCCTAAGGTTCAGCAAAATATCAATAATTTAATTTTCCTGTCAATAATCAATTTCTGGGGCCCTTGTCAATTATTAGGCTTCTTCTAAAGACAGTGGTAGAAGTGCTGAGTCGTTCCTCCACTGTCTGGCTACCATCGTTCACGATGACGCCAACCTATGATGATGATTTGATGATCATGACCGCATAATAAAAAGACTCTGAGGGTTAGGTAGTAGAAAATGTTTTGAGGATTAACCTCACCTTGTGGTTACCTTTCACTAAAGAGTATTATTATTATTATTTGGTAGATATTTTTTGTGTGTTATCATTATGACATTTTGGCCTCTTCCTTCCCAAGCGCTTTTATCATTTGTAGTGGTACCTGTCCGATGTGCATCCAAATGCACATTCGCAATATAGGGTTTGTAAAGGTATCATCCCAAGATGCATTCAAATGCACAAACACTTTTCTGAACTCATGTTGATTTTAATCTTTAATGTGAACGGATCTTTACCACAGAGGTTTTTTCAAAGGAAGGAGAACTCTGTGCGTTATTACAGGCGGGACAATTTTGTCTTGGTATGATAGCATTACCAAAAAAATGTGCATTCTGATGCACATTGGGAAGGAAAAGGATATACAGTAGTAAAATAAAAACAATCAAAATGATTAAAATTAAAAGTACCAAAGTACAGAATGTTTGTATGTATTTTTTATTTTTGAAACAGCAGCTCAGAGAATGTGAAAATAGTATAACTTAGGTAGTTGAATGGCATATTTTTTTAAACAAGAAGCTAGTTGAATGGCATATTTTTGTCTCATGATTCTCAGGTTACGATAAGTAACAAGAGTCATGGCATATTTTTTACTCCGCCTTCATTACATCGTTGCTGAATGTCATTTCTAACATTTGTGCAAGAGTCGAAGAAAATTTGGCATAATTTGTGCGATACACCAAAGTGTTTTGGTTCCCATAATCTCAACAAAAAGAGAGTCGCCGTCTATGCCAACGAAATGCATGCCAGATTTGAAAAATGATGGTCACAAAGTGTTGTCCCAAAAGTTGAAATTCCCCAACGATATAAAAGCCCTCCCTTGTTGCGTGCTGTCCCCAATGTGGGAAGGAAATTTTTGATGGTTTTTTTTTTTGTTGCCATTTTTGAGGGTCGAATCGAGGTCCTTCTTATGCGTTGTAGGTGAAGGGGGGGTTGCCATCCTCTCCGGGAACGGGTTTGTCACAGATTCTGGCGAGGAATGCTGTCGAAAAATAAAAAGAAATGATGTTAGAAAATTTCAGACTGTGAAAAAAAGAAAACCAAATGAATATTAGGTATATTTTTTTTTTTTTTTTTTTTTTTTTTTAAACGTAGGGGTGAATGAATGTGTGAGAATTCTTATAGAGACAGGAAACTCAACTAGTGGTGATACTGAAAACTCTATTTTCGGACAATCAAAGACAGTAAGCTCTTTTTGGTGTTGTAAAAGCTCTACTGTTTTAAATAGCAATGATACTGTAAGCTCTATTTTTGTAAAATCGAAGAGTGTACACTCCTTCTGATCCAAAGCTCTATTGTTTCAAATAGTGGTGAAACTGTAAGCTCTTTTCTGGACCTTTAAAGAGTGTAAGCTCTATTTGGTGTGGTGATGGAAAGCTCTACTCTTTGTACCAACGTAAGCTGTAACTACTGGTGTTGTAATGAAAGCAAAATATTCAAATGATAACAAAACAATTGCTACCAAAAATAATCGAACGTGTACCTACAAGCAGCTGAAAGTCATCAAAATTGTACCTACAAAATCAGTCGAAAATGTACCTGTTTGTACATAATTTCAGATGTGTTGCAAGCAACATAATTATATTATTGTGATTGTGTATTTATTTTGTACATAAAAAGAAGCATGACTAAAAGATTTTTTGCTTCTTTAAAAAAATGAGCTAAGTCGCGTCTGAATAAATCCTGGCTTTGCTTTTATATCGTAAAAACATTGTGAAAAAATATATTGTTCACGTAAATTTTAACCTACAGTGAACTTTATGTATCAAAATTATTTTTCTTCTTAATCGAACTTGAAAAAAAAAACAAAGTCAAATCAATTTTCTAATCATTTGTTCAAAATATGGCTACATTTTTCGTCAGCTTTGGTATTCGAAACCAGGACCTTTCATATGGTGAGCGAGGATAATAATGCTGAGCATTTTTATTTTACTTCCAATACATCAACGGAAGTCAAGCTTGGTCTGTCTTAGCAGGATACATATACATTTTTTTTAAGTTTTAATGTGTAAATCACTTTCGTGATGTCACAAGTACTCAAACTCGCTCTTCCAAATCTACTCTGAAACCGGGACTTGAACCACCAACCTCCAGGTTACAAGTCCGCCGCCATATCGATCAAGCTACTGAGGTCGGTAGCAGGATAGATATACATTGTAGTTATACATACATGGAGCTAAAAAAAATATTATAGCAAAAAATTACAATTACTACTACCTACTTATGTCAAAGAACTTACATTAAATCTGGGCATACCTTCATTGTAGCTCGCAAAAAGATCATTTTGATTTAGCAACAAGAAGAAAAAATAATATTTTCAGTTCAGGCGCTCTTTCCCAAAAGCACTGTCACTCTCATAATCTCTAAATCTCGTTCTAACTATGACACAACGCACTCTAAGTGGTTAATTATAAGCAATAACCAATCAGAGTGTTTTGTGTGACGGTTGAAACGGAGATTCGAGGATTATGAGAGTGGAGAGTGTTTCTGAAATGGGGCAAAGGTGTCACGCTAAAGACCATTTTTCTACTGACTGACTGTTTAGCAGTTACTAACAGGCTTACAATGAAGGTATGTTTGTCAAAAATGTCTTACAAAACTGTAGTAAACATAAGTCAAAGCTACTTTAAAACAGAAAAACTAAGCCAAGTGTTATTATAAGCTTATAAAATATGAAGAAAAATCAGCTTGAGATCTGAAGAAAGATCACACATTAGATGGAAAAATAAATTAATTAGTAGATAATTATTTATAAAACCTGATTAAAAAAAATATTAAGCCGTTAGGGAAGTATTTTAAATACTCAATAGCAATAATAGTAGATAGTATAAGCATTATGTTATTAATCTACTGACCTAGGTATCATTAGAATTTTTTTATTATCTACTTTATTTCATGTGAGAGAGATAATAATTATTGCAGTTATGATTTTTTTTTTATAGAAAGAAAGAAAAATTAGTCCCAAATATAATAGAAGTTAAATCGTTATTCTAGTCTAAAATTAATTGAGTTAAAGAAAGTTTTCGGGTTAATGAGAGATATTGTTCTTAATAAAATATGAACTGTTTTTCCATTATTGATGAACGTAGAAATTCGTTTCACTTTAATTAATTGGGTTAAGAATTAAAACATTAGATAGTGTCGGAAGTAATTTATTAAAATAAAAAAAAATTAGTTATTGAATATACAGGGTGGCTCTTGAGTTATGTTCACCAGAGATAATTTCGTCTCTGTTTAAAATATTGAAAAATAGACACACGTGTATTTTCTTTATGTTTTCAATATTTTAAACAGATGAATTCATTTCTGGTTGAGAAAAACTCGAGGAAAACCCAGTATGTATAAAGAATTTTCTATTAAATATTATTATGACAGAAAAAATGATAAAAATTATGGTAATAAAATTATGGTAAAAATTATGGAAGATAAAAAAAATTATAGAACGAGAGAGTTGAAGTTTTGTAAAAAAAAATTAAAACACAAAAACTATGGGCCTGGTTAAAAAAATTATACTCCAGATACCCGCGGAACACAAACAAAAAATCTGTAAAACTTACGAATTTTCAAAAAACAATGGATTTTAATTTTGAGGGAGAGGAGGGGGTGGGTGATTTTTTAAAAAAATCAAAGATCTTATTTCAATTTATGGAGGGTACCCATGGTCATCATTTTTTTGAGGAAAGCTGAAAGTAATGTACAAGTTTGATTAAAATTTACAATACATACATTTTTTGACAGTCAATAAAATAATAGTACGCTTTTCATATACCCATCTTACACATTGTTTGACAACAAAACATTGTTCAACTCTTTTCCATGTATCTAATAACCATCACAGAAAAAAAAAAACCTTTCATTTACCATCAGAATAGTCTAAACCTTTTAAATTTAAAAAGCTTTGCTTTAAAAAATTCTGTAGGGGAAAAAAAATAAAAAACGTTGGTATTTTAGATCAGAAATTAAAAATATAAAATCCATCACCTTAAGTACTTGGAAACAACGTCAACATTCAACTCTACAAAATCAAATTACATAAGATGTCAAATATACATATACAATCTTACAATCTACTGTGGAAAACTTGAGAATCTAAATAAATTCAAAATAGAAAAGAGGCATGATAATAATAACACTCTTTAGTGGAAGGTAACCACCAGGTGAGGTTACTGCTCAAAGCATTTTCTACCTTGATAAGTAGATAATTGGTTATCCTAAAACACTGTAAAAAAATTAAACTAGGTATCATGAACAAAAAAAACGTTGCGGAAGCCGGAAAAGAGAGACTATCAACTGGAGATACCTTTTCCTAAGCAGAGGGTCCGTTTATCAACCACATTAAACAGGATGCTAAATCTCGGACTGGCACTAATCGGTTGATTTGTGAGGTTGGTGTGTTTATAAATGACATGCTGATCAATAAATTAGAATAGAATAGAATATACGTTTTTTATACTGCCGAGGTAAGTTTGAAAAGTCCCTTTACTCCAGCAGTTATAAATTTTATAGGATTAATTAGTTATTTTGACCAAAAAATCTTTGGAGAAGGCGAAAAAAAAAGGAAAAAAGGACTATCATTGCTATCAATGACATTCTGATCAATGAATTCGATAGTTAATCATTAGAAGTTAACCACAGAATAAAATTCCCCCTGTATCCTTGTTTGCCCTTTTGAACCCTTGTTCAAATACGTTGATTTGGAAGTATAAAAATAAATAAAAAACTAAGCGTTAATTAGATAGTCAACTGGATGGCGAGTAGAGTGAAGGGTATCATCTTGTCTTCAGACAACCTATCTTGCCCCTTGCACAACCTATCTTTCCCCTTACACAACCTATCTTGCCCCTTACACAACCTATCTTGCCCCTTGCATGAAGGGAAAACTATGGATAATTCGCCTCTGACAACACAAAGAGGCGTAAACCACAAATTTTTGAAATCGGTTTTATTGCTTGGATTGAGTCTACTTGTGCTATATTTTGTTCTCACAAATAGACGTAATCCAATTATAATCCAAAAAAAAAGATACAACAAAAATTGAAATCAGGCATATCCCTCATTTTCTCTTTTTCAGACAAATCAAATAGGTGTAAATCGATAGTCACAGTTAAATAATCAAATTTGGCAACAGAAAAAGCTCGTATGGTCATTCACGGGTACCGGGAAGTCATAATGTTCCTACCGTGAACAGAAAATTTATGCACAAGAAAACTCATTTTGGCTCTCCTGTAAAATTTCGAAAATGTGGTTTACGCCTCTTTGTGTTGTCAGAGGCGAATTGTGTATAAAAATAATGTGTATTTCAAAAAAGTAGTGATATGTGTGAATGATAAACGAACTCTAACAATCTACAAAAAGCGCTAATTACTTTTACATATACTTGTCAAAATAATGAGATACTCAAAATAAAATCAAGGGTGAATTCTACAAAACCGCAGCAAAGTGATGTGAAGGTGGTCAATTAAATGAATAGGTATTTGAATCCCAAATAAATACCAAAAATACCTAGATTAAAAAAAAATAGTTATATCAAAGGACGGAAACCTTTTCAAAAAAAAAAAAAAAAAAAAAAAAAAAAACAGAACAAAACGAAAAAAAAACGAGTTTATATTATACAGGGTGAGCATAAAGTCTCACCCCACCCCCCGTATCTCGAGAATGGCTGAAAATACAAGAAAACGCAAAAACCCGTATTCCTTAATTTTTAGGGGGATTAATTTTCGACCAAAAAAAATTTGCCTACACGGCCCCAGTCAGGCTGGGCATAGACCAATTTTAAAATCTTAAATAGAATGGTATGTCTTGTGGCATATTGTTTTAAAGGTCTTATAGAGAGAAGTTCATTACAACAAATTTCAGTGAGCTGCAACTTACCGTTCTTGAGATACAGGGTCGGACGTCCTACGTAATATCCATATATTTTGACCTATAACTCGTTGACCGTAAATTCCAGAAAAATGAAATTTGTTGATAATAATTCCTTATCGCAAGAACTTTCGAACAAGTTAAAACTGGATTTGTTTTTTTCGTTAAATTTTTTCGGACTTTTCGTCCGGTTGGCTGACGAAACCGACCAGAAACTAGTATCAACAGAGTATGTCGAGTTATAATTTTTTCGAAAGTGCTTGCCATAAGGAGTTATTATCAACAAATTTCATTTTTCTATAATTTACGGTTAACGAGTTATAGGGCAAAATATATGGATATTACGCAGGGCGTCCGACCCTGTATCTCGAGAACGGTAAGTTGTAGCTCACTGAAATTTGTTGTAATGAACTTCTCTCTAGGAGACCTTCAAAACAATATGCCACAAGACATACCATTCTATTTAAGATTTTAAAGTTGGTCAATGCCCAGCCTGACTGGGGCCGTGTAGGCAAAAATTTTTTTGGCTGAAAATTAATCCCCCTAAAAATTAAGGAATATGGGTTTTTGCGTTTTCTTTTATTTTTAGCCATTCTCGAGATACGGGGGGTGGGGTGAGACTTTATGCTCACCCTGTATATTTGTGTACAAAAAACCTATTATAAGGATCTTTACAAACAAGTTCCCTACAAACCCTAGCAGATAAAGTAAAACTATAATAATTTATAAAACTAGTGGTAACAATTCTAATTTTTGTAAAACTTAATAATTATGATGGAAAAAAATTACGAAAAACAAGAGAGTCTGAATTTCAGAATATTTTTTAACATCTGGTGTTGTGTAGAAATAGCTAAATACATCTACCTACCTACAGAATATGTAATAATATATTGTTATTTATATTGTTTCTGATTCATTTTGTAAATACTTCAATAAATTTATTCAAAATTACTTTTCGAGAAAAAAAAAAACTAGAAACCTACTTATTCACCTGTACAAAATATGTAAACGGCTTAATAGAGATTTTAGACTGTCACACTACCAATTACAAGCATTGGTAGTGGACGGGGTTTAGGCGCTAGGCTTGTGATGTACACAAATCCAGCGCATGGATCCGTGATCTGTGGATCGGATCCCACCCAATGATTGGATTTTTTCCTCGTTTATTTGAGTATGTGACCACATCATAAAAGGACTCAAGTTAGCTTTTTGAGCTTTTAAATGAGCTTTTTCAATGATGACATAAGCAGAAAGTATACTTACGTGCGTAGTTGACAAAGCCGTCTTCGTCTTCAGCGTCCAGACAGTCTTTCAGAACTTCCGAGACCTCAGCCTCCTCCATCCTTTCTCCTGCGGAGGAAAACAAATTGTCAATCAAATTTTCTCATAACAAAAAGAACACAAAAACGGTTGGGTGGAAGATATTACCACAGGCAAGAACCCCGCCCTTTAGGTAGGACATTAGCTTTATTCTCTTTTTATTCTTGTTTTCAGTTCAATCTATTTATTGGTTCTTTATAATTGCATTGTATTTTACTGTTTATAATTTACTTTGTCTTATCTAATAAAGCATCATATAAAAACAAAGAGCAAATAATAATAACAAAGAACAAAATTTCATTTTGAATTACAGGCTTGTTGTTTTGTGATAAATGATAAATGAAAGAGTTTGCCAGCGTCGATGGCGCGTTGAATGGACCGGTTCTCGTGGGATCGCCGAAGTTGAGCAACGTCCAGCGAGGTGAATACTTCGGGATGCTGACATTCCGGCCCAACCAAGGCTGGGTGAAATTCATGTTGGTAGCAGGTTTTTAATTTTCCTACGAATGGAGGGTAACACACCTGTCGTGATGTGACCATGCAGTTAAGAGCGACGTTAAACCAAAACAAAAGAGTGTAAAGGTCACTATAGTTTGGTACAATATTATTATTTTTATTACTTCCGAAAATTTCTAATATTAGAAATCAGAAGTATTGTGTTCGTTTTTGTAAAAAAAAAAATATTTTTTTTGCTCCGATTTCAATTTTTTTTCATATTTCTGGACGTATGAAACGTCCAGAAATATGAAAAAAAATTGGTTTTGTGTCGGTCTGTCGGTCCGTCGCGCGTCGGTCCGTCGGTCTGTTATTTTTTATTTAAAAGCAGGCCGTCTCACCGAGAGAGATGAGGATGTGGTGCAGCTCAGCTCCCAGCATGGTGCCGTCCTCCTGCTTGTCGTACAGCTTGAGACACTCCAGGAAGTCCTCGTAGACTCCTTGGTCCTTGTCCTTCAGCTCCTGGCTGTAGATGGGCAGGAATTCTTCCAGGGTGATCTTCTTCTCGCCTGGGGGGAGGGAAAATGAGAAATGATTAGAAAATGATATCCAATAATACTGAAAATAATGAAGTGTGGGAGTTATGAACGGTTCAGGAGATTCAAGACTATCCGTGTCCACTAAGACTAAGACTAAATGGGCAAGAATTCTTCTTTTCACCTGGAGAGGTGAGGGAAAAAAATCTAAATATCAAACCCAACAATACTGAAAATCAAGAAGGTTGGGAGGTATGAACGGTTCAGGAGATCCAAGACCCTCCTCCAGAAAGTCTTTGACCTTCAACTACTGACTCTAAAGGAGCCGAAGTTCTTCCAGGGTGATCTTCTTCTCGCCTGGGGGGAAAATGAGATTTTTTCTGAAATTAGTATAAACCAGTATAATCAGTATAAACAGAAAAGTGAGAAGTTGTACTAGATGTACATGAATATCAGAACATACCTGGACAGCTGTTTCGAGCTTATTTGCTCTCATCAGCAGGTAATAGTTCTGAATATCCATGTCATCAACTAACCTCTCTATATTTTAATCAGTATAAACAGAAAAGTGAGACCCAATAATATTTTTTTTTTGGTTAAGCGGGGATAAGACAGAGAAGAAGAAGAAGAAGAATACTTTTTTTGCCAATCGAATAATATTCTTTCGGTGGGGACTTCCCCCGAAAGATCACTCGAGATGATGGTGTTTGAGCCATCGTTGAGCTCGGATGAAAGGAGGAAACACCCAATAATACTAAAAATAATCAAGTGTGAGAACTATGAACGGTTCAGGAGATCCAAGACTATCCTTGTCCTTTCAGCTCCAGGCTTTAAATGTGCAGGAATTCTTCCAGAGTTAGCTTCTTCTCAACTGGGGGGATAGTAATAACTTAGTGGAAGGTAACCACCAGGCGAGGTTAATGCTCAAAAAACTTTTTACCACCTAACCCTCAGACTCTTAACCACATGATTAACAATGCACGGACTACCAATAGATACCAATGGGAGGTAAAAGAAAATGAGAAAAATTCTGAAAATGAGTAGAAAAGTTTGGGACACTCCAGGAGATCTAAGATCTTTCAGGAAATCTTTTTTCTACGGCTTTTTATCAGAAATTTTTCAATTTTCAACTATTTAATCAAGATTTATTTACAGTAAGAATACATTGTACATACTTGGGGCTTGGGCTATTTACAAAAAGAAATTATTAAAAACAATCTTGATCAACGGTAGTGTTTTATTTTATTTATTTATTTACACTTTATTTATTTTTTTACAAAACATTCAACAACAACAAATTTAAATAATAAAAAAAAACAACTTAGAAATATTTACAAAAAAAATTACAAAAAACAAAAATTAATATTCATTACAATTATTATTATTATTATTTAACACTTTATTGGTCAACTACATGCTACATTCAACAAAATAGGACATGAAAAAAAAGAACACAATAGAATATGTACTGAACCAAGGGGCGAGGTTAAAGCCTGCGGCTTTCTCTTCCACCGAACCCCAGTTTGTTTTGTATTGTGCTAATGCCTTCGGCATTCTCTTTCTTAACCTCACCCTGCCTAGGTTGGGCGTCAACTCACCCTTCTTCTTGGTGCCGCCCAGCTTCTCAATGGTGCTCAGAGTGGGGTTCAAGTTGAGGGCGTACAGCAGGCGACCTAGGTCAACGGCGTCGATGGCACCGGTGCCCTCTCCGTCGTAGATGTCGAACGCAAACTTTGCTCCTGAAGAAGGAAGGGAACAGAACGGGTTAATTTTCTCAAGAATTTATTAATAAATAAATAATTTATTAATTTTCTCAAGAAAATTAATAAATTATTTATTCGAACGTGAACTTTTCTCCTGGAGAAAAAGGGAACAGAATGGGTTAATTTTCTCAAGAAAATGAATAAAAATTATTTGAACATGAACTTTTCTCCTGAAGAAAAAGGGAACAGAACGGGTTAATTTCCTCAAGAATTTATTAATAAATAAATAATTTATTAATTTTCTCAAGAAATTTAATAAATTATTTATTCAATCGGGGACTTTACTCCTGAAGAAAAAAGGAACATAAGGGGTTAATTTTCTCAAGAAAATGAATAAATTATTTTTTCGAACGTGTACTTTACTCCAGAAGAAAAAGGAAACACAAGGGGTTAATTTCATCTAGAAAATTGATAGATCATTTGTTTTCATAAAATATGGAAGAGAAATTTGTATTTCATTTTCAATTAATAACTAATTTCATGACACCTCTTCACATGCAAAATACAATGTAGATTTTTTTCTACCTAGCTGGGATTCGAACCCAGGTCACCCGTGCGTGCAAACCTCGTGCGCTAGACCACTCGACCAAGGTGAATACTTTAGTATTTATAAACTGTAAACAGTGTAAACTGCTTTTTTATCGAAAAAAGTTTCTATCCCAGTGTGTTAATTGAAAAGAATAATAAAATTAATAAGCGGATTATTTCCATGAAAGATAATAATAATAATAAAACCGCCTTATTTATACTGTCCGATTAGGACTATTAAAGTTCCATTATTCCAGCAGTAAGCCCAAGACATATTATTATGTGGTAAAAATCCCAAATGGAAGGATAACTTGTCATGTCCCGGCTGGGTTTCGAACCCACGACCTCTGGAATCTCTGGATTCACAGAGTGCCGCCTTTACCACTGAGCTCCCGGGACAGACTCTGATATTAAATTTTGTAACTTCTATAATGGGTATTAATTTTTTTGAGTAAAAGTACGATATGGAAATATTTTCTATCATTCGTGAATACACTGGTTCTCGTTCTGTCTTCTAAGTTAAGCAACTTCCAGCAAGGTTAGGAGTTGGGTGGGGTGACATTTAAAATCAAATCCTCGTGATGCTGTCTATTCCCGTCCCAACTCAGTAGCTGATTTGGGATATTCCAGCAAATGGAGGGCAAAACCACCGTCTTTAAAAACCCCCGCCTGTAAAACAGAAAAAAATAAAACCCCCGCCTTGAATGGAGGATAAAACCCCCGCCTTGAATGGAGGGTAAAACCCCCGTCTTGAATGACCTCTGGATGTTAAAGAGCAAAAAAAATCTTCCTTTTTATTACTATTATTGCATGAATGATCATTTTCATTTTTACATCCACCTCATGCTCACACAGAGATCGTCAAAACACTTGGCAAAGTTTCAATTCTTAAAAGATGTAAAAGAGAGAAAAAACATTTATCTACGTAGAAATATAAATAGAATTCATAAAATAGGTAGATAATGTTATACATAAGGCCTTCATAAATACTTAAGAAAACTATAAACATAATAACATACCTACATAAATGATATAGAATTATAACATTCTACATAAATGGAGCTATTTTTATCTTTTCTCTCATCTCGGATTACTAACGATACAACTACAGTTTTTTTCTGTTAGGCGCTTTAACACCACTGGTGGACTGGGTCGTTCGCGCAACTACACTTTACACAGGCGCTAGGCGTGGCGATTGGGGTCTTATCTTAACACTCAGACTCTTTCAGCGAAGCAGGCATTACTGGATGATCATCAGAACATGCCTCCTTGACGGTGAAAAGTTGTCTTCATTAATTTGTCCTTACTTGTCCATAAATCATTATTAGTTCCGAAATAGGTAATTAATTCAATATCGCTTTATACTGAACGACTTGGAATAATAGGTCCCATGATTACAGCAGTAAGACCTATTTACGACTGTTGTTATGTTGGGTGGAAGAGATTGCCACAGGCAATAACCCAGTCCTTTCGGTAGGACTTTTGCTTTTTTTTTCTTTTCTTTTCTTGTTACTTTGTTACATCCATTTATTTTTTCTTCATAATTTCATTGTATTTTACTGTATATATTTTACTTTGTCTTACCTAATAAAACATATAATAATAATAATATGTGGTCCATATAGGAGGATAACGTGTCTTGTCTCAGCTCAGTCTCACTAACGACAAGATTCTTAGAACACCCGACCTATGCTTGACCAAATGACCACGGAGCTACCAGTAATCAAAAGATTTAAAATAAAAATATTACTTATTTTCCGCTTGCTTGAATAATACTACTTACTTTCTACTTGTTTAATTAATATTACTTATATCTACTAGCTTATAATATTATTTACTGTCTACGTGCTAAAATAAAATTACTTACTTTCTACTTGCTTATAATATTACTTACTTTCTGCTTGCTAAAATAATATTACTTACTTTCTACTTGCTAAAATAATATTACTTATTTTCTACTTGCTAAAATAATATTTCTTACTTTCTATTTGCTAAAATAGTATTACTTACTTTCTACTTGCTTAAATAATATTACTTACTGTCTACTTGCTTAAATAATATTACTTACTTTCTACTTGCTCATCGTTGAGATCGGCCTGCGAAAAGGAGACAAAAGAAATTATTTTTAGGTTTGGTAACCAATAGGTGCATCGATTTTCTCCAAACTTCAACTTTCTAGCTTAAAACATTTAAAAGCAAGAATCTGACTACTTAAAATATTTTGATGATAAACCTAGATTTCATTTAGTCTTTCAGAGGTGATATAACTATGCAGTTATAATATAATAATTCCGTGTCAGTGAGATAGGTATAGATACTTAAATCACGTTGAAATGCAGTTGAAAGCGACGTGAAACCCACAAAAAAAGTCTTTCACATATTCCCTAATGACCGGATTTTCTTTTTTCTATATTATTTTTGAGTTTGACGTCGGTTTCAACTGCATGGTCATTTGTTTGAGAGCGACGTTAAACCCACAAAAAGTCTTTCACATATTCCCTAATGACCGGATTTTCTTTTTTCTTATTAATATTATTTTTGAGTTTAACGTCGGTTTCAACTGCATGGTCATTTATTTATTGTCATTGGATGGGGTGACCATTCAAGTTCGAACCCTCGAGTTTCTAACTATTCCCGGCTCAATCTAGGCTGGGTGAGGTTATGTTGGGTACCTCTCTGGTTTGTGTAATTTTTCACCGAGTAAAAGCTGAATCCCCTGTTTCAAATGAATTAGATGTTAAGCTACTACAAAAAAGGTTTGCTAAAAAAATTCTTTGCAACAAGATTTTCAAATGAGATCACCAATTCCGCTATGCCAAATAACATAACGGTAATGTCCTTGCGAAAATTACACAACCAAAAATTTCATCTCATTACGATCAAACATTCTCCAAAACTGATAACCTACATATTGAGAATCTCACAAGATTTTTTTTTTATACAAAACAAACACAATACTTTCGATTTCTAATACAAGAAATTTATCGGAAGTAATATTACATAATCTAACTATAAAGTATTATTCATGTTTTTAAACAGTATTTTCTCTTTTTATAAATGAAAAAAAAAATTAACCAACGAAAAAACACAAGTATAAAATAAATTTAAAAAATTGAGAAAAATTAAATTAAATAATTTAAACTCACCATTTTGATAAGTTAAGTTTTACACCACCACGATCACAAGAGCAAAAGTGACTGAAATGAAAATCTTCAGATGGTCAAAATATGTTTAAAAAAACAAGGAAATTTATAAATAAATTTCCTACACTAGTGAAAGGCGGTGTGTTGATATTTTTGAATGCATACAGGGTGGGGTTGGATGTGCTTTTTTGTGTGTAAGTCTAGACTTGGAGGTCAAAAAAATATTTCTTATACCTTCTTTAGCTAAAAAAGTGTGTAGAGCAGCTACAAAGCCCGGCTATAAACCAGTGTATACTTTTATTACATTAAGTTTTTTTTTTTGGCAGTATAAAGACATGAGTTTATTTATTTAAATATAAAACAGCTCTTCGAAACGCAAGCCATCAGGAATAGTGCCCATAATGCTCACAGCATTTCCTCGTTGAATGGCGATTGATATTTTTTGAATTAAGAAGCTTTTGGAACGTTGATCGCCATTCAAACGAGATAGTTTATTACAAGTTATTTCTTATACCTAATATCTTAAGAAACATTTAATTTCTAGGTTCTCTGAAATATTTTTTGGTTCGTTTTCTTGTCGATTAGTCTGGCTGGGGCGGGGGACTATAAATAGGGAGTAGACTAGCAGTCTGGCTGGGGGACTATTAACAGAGAGTAGACCAGCAGTCTGGCTAGGGGACTATAAACAGGGAGTAGACTAGCAGTCTGGCTGGGGTACTATTAACAGAGAGTAGACCAACATTGGCTTGGTTCTGGGGGTCCTTGTCAATTATTAGCCTCCTTTTAAAGACAGTGGTAGAAGTGCTGAGTCATTCCTCCACTGTCTGGCTACCATCATTTACGATGACGCCATCCTATGATGATGAATGTTTCTTTTGCTTCGAACAGATGCCAAAGGTTGTTTTACTTTGCTGATGGTGATAGAGCGAGCCAACTTCTCAACTTAAGTTGGACAGAAACCATCACTCCCCCAACTGAAGCCGAGTTGGTTTTTTTGGTATTGGTAGCCAAGGCCATTCCATAGAGCCAAAAAAAAATATTTTATTATATTACATTTTAGGAATAAAATGTGCACATAAATAATAAGTACCTACCTACATAACATTGATAAATATTGGGAAGTGTAAAAAATTATCTGTGAATTTTGTTTTAGTGTATGAAAGAAAAAATAAAACCATAGGTTCTGGTATCCTGCAGTATTGTTTCATGCACCGACCTCAGTAGCTTGATCGATAAGGCGGCGGGCTTGTAACCTGTAGGTCGGTGGTTCAAGTCCCGGAGTCAGCGTAGTAAAACGAGTTTGAGTAGTTGTGATATCACGAAAGTGATTAACACAAATATGATACCTTAAAAAAGGGCAAGGACTCTGAATGTTACAGACCTCTCTTTAATTAAATATTCATTTAAAAAAAAAATGTTTCATGTGAAAAGAGGTTGTCGCACACCGAAGCTGCTTACAACAAAAACAAAATAAGTTGGGCGCCACCCAGTATGTATTCCTGGGGCGGGGGCAGGGGGACACGCCACAAGGTGGTTCAGTTACAATGAGCACAGGGCCCCGGCATCCGAAACCACCACAGCTCCCTCTTTGGCAAAACTATGTCGAGTGAAATCATTCGGGGCCCTCAGGCCCGTCCGTACCACGTGGCTTCCGGGAGGTGCGGAACTATTCGGCCATGCCTCGGCCTCAGTTTTTATTGTCCTACAAATTAAAATATATTTCAAAGGTAAAACACTTCCTCAAACTCACTACCGACAGGAAATAATTTTTTACACTTCCCAATATTTTTCAATGTTATGTAGGTATATCCTACATATTATTATGATTTGAACCCGCAAGTTTGTTTTTAAAAAAATCTGACCTGACAAATTATTATTATTATAGTCTCTGTTCCGGTAGCTCAGTGCTAAAGGCGGCACTCTGTGAATCCAGAGGTCGAAGGTTCGAAACCCAGCCGGGACATGACAAGTTAGCTTCTCATTTGGTATTTTTACCACATAATAATGAGTCTTGTGCTTACTGTTGGATTAATGGGGCTTAATAGTCCTAATCGGGCAGTATATAAATAAGGCGATATTAAGGTTATTCCGGGCGGTATAATCTTGTAGGTCTCGAGGCGTTATTTAATAATAAAAAAAATCCTGTGCTTGGAACTTGAAGCACCGATCACCGAGTTACCAGTCTGTCACTTTATCCAATCAAGACTCTGAGCTTGGTTAGTAAAAACAGATAATTTCAGCCCACAACATTGATAAATAAACGTGTTTTTTTTTTCTTCTATTTTTTTTCAAATATTAAAAAAAAAAACAAATTAAAACCCGTTTAAGGCCCGTCCCTTCTTTCTCCCCCGTAAAGTCGGTCCTGCTTCGGACTTAGAATATTCTGCCAAGAAATCTGTGCCCGGAGAATTCGAAGTACGTCGAAACTAAAGTCGGGAGATGCGAGATGAACTGATTTATTTCGAGAACTGAATAACAAAAATCCGTTTCGACTGCTCTTGTTTTTCGTCTGACGTTCTCTCTTGAACATTTTGGACAATAATTTTAGTTTAGCCAGCGCCGATGGCAAGTCGAGTACACAAGTTCTCCTTAGATTACGAATTAGCGCTCGATTAGCTCAGTGGTTAAGCACACGCTTGCCATGCGGAAGGTCCCGGGTTCGATCCCCCGTGCCGACAATTTTTTTGTATTCTTAATTAGGTTACAGTTGTTTTTAAGAGATACCTTCCGGTGCGCTCCTGTTGACCCAGCACCTAAATGGGAAGTATTGTGCCACTTCTCGCCCATCAGAGAGGAGGCATACTACGGGATGGGCAGGCTACAACACAGACCACAAGCGTCTACAGTAGCTCCTGTTTCATGGCTACGAAATAAAAAAAAAGCTGGGTGAGGTTAATGTGGGTAGCTGGTTTGTGAGTTTCCAGGGAATGGAGGGTAAAACCCGCGTCTTGAATGACCTAGGTGTTATAAAGACGTTAAGCAATCAACAAAATCGCACTCTAGGTAATCATAACAATATTTTTACCTCTAACCGACGAGCCTGAGTATATACCAGACGATAGCCTATTTATTTCAACCATTGACACTGTACATAACGTTTTACATAATGACACTGTACATAACTCTGACACTCATTCCTATTCTATTTCTGACAATAATCAGCACTTTAAAGTGCCTCGAGTTTCTCATCCTTCTAAAACAAAAAGAACTCGTGTTAACCCTCCTACTTCTTCAAGTAAACATGAAAAACACTGCCAATTATGGACACAATACTTCCTCGTGATTGTTTCACATTGTTTACACGTGCGAATTTTGAGTTTTTATACTAAATTACTTGTATCTCCAAAACGGATGAACCGATTTTCTTCAAATTTGTTTTATATGATAGAAAACCGTTTTTTCTACATTCTAGATTCTACAAAAAATTCTGTATCGGCAAGTCGTGGTCCTTATTTTTTTACTTTTTTGTCCAAAATTTTGGATTTTCTTAAATATCAAAGTCAAATTATAATTAATTTAGAAATAAATATAAATAACTTAAGTAAAACAGTAATTTGCATGTTCTTACAAAATTTCATCAAAATCGGGTGTAACGTTCACGAGATATAAGCGTTTAAGTAAAAAGTTAGTGGTCAGGCGCATGGTCTCTTTCACCCAGAACCGCTAGTATGAATTCGATGAATTTAAAATGGGACCATCTACAGAATGTCTCCTAGATGTGCGCAAAATTTCAACAAAATCGGTCTAGTAGTTTCCGAGATTTGCGCGTTACAAGGAATCGTTTTAACAGACCGACGGATCGACAGACCGACAGACCGACAGACCGACAGACCGACAGACCGACAGACCGACAGACGGACACAAAACCAAATTTACTCAGTAGGTTATGAAACGTCCAGAAATATGAAAAAAATTGAAATCGGAGCAAAAAAATATTTTTTTTTACAAAAACGAACACAATACTTCCGATTTCTAATATTAGAAATTTCTCGGAAGTAATATACTATCAAAATGTTAGAGGGTTAAGAACTAAAATTAAACAACTTTTTTGTGGTCTATCGTCTCACCAATCTGACATTTATGTTTTTACAGAGACATGGCTAAACGATACCATTCATACAGCAAAACTAGGATTTGATAATTATATTGTATATCGTACTGATCGTGGACCTTCTAACTCTGAATCTTCTGAAGGAGGAGGAATCCTAGTGGCCATCCATAAAAAAATCCAGTCATATCAAATAACAGTAAATAATAATAAAATAGAACACACCTTTGTACACGCAAAAATTAAATCTACCAAGTTCATTATAGGAGGCATATACTTACCTAAACCATCTATACAAGTAGTTAATGATCTATTAGAATCGATAGAAGAAATACAGCTAAAATATAAAAATATCAAACTACTATTACTAGGTGACTTTAATTTACCCAATATTTCATGGACTCCGTCATCTGAACCAAAAATACAAACTCCAGTAGGTAATCACACTCCCCATTCTGAACTCCTCATATCTGTACTAACTGATTACCACAAACTCGAACAATTTAATTACCTGAAGAACGAACATGGTACCATATTGGATTTATTGTTTACCAATCTTCCAAGTAGCGACTTATCAGTAACAACATCCGCTGACCCTATCCCGATACCGATAGATCCTCCGTTAGAAATTTTACTTAATATTAAAAACAAAACCAAAACTGTAAAAAACAAAGTATGTGATATCCATAAACGTAATGAGGATTTCTACTGCTTTCAGAAAGGTAATTATGTTGCACTTGAACGTGATTTAGCAGAGACTGACTGGATAACAGAATTCCAAAAATATAATGACATAAACTCAGCCGTGTCTAAATTTTATTCAATTTTAAAAGAAAAAATGACAACTTTTATACCTAAAAAGACAATCAAAGACCTCAAATTCTCGATCTGGATGTCTAAAGAATTGAAAGAACTAATAATTCAAAAGAAAATAGCCCATAAAAGATTCAAAATTAGTAAATTAATCAGTGATCATACCATTTTTAAAACTCTAAGATCAAAATGTAAAATTAAATCCGAAAAAGACTACACTGATTATGTCCAAACTAAAGAAAAAGAATTTTCTAATAGACCTGAAAATTTTTGGGAGTACATTAATTCGAAGAAAACAAATAATGGATTACCATCAATAATGAAATTTGACAACAATACATCCAACGATTATCTTGAAATAACAAATTTCTTTGCGTCAAATTTCTCGTCAGTATATTCCAAAGAACAATTAGCTCCTCCAAATTTCAATTTTGAGAATACACTTTCTACACCATTGAATAAAATAACAATTAATCCCAATGATTTATACAAATCAATGAAAAAACTTAAATCTGACTCCTCTAGTGGTCCAGACAGCATTCCCCCTATATTACTTAAAGAGTGTGCCTCTGCATTAGTGAACCCACTCTGCTTTCTATTCAACTGGTCGCTATCCTCAGGGTCTTTTCCTGATAACTGGAAAACTTCATACGTCATCCCTATCTTTAAGAGCGGAGTAAAAGAAAACGTGTCCAATTATAGACCTATCAGCAAAATATCAACTATCCCAAAATTAATGGAACAACTTATTTACAAACAAATACAACCAATCTTAACTCCACTTTTAATCAACCAACAACATGGGTTTGTAGTAAAAAAAATCGACAACCACTAACCTTTTATCATTTACTGACCATGTATGTAATATAATTGACAAAGGAGATCAGTTTGATTGTATAATGACAGATTACTCTAAAGCATTTGATAAAATAAATACAAATATTCTATGTGCAAAACTCCGTGCATATGGTATTTTAGATCCTATGCTTTCCTTTTTCTACAGCTATTTCTCCAACCGTACACAAATAGTAAAATTAAAAATGATGAAAACGGACAATAATAACTGTCAGTGTTATCAAGATAAAAATATAAACAACTATCTCACATACTTATCTGAACCTTTTGATGTTTTATCTGGCTGTATTCAGGGTGGGCATTTATCAGGTCTCACTTTCAACCTTTATATTAATGACATTTACTTTTACCTACCAACAACATTCTGGTTATTTGCTGACGATAAACGAACCGGAATGAGTATCAATGGACTATCTGACTCTATACAATTACAATCAGCTCTCAACTCTCTTTATGAATGGTGTCAGATTAATAGAATGGAATTAAACGTCAACAAATGTAAAGTAATGTCCTTTCATCGTAAGAAATCCCCATATATCTTTCAATATTCTATTAATAATATTCCTCTTGAAAGAGTATATCAAGTCAAAGACCTAGGAGTTACTTTTGATTACCAATTGTCATATAATGAGCATTATTCTATAATAACTAAGAAAGCATTCAAACTTCTTGGCTTCATTAATAGAAACAGTCGGGACTTTAAAAATCCAAAAACATACACCATACTATATTATTCATTTGTTAGATCCATACTTGAATATGCCTCACCTGTGTGGTCTCCTTACTATGAAAAACATAAATCAAAAATCGAATCAGTACAACATAGATTCCTAAGGAGCCTTGCTTTCAAACAAAATAAACCTATGAGCATAACAGACCATAATTATTCGGAAATAATGAAAGCAAATAATGTGATTAGTCTAGAACACAGGCGTGACACAAATGATGTTTTGTTACTTTTTAAAATATTAAACAATAGAACTGTTTTACAAGAATTACTGGAGGAACTTTCATTTAGGACAAATCCTAAGAATACTAGAAACAAAAATCTATTGTATGAAAAATCTTGTACAAAAAACTATTCTTTTTTCAAGCCCTTCAATCGTTTTATTCGCCTTTTTAATGAAGCTTGCGAGAAAGACACTTCAATCGATCTTTTCTTTGATAGTTATGAATGTATAAAAAATAAACTGTTACAACTGAATAATATCTAAACAAAAATATCAATATTGTCCAATCTTCAATTATCAATTTTTTAATTAAGTTTATTCTAAGTATTTATATTATATCTTAGTATAAGTTTTTGTTTGTAATTAATTTACAAAAAATAAACATGGGTTAACCCCGTTAATATGTTAAAATCTAAAAAAAAAAAAAAAAAAAAAGAAAGGATGAACAAAAATAGCAAAACGGTTAACGTTAAAAACTTTTGCGAGCTCAAATTAACCTACCATGAAACTCATTCTCATGGAGAGTAAACCCAGTGAATAGAGGGTAAAACCCCCGTCCTTATCAGTACATTGAATCAGAAAACAAACGTATACAAAAAATATCAATTTAATAAAATACATAATTACGTTACAAACATGACATATTGAATCAAAGAGAATCGTTGGTGGTAGGAATTGCTTCCAGCCGCAAAAATGAACCACAACCAACCTACCTTAACCATGAGGTTGATCAATGCCAACACCAAGTAAGTTTGGGAAAAGGCAAACTGAAAGAAGAAGAAACTATTCTCAACAATAAATAGCTGTCGAAGGAGACTCGTCTAGCATGCTTTTGGGCCAACATCATCGAACTGTGGAGAACTCGTTTTGATTTTGTTGTCGTTGTCCTGATTGTTTTTCACCAAGAGACTCCACAACAACATCATAACGGTTCTTGACTTTTTCTCCTTGCTCGTGTAAGCTAGCTTTTGCCTTGCATCAGCCTTGCATCAACCAGCCAAGCCTTGCATCAGTCTTGCATTAGCCAGCTTAGCCTTGCATCAACAAGCGAAGCCTTGCATTAGCCAGCTTGGCCTTGCATTAGCCTTGCATCAGCCAGCTCAGCCGTACATTAGCCAGGCCAGCCGTGCATCAGCAAGTCCAACCTTGAATCAGCAAGATTTTCCAGTTCCTAGTCACCCCATCATCGTGACCATATCAAAAGCTATAACAGTGAGTATTTATGTTATTAAATATTTACCAGTGCTTTGGTATGGGACTTGAATTTAAAATGAACTAAGCCATGGCTGTAGTGACTTGGCGGCATTAGAGTGGTTAATTCTATAACAGTGAGTATTTATGTTAATAACCGACCTCAGTAGCTTGATCGATAAGGCGGCGGACTTGTAACCTGGAGGTCGCTGGTTCAAGTCTTAGTTTCAGCGTAGATTTAGTAAAGCGAGGTTGAGTAGTTGTGATATCACGAAAGTGATACACAATATAACTCAACTTTTTTCTATGTTAATACTAACCAGTTACCTGTACTTTGGTGTAAGACTTGAAATTAAAATGAACTAAGGCGTGGTATTATTGTTGGCATTAAAATGTAACCGTTTCTTGATTTATTCCATTATTTATTGTGTTAGTAAATTCTATATTCAAGCATTGATTGCCCATTTCATTTACTGGGAATTCTCTATCATTTATTTACAATATTTACATCATTCGTTTAAACCATCATCATATTTGTGCAAAAGAACCACCCTATGTACAATTTTTCACCATTCTGAAAAACCTAAAAACACAAATCTTTCGTCCAATTCTTCAAACGTAATCTGAAAATATTTTGAAAGTGCAAAATTTTCTATTTCTCTGAACATATTCAATTCCTGAAAGTTTGGTAAAATTCCAACAAAATTAAAAGAGCAAAATTTTCCTCCTATTCTCCTGAAATTTTGGAAATCTTGAAAAGCCTAATCTTGTCTCATCGGGTTTCAGTGTCGAGGTTCTACCGGGAAATTTTCTTCGTCAAGGCAAGGCCTGGGAGCGTCTTTTCATATTCTCCTCGTGCATTTTCCTGAAAGACTTTCCTTTCAGTTCTGACAGCGTCATTTTGGTCTTCGTCTTGGTACTCTTTTCTTCCAACTCATCAGCCACTGTACTCTGTCGGTCACATTCATCAAGTGGTGCATCCTTTTTGTCATAGCTTTGATTGTTTATATCAACGATAAGTTTGGTATTCTCAACAAATTCGTCAATTAGTCTATCTTTTTTGTCGTAATTTTGATTACTTCTATCAATAATTGGACTAAAGTCTTTCTTAAGCTCGGCTGTTCCAACGTTTGTAATTTGTTTCTTCGCTACTTCGCTGCTCTCATGAGGTTCATTTGCGCGTTCACTACTCGTTTCTTTCCGTATCATATTCATCACTTGTGTCATCAACCAAGTCATCGATCATGGCGTCATCCGTTTCGTCAACATCGGTTATGTCGGAGGCAGTTTCATCCGTATCAATTGCATCCGAATCACTCGCGTCATCAATCAAGTCATCCTGAGTTTGGATGTCGGGTCTTTGGATGTCTAGTCCGGGGAAAGTTTGGTACTTCTGGAATCTGTCGTCCTCTCCACTGAGGACGGACAGGTAGAGCAAGGAGTCATCGTAGCTGATGGAGGAGAGAGAGGAGATGGAGGGGTATCGGGACATGGGGGGGAAGGTTTTGGGAGAGGAAAGATTCGCCGGACGCTTGAAGGACGAGCCTGGAAGGGAGGAGAAGAGGAGGAGAGGGATGAGAAGGAGGGAGTAAGGAGAATTTTGCATTTAGTGAATTATGGGACAAGGAAAGTAAAAGGACTTGCAGTTAATTATCCACCCAAAAAACATCGTGAGGTTGAGTACATAAAAAATCGTGACATAAAAAAGTCCGGCCATCACATCGTGACATAAAAAAAGTCCGGCCAAATCGTCCCCAAAAATATTATTCCTTATTTTTTGTGTTGATCTTTAGTGCTGTCTCAAACTACTTAAACTCACGCTGCTTAATTTTCACCGACATTGGGACTCTTAGCGCTGACCTCCAGGTTACAAGTCCGCTACCTTATCCATCAAGCTACTGAGGTCCGTCAAATAGTTATTTATTTATATTGAAAGACTGGCCGTAGATGAGGTTGCGGTGCTAAGAGTTGTAATGTAAACAATCGCCATGACTCCGTGATCTGTGTATTCGATCCCACCTAGTTACGCGAACACAACAGAGCCCTAGACCCTAGGGTAGCCCCGGTACCACGCAGAATAATATAACCATGTTATTGATAACATAGGTCGATAAGCGGCCTTATCGAAGTCCAGAGGATCGTCTATTCATTGGTGTAGGTACCATCAGGGTCTGGGGTGTAGGGTCCAGGGTCTAGGGTCTAGGTCCAGGGTCCTCATTGTGGCCACTTACAAAAAATAATGGAAACAATATGAACAATAAAATTGAAAGAAATACATAAATACATATGACCTAACTATAGGGCGGGGTTATTGCCTATGGCAATTTCTTCCACCCAACCCTTTTGACATTTTGAGCACATAATAATACCTCTTGGTCTTACTGCTGGAATAATGAGACTCATTAGTCCTTTTCGGGCCGTATAAGTAAGGCGATATTATAAAATAAAATAAATAAATTTGTTTTGTGTGCTGTTATATCACAAATTTATCATTTGCCCATAATTCCGCCAATGGTCGCCGCTAACATTAACACTTTGTGTGCCACGTCGCTCAATATGAGCAACAGCGACTTCCCGCTGGGGCCACGTCTCTCATTTTGAGAGACACTAGACCTCTCTTTGAAGCATTGTGTCTCAGTATGGGCCACACTACTGTGTATTTTGTATTGAGAATTTGAAGCGTGGCCTCCTGAGGATGATCAGAGTGTGCTTGGTTTTCACCTATCTAGTTTTGAAGCATATTGAGAGACAATCCTTTGTATCGTGGCCCCAGGGGAAAATCACGATTTTGGGCTTGGCGCACAAAGTGTTAAAACAGCTACTCATTTTTCCTCACGAGGTATGAGTGAACCCCAAACATTCAAATATAGTCCATAAAAACTCCAACCCCGCTGGGAATCGAACCCAGATCACCATGTGTGCAATGCCTAGTGCGCAAACTCACTCGGTCATTTTGACTACTCATTTTGTCACCATCATAACACGTCTTGGGCTTACTGCTAGAATAAAGGGACTTATTAGTCTGTTTTTAATAATCTCCACGATGACTACTCATTTTAACACCATAATAACACGTCTTGGGCTTATCTACTGCTGGAATAAAGGGACTCATAAGTCCTAATATCGCCACGGTGAATACTCATTTTGACACCATAAAAACACGTCTTGAGCTTAATGATAGAATAAAGGGACTCATTAGTCCTAGTCGGGCGATTAGGGACTCATTAGTCTATATATCGCCACGGTGACTACTCATTTTGACACAATAATAACACGTCTTGGGTTAACTGCTACAATAAAGGGACTCATTAGTCCTAGTCGGGCGATTAGGGACTCATTGGTCCTAAAGTAAGGCGATAGTATCAAGCGATAGAAACGAGCGTGTATACTTACGCTAAACCTAGTTCGAATGTATTTTCTTTTGTAATTTTGACCTTCTTAAATAAAACTTTTTAATTTTTTTTCTTCATTATACTTACTCAGGACTCCATTACTGTCATCCAGGCCTGGCGGTTTCTTCTTCATGATCATCAGGGCTGGCTTCGACATGCGGCTCTTGTCAAACTGATAGATGGAATCCTTGTCGGAGCTACTGTCATCGCACAAGTCTTCCTCTGCCTGCTCGGCGAGGTTGAGAATCACGTTCACTGCTTCCAGACCTGTGGCGAAAATGAGGAAGCATTGTCATAATTTAAAGCTATGACAGTGGTTTTTTTTTTAAATGTAATAATGTATATTTATTTTAGTTGTTTTTTTACAATTTTGTGGCTCTCTCCCTAAGGAATACTTCTAAGGAGGTTGTTATTATTTTTATTTTACCTGCGTTTACACCTTTTAAACCAGAAACGATAACAGGCAATACCTAACGCAGTCTTAATGTTCTTTCATTTATAAACAGGACATGTGTACAAACAATTAATGACAAAAATTTAGATACAAAATTGACAACAATATAAGCAAAAAAACGATAAACAACTTAGATTTTTTAAAAAATGAGTGTTTTACAGCCTTTTCTATTTCGTAGCCATGAAACAGGAGCTACTTATTTAGACGCTTGAGGTCTGTGTTGCAGCCTGCCCATCCCGTAGTATGCCTCCCCTCTGATGGGCGAGAAGTGACACAATACTTCCCATTTAGATGCTGGGTCAACACGAGCGCACCGGGAGGTATCCCTTACAAAGAACTGTAACCAAATTATGAATACAAATTTTTGTCGGCGCGTGGGTTCAAACCCGGGACCTTCCGCATAGCAAGCAAGTGCTTGACCACTGAACTTTTCGTGCCCTCATAAAATATAAACAGTTAGATAAAATATAAATAGATGTCCTAACTAAAGGGCGGGGTTACTGTCTCTGGCAATCCCTTCCACCGAACCCTTGTTTTTGTTGTAACTAACTAGCTTGGCTAGAGCTGAGAGGAGTGATGGTCTCTAACCATCATAAGTGGAGAAGCTATCTCGTTCAGAACCACATAATCTCTTTGTGTGATTAACAGTCGTGAGAACTTGGGCTTTTTTTTCAAGCCTTTAAACCCTTGAGAAACTAACAGCCCTGTTATATGGTTCTATAGTCTGCTCTCTGCCCTCTAGCGAGACACTGGTGTCCTCCATGCTTAACGTCCCTCAGATATGAAAGCCTATCAATATTTCGATATTATATGGCTTTATAGTGGGGAACTCATACTTATTATAATCATCATCATAGGGTGGCGTCATCGTGAACGATGGTAGCCAGACAGTGGAGGAAAGACTCAGCACTTCTACCACTGTCTTTACAAGGAGGCTAATAATTGACAAGGGCCCCCTGAACCAAGCCAATGCTGGTCTACTCCCTGTTTATAGTCCCCCCGCCAGACTGCTGGTCCACTCCCTGTTTATAGTCCCCCAGCCAGACTGCTGATTTACTATATGTTTATAGTCCCCTAGCCAGATTATTATAATACCAACAAAAAAAAATATAAAAAAACTGGTGTAACTAGCTAGTAAAATTCAAAATCTTACCTTTTACTCCGACAGCCAGATCGAAGATCACCGAGTCTCCGCATCGTCTTGTGAACTGCATCGGGTTGATGTAGCGGATTTCTGATCCGTGCACGAAAATATCCTCCCGGGTATCGAACCGGGTGATGAAACCGTAGAAACGGTTGAAAACCAGAAACTTTAACGTCCCGCGGATCGCCTTTTCGATGATCGGTTTTTCCATTGCACGTCACGAGATAACTGACTAGTAGAAAGGATTTCACTGTTTTTGTAGTACAGCTGTTTCTTGACACAATCTGTTTTTTTTTTTTTTTTTTTTTTCTTTCTGTTTATGGTTATTTTTTTTAATTGAATTTTTTTTTGATTTTATAAAGATTTGTAGAAAACTTACAATAAAAGGTAAGTGATCCTCTGGAAATGACGGACCTACGCACTATTAACTACTATAGTTTTACGGGTACCAGTTTTAAAAACTAATTAATATTCTTTGACAAAGTAAAATTTAGATTTTAGTTTGAATTTAGAGAATTTGCAGAAAGAATACAATACCGAAAACAATCTTTTTCGGAAGATTCGCTTATCACTGCCTGGAAAATTGAATGAACTGGAGTAGATGCGAGAGGGCTTAAAATTGTGTGTTTATGACGCTGGCTGATATGGACATTGATTAGAATAATATCCTAGGGTAACCGACCTCAGCTGATCGATAAGACGGCGGGCGGTGGACTTGTAACCTGGAGGTCGGTGGTTCGAGTCCCGAGTAAGATTAAAATTTAGCAGAGTGGGTCTGAGTATTTGCGTCATCACGATTGTGATTAAATCAAAAAATAGAATACTTTTTTTTAAGCCGACCTCAGTAGCTCGATCGATAAGGCGGACTTGTAACCTTGAGGTCGGTGGTTCAAGTCCCGGTTTCAGAGAAGATTTAGTTAAGATAGTTTGAGTAGTTGTGAGATCACGAAAGTGATTAACACAAATATGATAACAGACTATTAAGGGAAAAAACTACGGTACCTGGAATACTAGACTAACCAGCACGGAAACTGTGAATGCTGTATCGTATATTTTTTTTTGTTAAACATCGCTTTCATCTGCATGGAGTTCATGGTCATACCTCTCTACTAAATTATACCCGAATATTTTGACTATTTTGTATTTCTCTACTAAATTATAGGTAAATATTTTCAAGTTGATGAAATTGTCTGATAATGTGAGATCCGTTCGGGTCTTGATTTCATCTGTCCACAATTTCACATATTCCTTGGTCGTCCTCTTCATTTTGCTTCTTCAACATCTCCTCGAATTATAAAACATCATAATTATTTGTGTACATCACTTTTGTGATAATATCACAACTAATCAAACTCGCTTTACTAAATCTACGCTCAAACCGGGACTTGAACCACCGACCTCCAGGTTACAAGTCCGCCGCCTTATCGATCAAGCTAGTGAGGTCGGTTCCCTGAATTATAATCTTCAATAACTCATAGCTCTGGCAAACATGTCCTAGGTTATAAAATGAAAATAGCAGTGAATTAAATGAGATAAATTATTTTCTCATCAATTTATTTCAGGAAGGTAGGAAGTGTAGGTACTCTTAAGTATCGCAAAACATATAATTAATTAAATAAATAGTTCTAACTAAATCTATCATATTCGTATTATAATATTATTAAACTACTCCAAGTAGGTAATTATAGAAGGACAGTTTAGAATTAAATAAAAATAGGTATATTATACAACTTAGGAATACAATTGTTTACTTTTTTATATAAATATCTTATCTTAATATTACGTTATATATTCAAATTAGGTAATAATTATCGTGATGAATTTAAATTTTAGATAAAAACTTAAAAAAACTAACCATAAATTAAACCTTATCCTCAATCCTGTTTTCATCACAAGTAGTTCATACGTTTTTTATCCTAGCTGATACTTTTCTTATCCTAGTCATCTTAAGTTTTAGTATAATAATGCGAAATTTAAAATAGATAATTGTGAACTTAATTAAAATTACCTTAGGTATAATAAAACTAATTAATCTAAGCGGTGGGAGGATAAAAATATTTGAAAATGTACAAATACTGCATATTTACACAAAACGAGGTATTAGGTGAGTATACCAAAAAAATTCAGGATTAAAGTTAAGATAAGTCAGACTGTCCCTCAACTCGGGCTATAGTGTGCTGTGATTGGTTGAAACTACAACTTGAGGGCGTGTCTAGCTTATCTTAACTTTAATCCGGTTCTATAATTTGGCCCTAAATAGTAGAAGGCCGATTTTCCACTATTAGGCGCAACATTTTGTTTCAATTTTCGAGACGTATTGCAGCGTTTCTCAAAGTTCTTCCTCTCAGCAGGGATGCCACTGAGTGGAAAAAGTTAAAAAGTTTTGCCGTTTTTTTTTTTTTTAATCTCCCTGTCGAACCGTGTTTTAATTACTGTACAAATATACTTCAAGTAAATATACTAAAATATACTTCAAATGGTCATATAACGACTGGAATTTTAGCCTTCAATAGCTGGAAAATAACAAACCAGATACTCAAATTAACCTCACCCAGCCAGAGTGGGGCCGGGAATAGCCAGCATCACGAGAGTTCAAATTTGAATGGTCACCCATCTAAGTCCTAGCCTTGCTGGCCGTTGGCATTAGCATTACCCTTGATCAAGTTTTGTTTCTATAATTTTACATTGTAAATATTCCTATCTATGTATCAAGCTCGCCGGGAGGCGAGCGCTCGTCAAGTAGCGCCAGCCAACCGGCCTATATTAACACGAAACAGAGTTTATATGTATGTATTTTGTTTTATTGTTTTCGCCCACTTCCCGCAAACTTTTAGCAATTTTTATTTCATATTTACATGCTATAATTTTACTGTAAATAAAATTTGATCGAATTTGTATAATAATTATAATAATACTAACTCTCTTTAGTGGAAGGTAACCACCAGGCAAGGTTAATGCTCAATGCATTTTCTACCACCTAACCCTCAGAGTCTTCTTATTATGTGATAACAAACTCAAATAAATGAGGAAAATTCATGCACTGGTTAGGATTCGAACCAACTAGCGCGTTAACCACTTGACTACCAGTGCACTATAATAATGAGAACTGGTTCATTCAACGTACCAGAGACGCTGGCTTCACAGAATTGTGTGACGGAATTTGTACAGAAAGCGTTGCAATGCGTTGCTGACCAATGTTTCACACAGTGGGAGTCGAACTTAAAATGTTGCGAATTTATTCAATAACAAAATGTTTTGGCTCAGAGGAAAACCAATACTTGTAAATTTCTAGTAAAAATCTGTCTTCATATTATTCTAGAGTGTCACTTAAAATTATTTTGGCTATCTCTTTTTAATGTCACTTTTAGAAAGTCACAAAAAACTATAATATCCTAAATCTAAAACACTGCGTAATAATATCAAATTTGATCAATGCTACAAATTATTTTTATAGTAATTATTTGTTCACAGAAAGCTTTGAGCTTTGTAAAGGACATTAATCTCTCTCTCTCTCTCTCTCTCTCTCTCTTTCCACTCTCTCTTTCTCTCTCTATCTTTTCCCACTCTCTCTCTCTCTCTCTCCACTCTCTCTCTCTTTCACTCTCTTTCTCTTTCACTCTCTCTCTCTCTCTTTCTATCTCTCTTTTCTCTCTCTCTCTCCTCTCTCCCCTCTTTTTCTCACTCTCTCTTTTTCTTCTCTTTCTTTCTCTCTTTTCCTTCTCTTTCACTTTGTCTCTTTCTCTCTCTCTCTCTCTTTCTCTCTCTTTCTCTCTTTTCTCTCTCTTCTCTCTTCTCTCTCTCTCTCTCTTTCTATCTCTTTCACTCTCTCTCTCTCTTTCTCTTTCTCTCTCTTTCTTTCTCTTTCACTCTCTTCTCTCTCTCTTTATCTCTCAGTTTTTCTATCACTATATCTCTCTATCTCTACTCCAAGAATTTCTGGAATTTTCCAGCATTCGTGGTAACTTCTCAGTCCAGTTCCTTTTCCGGTAGCCGGAAAGAATATGGAGATAGCCCAGAAACTGAATAGATAATCAAATATATGTAATTAGGTATATTATGTAATTAAATTATTAATGTATAACATCTCTTAAAAGCCTCAAGCTTGGGAGAAGTACCTTTGCACAAATGTTTCTTTATAATATTATTATCAGATATAACCTGGTTGAAAGGTTCTCAGTGAAACCCTTACAATAAACACTGCGACCTAATTAGATCTATTGTGACCAGTTGATTCTATTCGGTTTTAACTTCCTGATTTGAGATAGTCAGGATGGGGGTTTTACCCTCCATTTGCTGGGAATCGTACCAGCTACCCACATTAACCTCACCCAGCCTGGGTAGGGCCGGAAATTCCAGCCTCACGTGTGTGGATGGAACAGAATTTTCTTCGAAAAGTCTGCCCCAGCCGGGAGTTGAACTCGAGACCTCTGGACTACGGGCAGTAGTCACAACCATTACGCCACGGAGGCTAATTAACATTATACATAATTATGTGTTTAAATATATATTGTTCAGTGTGAAAACAGGGATACAGTTAGGAAACCTGGATAAAGTGGATAAAAAACTTACTTAGCAGCATGGCGGCCAGAGTACAGATGAGCACCAAGCAGTGGCCGTCAATCAGGAAGCCGAACAGCAAGTTGCCGATAAGGCCGCCAAATCTTCCCACAGTGGAGGACAGAGCCGCCGCCAGCACCCTAGAAACCATTTGATAATGATTGATCAATATCAACAACTTTTTCAGATTTTTTACTTTCCTTATCCTATAATAAGGAAAGTATTGTATTCGTCGAAAATTTGACCTACCTAGTTTAAAAAGTAAACACTTACGTTTTTTTTTTTTTTTCAAATACTTTTCAAATGTTTTTCGAATATTTACCTATGAAAGTAGGCTGGTACTCCAGGTAGCGTAGGGATCCGTTGGTTCGAATTCCACCCAGTGCATGAATTTTTCCTCATCAATTTGAGTTTATGACCACATAATAAAGAGACTCTGAGAGTTAGGTGGTAGAAAATGCTTTAAGCATTAACCTCGCCCGGTGATTACCTTCCACTAAAAAGTGTTATAATTATTACAGTCCGATTTTAGGGAAGATCTTGCTTATTTTTGTTAACGTCGCCTGGTAGTTACCTTCCACTAAAAAGTGTTATTAAAATTACTGACTCGAGCTCACCTTAAATTAGTCGGGAACAGGTCCACACAAATGCAGTATACGACACTGATGCAGCAGCCAGTGAGGGCTTCAAATATACAGGAGAGGATCAGGTTCTGACCCGAGGTCTGGACATAGTAGAGAGCCATGGCCACCCCGCTAGACAGCACGAGACCCGCCACTGCATAAATGAAAAATAAAAATTGAAATTGGAGCGAAAAAAAATATTTATTTTGTACAAAAATAAACACACGCTGGCTTTGGAATTTGAATGGGTGACCATTCAAATTCTAATTCTCGTGACGCTGGCTTTTCCCGGCCCCACTCAGGATGGGTGAGGTCAATGTGAGTAGCAGGTTTGTGAGTTTCCTGCGAATGGAGGGTAAAACCCCCGTCGTGATATGACCATGGCAGTTGAAAGCGACGTTAAACCCCACTTAAAAAAAAAAAAAAAAAAAAAAAAAAAAAACACAATACTTCAGATTCCTAATATTAGAAATTTCTAGGAAGTAATAATAGTAACTACTGTGGTCAGTGATCGGGAAATAAGTACACTGGTATTCAAGTGGTTAACGCGCTAGTCTGGTAATTCAGGTAGTTAGGGATCCGTTGGTTCGAATCTCACCCAGTGCATGAATTTTTCCTCATTTATTTGAGTTTGTGACCACATAATAATAAGACTCTGAGGGTTAGGTGGTAGAAAATGCTTTGAACATTTTCAGAAATTCGCGATCAATATGTCAAATGAAAGCTTAACCTAAAACTTTCTCGCTTTGAGTTGATAGGTCGTCGCGACAAATTTCGAGAAAAAATGTCATTTAGGTCAAAGAAACGTGAATATTTTTTGCCTCACACATCAATTTTTCATGCTTACTTATTGTAGCTTAACCTTAGGGAGATATAACCTAGCCTTTAAGAATTCCCAACCGTCGTGATATGACCATGGCAGTTGAAAGCGACGTTAAAAACCCCACAAAAAAAAAAAAAAAAAAAGAATTCCCTGATCTAAACGGACCTACGTGCAAAATTTCAAGTTTCTCGGTCAAACAGTGTGGATTTGTATACAGACAGCTTTCTTTTATAGATATAGATAAATTACATTATTAAGTCCTAACTAAAGGGCGGGGTTATTGCCTACGGCAATCTCTTCCACGCAACCCTTATTCCCTACAACTACACAAACATAACTCCCAATAAGGTCACTCACCGAGGAACCACTTGGCGCCCATCTTGTGCACCAGCAGAGGCATGGCCAGACTGGACGGAATGCAGGCGAGGCCGATGATCAGCGTGTGGGAGAACACGGCCGGGTTGACCTCGCCGCTGCAGGCCTCGGCCGTCGTCAGGTTGGCCGCGGTGGCCGCGGGCCTCAAGGCCGACACGTCGCACACGGAGGCCAGCTGGCCCGGGTGGAGTTGCTCGAACTTCTCGTAGCGGTTGAACAGCTCGGGGAACCAGAGCATGAGGGTGTAGTAGCTGATGGGGGGGGGGCGTGGAAAACAGGGCGTTACGACATGAGCAAATACACAGTTTGTGAGTTTCCGGTGCTGCTGCACAAATGGCAGTTCAAAGGAAACACTTAACCCGCAATCAGTACAGTTGTGGAAGAAATCTCTCACAACCACATACGTTACCGTGTACTGGATACGTTACACACCGAACCGTACTGATCCCGGGTTAAAATATTCGATGATAAAATCAAGAGGAGTAGAGCTTGTTGTGATGGCAGTGGAGACAATGGGAGTGTGGTGTGACGAGGGAAAGAAGTGGATTCAGGAGATAGGAAAAAAGATGATTGAGAAGACAGGGAACACACAATCAATGAGTCACCTAGTAGAAAAAATAAGCATGACAATCCAGAGAGGTAATGCTGCCAGCGTATTGGGAGCAGTGCCATAAGAAGAATTGACTTCCTGCAAAAGGATCCTCCATAATATACTCGTAAAGATGCAGTAGAAATATAAATAATAAAGGTGCAGTTGAAAGCGACGTCCAAATTTATTGCACATTGTTTTGCCTGGTAAACGAAAGTCCATTTCTTTATGATACCTGCAGGCTAACCTACGAGTAAATATAATATTATAACTTTAGAGACTGCAATTTTTTCTCTTTTATCCAGGTTTCTCTTATAAAGAAGTTATTTAACCTCAGAAATTGTTAAATTTGACCTAGAAATTGTTTTCTTACATCCAGATTTTACTGTATCCCTGTGCAATGGTAGTCAAGTAATCCAGGTAGCACAGGGATGGTTTGAATCCCACCCGGTGCATATATTTTTCCTCATTAATTTGATTTTGTGACCACATAATAATAAGACTCTGAGGGTTAGGTGGTAGAGAATGCTTTCAGCATTAATCTCGCCTGGTTAATGTTTTAACTAGGCGAGTTACCTTCCACTAAAGAGTTTTATAATTATTATAGTCCGACTTGAGGTAAAGTCTAGCTTATTTTTGTTAACCTCGCCTGGCGGTTACCTTCTACTAAAGAGTATTATTATTATTACTATCCCTACCTGCAAGTGAGGCCAAACTGAATGAAGCAGGCGAGAATGATGTTCTTCCTGTGCTCCTTGCCAAACAGCTCCCCCGTCTGAAACTTAATCTCCGCTAGCAGCGCTTTCATCACTTTGCGACTGCGCAGAATGCTCTTGTTCGACTTTGCTGACGTCATGCTCACGATGGAGATACGGTGAGGCTTCTCACGCAGACTTTTCACCTGGAAAGTAGAGAGAAATAATAAAGAAAAGCGTAATTGATTTGTTGGATCAGGTTCATGACAAGTACATTTGTAATATCACATCTATTTTTTAGTACATTTAGCCCAATTTTCATCACATGTACTAAAAAAATAGATTTGATTTGATTCGTCATTGCTACTACAGTACTACATGGTCCTTTAGAATTGAAAAATTCCATAGTTGAATTGTACATTATAATAATTATAATGATAATAATAATAATATCGTCATATATATTATGTATATTGTATATACGAGGTTTGGCTATTAAGTTCGTAGACGCGAGCCGCTACGCAAAAGCTGTCCATGCTAGGAAGATATGATGAACATCTTTAGAAAACTTCAAGTCTTGTGTTTTGATTGATAGCTGTCACATGCCTGTACTGTAATTAGTTCTGTTGTAATAGCCCGACGCGCAAGACACCTTTTTTAATTTTGCCGGATTTATGATTGATACAAATGTTGAGCAACGAGTGATTATTGAATTTTACGTAAAACTTGCTGGTAAAACTTTTTCTTTGTTAAAGACAGTGTACCAGGAGTCATGTTTGAAAAGATCAACACTTTATAAGTGGTTTAAACGGTTTCAAGGTGGTCAGGAAGATGTTGAAGACGATCCACGTCCTGGTCGCCCCCAAAACTCAAAAACTGACGAAAACATTGGTGTTATGATTCGTTCTGACCGTAAATTAACTCCAGGACTAATGGCTGATACACTTAAAATTAATACATAATGTGTGAGACAAATTTTGCACGAAAATTTCAACATGACAAAAGTTTGCGCAAAAATGGTGCCATGCGCCAGTCCACAGTGCCTTCTCCGTGAAGACGTTCCTATCCAAGTACAACATCCCAGTGTTGGAACACCCTCCTTAATCACCCGACCTGGCCCCGTGCGACTTTTACTTATTCCCAAAAATCAAATCTACCCTGAAAGGTACCAGATTTGACAGCGTAAATGACGTTAAGAAAAAACCGGCAAAAGTCTTGAAAGGCCTCACACAAAATGACCTCCACCACTGTTTCGATCAATGAAAAAAATGCTTAGAACGTTGTAGGGATAGAGGAGGGGAGTACATTGAAGGGGATAACTACTAAAGTTGGGTAAGTTAAACACACATCGTTTTATGGAAAGAGTCTACGAACTTAATAGCCAAACCTCGTACTGTCGGACTAAGAATAATAAGTCCTATTATTCCAGCAGTAGTCCAAGACTTTTTAATATACGCTCAATCTCAAATCACTCACCGCTTAGTTATCAATCTCAAATCACTCACCGCCTGGTTATCAATCTCAAATTATTCATCCCTTAGTTATCAATCTCAAATCACTCACAGCTTTGTTATCTATCTCAAATCACTCACCGCTTGGTTATCAATCACAACATAATCACTGGTTGGTCAGCTATTATTCAATCGGTTAGTCAATCTCAAATAACTCACCGGGTTATCCTCAATCTCCAATCACTCACCAGGTAGTCATCAATCTCAAATCACTCACCGGGTATAGTCATCAATCTCAAATCACTCACCGGGTAGTCATCAATCTCAAATCACTCACCGGGTATAGTCATCAATCTCAAATCACTTACCGGGTAGTCATCACTCTCAAATCACTCACCGGGAAGTCATCAATCTCAAATCACTTACCGGTTAGTTATCAATCTCAAATCACTCACCGGGTAGTCCTCAATCTCTCCACCGGTGTTGGAGGAGAACATCACCCTCAACACATCCAGCGCCTGGTCGTACTCCCCTCAACTTGAAACTCATAAGTTAGTCATCACTCTTAAATCACTCACCGGGTAATCATCACTCTCAAATCACTCACCGGGTAGTCATCAATCTCCACTCACTCACCGGGTAGTCCTCAATCTCTCCACCGGTGTTGGAGGAGAACATCACCCTCAACACATCCAGCGCTTGGTCGTACTCCCCTCACCTTGAGACTCATAAGTTAGTCATCAATCCTACCGGTTCTTGCAGGATCACCGATTTTAAGCAACGTCCAGCAAGATGAAGACTTTGTGATGTTGGCATTCCGACCCAACCCAGGCCGGGTGAGGTTAATGTGAGTAGCAGGTTTGTATGTTTCCTGCGACTGGAATGTAAAACCCCCGTCGTGTATGACCATCCAGTTGAAAAACGACCTTCTAATAAAACTAAAACAATCTCAAATAACTCACCGGTTAGTCATCAATCTCAAATCACTCACCGGTTAGTCATCAATCTCAAATCACTCACCGGGTAGTCCTCAATCTCTCCACCGGTGTTGGAGGAGAACATCACCCTCAACACATCCAGTGCCTGGTCGTACTCCCCACACTCGAAGAGAAACTTAGGGCTCTCGGGAAAGCGGGTGAGCCATAGAGCCAGCAGAATGGAGGGGAGAGACACCAGAGTGACAAACAGGTTCCAGGAGGCGTACAGAAAGTAGTCGGTCTCTATGCGGAGGTGCATGGGTATGATGAGCCAGGCCACAGCTGTGGAGGTGAGAGTATTATTATTATGAGGAGGTGGAGGTGCATGGGGATGATGAGCCAGGCCACAGCTGTGGAGGTGAGAGTATTATTATGGGGAGTTTTTCTCATTTATTTTATTTAAATGGTACAAAGTATTTTATCCATGGGCTTAACAGCAAACATAGATAAATTTCAGGTTGAGGTTGGATGAGGAGGAGGAGTGAATCTTCAGAAGCTTAGGACTTTCCTCACAATTCTGCAAGTTTCAAGGAGGACATTTTTCTGAATCTTCGATATGATGTAGGATGGAAGTTCAATCTTCTTGCAGTGATGATACATTGAGGGATGAATTAGTCCATTGGTTGAGACAATGATAGGGATGATGTCAACAGTGTTCATGGTCCACATGTCTTTGATTTCAATGCCCAGATCTTGATATTTCCGTATTTTTTCACTCATGGATGTAACTAGGTTGTGGTCATTAGGGTGGGCAATATCAATTAGTTTTACCAATTTCTCTTTCTTGTCTATCAAAACAATATCAGGACGGTTATGAGGAAGGCGTCTGTCAGTTACTATTGTTGTGTCCCAATATAGCTTGAACTTCTCATTTTCTAGAATGGGTTCAGGATCGTATTTGAAATGAGGTTGATTATTTTTCACTAGCTCAAGTTTGTTTGCTAGGTACTGATGAACAATTTTAGCTGACAGATTATGGCGGTAGAGGTACTCGGTTTGTGCTAGTGCAGGACAAGCAGCTGTAATGTGTTGTATGGTTTCAGACGATTGATGGCATACACGGCATGAATCATTTGAAACATCAAGTTTTTCAATGTACTTTATATAGTTCTTTGTCTTAATCACTTGATCTTGAATGGCCATGATGAAACCCTCAGTCTCACAGTAGATGGAACTTTGTTTTTGCAACCAATTGTTTGAGCTCACATGACTTTCATCTAGTGCTTTTTTGTATCTTCCATGTAAGATCTTACTTTGCCATTTTTCTTCCAGGTCTTTATGTGAATGTGTTTGTACAGGTATTTCTTCATTCTTCATATTTAGTGCAGAGTAGTTAGCATCACTGTCAATGACATCTCTGTGTAATATTGAATCACCTTTCTTCTGGAAGAAATAGTTCTTGAGATTCTTCACTTCCTTGTTTGCTTGTATTTCAAGGTTAATAAGGGCTCGACCTCCATTTTTTCGTGGTAGATATAAGCGCTCAGTGCAAGCTTTGGGATGGTGAATTCGGAATTCAGTCATTAACACTCTTGTTTTTCTGTCTAAGTCTTGAAGATCAGTTTTGGTCCACGGTATAACACCAAACGAGTAAGTGAGTATAGGTATACACCAAGTATTAATACCTTTGATTTTATTTAGACCATTAAGACTTGTGGATAAAATTTTCTTCACTCTCATGGTGTACATGTTGATAAGGTATTCTTTTATTTCAGTTTTTCCAAATACTAGGGATTGTTTTACACCAAGATATTTGTATACGGTATTTGGATTTTGATTAAGTGATGGCAGAGTCATTGGTGTTGTTGTAAGGTTGATATTATTTTGGGTGTGAATTTTTCCTCTTTTTACCTCTAGTGTAGCACATTTTTCAATTCCAAATTTCATATGGATATCATTGGAGAAGATACAGGTTGTCTCTAGCATGGTTTGAAGTTCGTTTTTATCTTTTGCATAGAGCTTTAAATCATCCATAAATAACAAATGAGATATTTTATGTTCAGTGAGTCTCTTCAAGATATAACCTTTTTTTGAATCATTTAGTATGTTACTAAGTGGATTCAGAGACAAACAGAACCAAAGAGGACTCCAAGAATCACCTTGGAATATGCCTCGCTTGATGGGAATAAAATTGGATTCAAAGTGATATTGACTTTCATTTGTACCGGTATTGTTGTTCTTGCATTGTAGAGTGAGTGATAGTTTAGTGGTCCACTGGTTCATGCTGTGTTTCAAGAAGTTAATGAGCTTGGGGTCAATTTTATAAATAGATAGAACTTGCAATAACCAAGAATGTGGCACGGAATCATATGCCTTGACGTAATCTATCCAGGCTACTGATAGATTTTTGCATCTCTTCTTTGCTTGAGTACAAATCACATTGTCAATGATAAGCTGTTCCTTACAGCCGCGTGAGTTTTTCTTGCAACCTTTTTGATTTTCTGTCATTATATGGTTTCTTGAGATGAATTCTTCTACTTTATCAGTGATGATGCATGTAATGATTTTGAACATTGTATTCAAGCATGTGATGGGTCTGTAATTTTTGGCATTTTGAATTTCTTCGTTTTTTGGTTGTAAATATGTAACGCCTTGATTAAGAAATTGTGGCATTTTCTCAGGATCTTCAACTACATTATTGATGTGATGAGCTAGGTGAGGATGGACACTTGTAAAGTATTTCCACCAGTAATTGTGGATTTTGTCTAAACCTGGAGTCTTCCAATTGTGTACACGCTTGATAACATTCTTTACATCATTTATATTTATTACTTGTAATCGCATTTGTTCAATATGTTTAAAACGTTCCATTTCATCTTTTATCCATGAAGCTTGAGTATTATGTTGAACAGGATTTGACCACATACTCTTCCAGTATTCTGTTACTTCCTCTTTTTTAGGTGGTACATTAATATTGTTTGGTTTGGTCTGTTTCAAAAGTTTGGCATAAAAACGCTTCTCATTTCGAATGAAGTTTTTGTTGTCCATTTTTCGTTTATACGATTTGTTGTATCTCCTCAGTCGCTTGCCTAGTGCTGCTATTTGTTGCTTTAGTGAATCAGTAACAAGATCGAATTTTCGGTTGAAATATCTCGATTGAAGATAAGTTAGCAAATTGTATTTATGCAGAAGGCTCCAATATCGTGTCGATTGGTTTCTGTACCAGTTGTACAGTCTTGAAAGATCAGATCTCATGTTCGCTATTTTCTTCTCAATTCTCGTCTTCCAAGGTGGATTGCTCTCATCAGTTTGTCTCATATTATGCGAACTAGCATCATGTAGAGAGATGTTCAACAAACAACATACAGTAAGTGCAGCCACGTACACTACCAGGTTTATATGTTCCAAAGACTCATAACTTAAGATTTTCCTCCCTAGAAACGTATCTACTTGTTTCACTCTGCGTTCAGACTCATAATTGTACTTTATTTTAGGAATGTTCATTCTGTTATTAGGTTGTATAGTCTTATACTTTTGAAAGAGAGTGTTGAACTTATCTTCCACTTCCACATCAATATCATCCTCGTCTTGTTCTAGTGATTGTGTCACAGCGGGAGTAGGGTTGGTGTTTTCCCTTGCTATATTTACATGTATTTCATTCAGCACTTGTTCTTCATTTGTATTATCCTCTTCATGTTGTTCGTCATGGTCATGGATGGTTGTCACATCGTCATCGTTCACAGGTTGGGTCAGGTTCAGTTCTCGATATATTTGCTGTTTGATGTTCTCAATCAGAACTTTATCCAAGAACTTGTTCTTCTTTACCATTTGATACTTCTGGTCACATATTCTTTGTTCAGTCACATTCGAGTCAGGGTATATCTTTTTCCATTCTTCGTAGAATTTCTGTCGGTACTTCACAACATCCGTTTCACATTTTGTCGCTCTAAAGTAAGCTTTGAAGATATTCAAGTTCTCCTCATAAGTCCAGCGTTTTCTGGAAAGAGAAGCAGGGCCCTGGGGCTGCTGTCTTGATCCAATAGATGACATAACGTGGAATTACCATTTAGGTACTTTAGACTTTAAAATTTGGAAAATATTTCACTCGCGGAGCGATCGTAAATTTTACACAGTCTTATTATTATTATTATTATTATTATTATTATTATTATTATTATTATTATTATTATTATTATTATTATTATTATTATTATTATTATTATTATTATTATTATTATATTATTATTATTATTATAGACCTCAGCGATGTTTGTAAGCCGTTTCAGCCCTACAGTCTCCTCCAAATGCATTGCGGATATGGTGCAGTCCTCTGCGAATCAACTGACTCAGCTGAAGGTGACGAAGCTCAAATGTCGTCATGCTGACAAATATTCCTCCTTCCATGTCGAGGTTCTGCTGTCGGAGTTCGAACAGATTGATGATGTCAGCATCTGGCCAGATGGCTGTCTGATGAAGCCGTTCAATGGTAGACTGAAGCCTGAGTTTATAGTCAAGGAGGATGACTCTTAAACTAGTTATAATGATGTTTAATGTTTATTACCAAAACTGTCGTGGTCTAAGGACTAAAAGTTCATTATTTTATTCAAATTTGATTGGCTGTGACTATGATGTAGTATGTATTACTGAATCGTGGTTAAATGAGAACTTTAATAGTAATAATTATTTCACTAACGAGTATTATGTTTACCGGAAAGATAGAACTAGGCCTAATGTTGATGTTGATGTTCGTGGGGGCGGAACCCTTATAGGTGTTAAGAAGACTCTGAATGTGCATAGAAGGTTTGATCTCGATTTTAACCAGATCGAGTGTACTTGGGTTCAGGTTCAATTGAGCTCAGAATGTTCCCTCTTAATCGGAAATCATTATTTTCCCCCTACTATTGCTCTGGACCTTCTCCAAAACTATGCTGAATTTCTAGAAACTAAAATAGACATTGCTTCTAATAAAGTGCTCTTTATTGGTGATTTTAATATTCCAAAATTTAATTGGGATCTTGGTATTAGCGAAAATTGTAATTCTTATATCAGTTCTAAATCTGCTGTTATTTACTCTCTCCTCTGTTCTCTAAATCTTACCCAGAAAAATTTTGAGCGAATTCAGGATGGTGATAGCATTCTTGATTTGGTCTGCTCAAACTTCCCAGATGAACTCGAGGTTTCTAAAGAGCCTGGTTTAGTGAACTGGGATCATCAGCACCCGAGCCTATTTATTAACATTTCTATACCTAGCTTTCATAACACATTTTTACCATACGATAAGAAAATATTTTCTAAGGGCGATTATATTGGATTATATAACTACCTATCTGGTTATCACTTTGTTGACTCTGAAAATATTGATGTATTAGTAAATGATTTGACTGATGCTGTAAAAAATGCAATAGATACTTTTGTTCCAAGTAAAGAGATAAGGCCTTCTAAATATCCTCCTTGGTTTTCCAAGAATCTAATTAGATTATTAAATTTAAAGGAAAAATTCCATAATAAGTTGAAGAAAGACCGTAATAATGTTTATTTTAAGTCATCTTTTTCTAAATATAGGAAACTTAGCAAAAGAGTATTACAAGCTGATCAGTTAAAATATAAATGTAAAATTGAATGTGACCTGCATAGTGACCCTAAATTTTTCTGGCAGTATATTAAAACCCATTATAAAAATTCCAATGAAATTAATATTGTTGATAATAGTGGTCAAGTATTACCAACAAATCAGGTACCTGAAGTATTTGCTAGTCATTTTTCTTCTATATGTAATGTAAGTAATTCTAGTCCTGCCTCTAGTCATATATGTAATTTAAATTGTAACACCCTGAAAAATGTTCACTCGGTTCTACCGCCCATTATCACTGTAAATGATGTTATAAAAGCAGCTAAGTCCTTGAAATCATCTAAAGTATCTGGAGTTGACTGTATTCCATCTTTTATTGTTAAAGGTTCAATTTTTGTTTTAGCGCCTATTTTGTGTAAAATATTTAATAAATGCCTTGAAATTGGGAAATTTCCATCTTTGTGGAAAACCTCGATTATAGTTCCTGTGCCGAAAAATAGTGGTGTTCAAAATGTAAAAAACTACAGGCCAATTTCTTTACTGTGTAATTTCTCCAAGGTATTTGAGAAAATTTTGGTAACTCATTTAGTATTCCATGTTAAGAGTCATATTTCTCCAAATCAACATGGCTTTTTGAGTGGGCGATCCACAGCTACAAATTTGGTATCTTTTCTTGAGTATGCTGCTCCTCCTGTGCTAAATAGGAGACAAGTTGATACCACGTATTTTGATTTAAGCCGAGCATTTGATGTAGTGAATCATAACCTCTTGTTAAAAAAGTTGAGCAAATTTGGCCTCTCTCCTATTTATGTGGCATTCTTTGGAGATTACCTCCGAGGGCGGTTGTTTCAGGTAAAATATGGTTCAATAAAGTCTTCTGGACACAACATCCCATGTGGGGTCCCCCAGGGGTCAAATCTAGGTCCCATATTCTTCATTTTATTTTTTGACGATATCAAAGATGTTATATCCGGACACTATGAAATCTTCGCAGATGATCTGAAGCTTAGTCGAGTAATTGATGAACCTGACGATTCTCTAGTCTTACAATCTGACATTAACTCAATAAGTAAATGGTGTACTGACAATGGAATGCTGTGTAACGCTGAAAAAACAGTTGTTGTTTCCTATAGCAGGAAACACAACACTTACTATCACAATTATGTAATAAACGGCATTCCTATTAAAAGGACTCATTACCATAGGGACTTGGGTGTTATATTTGATAATAAATTACAATTTGATAATCACATCCAGAAGATCATTAGTAATGGCAAACGATCATCAGCACTAGTTTACTGGGTCACAAAGAATTTTGTAAATCCTTCAACTTATACTGTTTTATTTAGTGCATTGGTTCGGACAAAATTGGAATATTGTTCTGAAGTCTGGGGTGGCATTGGAGCCTCTCAAAGTAATCGTCTTGAACAAGTTCAAAAAAACTTTCTCAGAAAAATTAGCTATCGTGCTTTAGGTGCCTCAAGCTCTTATAATATCTCCCTCACTACCTACAAGTTACAACCTCTTAATGTACGTAGAATATACAAAGACATCTGCTTTATTTACAAAATTATTAATGCTATCATTGATAGTAACCCATTGCTATCCAAATTAATCTTTAAAATACCCAGATTAAGTTCAAGAAATTATCTACCTTTTAAATGTTCACCGTCTAAAACTGAACCAATGAATAGATTGATGTCAATTTGCAACACTTACCCAGATATTGAATTTTCTCAGCCTCTATCTATTTTCACTTTAAAACTTCAGGATATGCTTTTTCAAAATAATTAATAATATGTACTTACATGTATCTAACCTGCCGTAGAGTTATTATGTTTTTTTTTTTTTTTTGTAACTGTAACTGTTTCTCTCTTTTTTCCCCTAGTCAATGATTTCATGTACTTCAAATTATTTTATCTCTTAAGACTTATTTTTAATTTTTTTTTTGTATTTTACATACACAATATCTCATGTTGTAGCAGATTGTAATAATTATTAATGTTTTAAAACTGTTTATAATGATATCTTAGTGTGTTATAATGTTATAGGTTGCTTGCACGCAACTGTTTTGTAATACACTTTAAACAAATATACGAAATTCAATTCAATTCAATTATGAGGAGGTGGAGGTGCATGGGGATGATGAGCCAGGCCACAGCTGTGGAGGTGAGAGTATTATTATTATTATTATGAGGAGGTGGAGGTGTATGGGGATGATGAGCCAGGCCACAGCTGTGGAGGTGAGAGTATTATTATTATTATTATGAAGAGGTGGAGGTGCATGGGGATGATGAGCCAGGCCACAGCTGTGGAGGTGAGAGTATTATTATTATTATTATTATGAGGAGGTGGAGGTGCATGGGTATGATGAGCCAGGCCACAGCTGTCGAGGTGAGAGTATTATTATTATTATTATTATTATGAGGAGGTGGAGGTGCATGGGGATGATGAGCCAGGCCACAGCTGTGGAGGTGAGAGTATTATTATTATTATTATTATGAGGAGGTGGAGGTGCATGGGTATGATGAGCCAGGCCACAGCTGTCGAGGTGAGAGTATTATTATTATTATTATTATTATGAGGAGGTGGAGGTGCATGGGGATGATGAGCCAGACCACAGCTGTGGAGGTGAGAGCATTATTATTATTATATGAGGAGGTGGAGGTGCATGGGGATGATGAGCCAGGCCACAGCTGTGGAGGTGAGAGTATTATTATTAGTATTATGAGGAGGTGGAGGTGCATGGGGATGATGAGCCAGGCCACAGCTGTGGAGGTGAGAGTATTATTATTATTATTATTATTATGAGGAGGTGGAGGTGCATGGGGATGATGAGCCAGACCACAGCTGTGGAGGTGAGAGTATTATTATTATTATGAGGAGGTGGAGGTGCATGGGGATGATGAGCCAGGCCACAGCTGTGGAGGTGAGAGTATTATTATTATTATGAGGAGGTGGAGGTGCATGGGGATGATGAGCCAGGCCACAGCTGTGGAGGTGAGAGTATTATTATTATTATGAGGAGGTGGAGGTGCATGGGGATGATGAGCCAGGCCACAGCTGTGGAGGTGAGAGTATTATTATTATTATTATGAGGAGGTGGAGGTGCATGGGGATGATGAGCCAGGCCACAGCTGTGGAGGTGAGAGTATTATTATTATTATATGAGGAGGTGGAGGTGCATGGGGATGATGAGCCAGGCCACAGCTGTGGAGGTGAGAGTATGGGTGTGTACCTGTATTTCAAGATATTAGTGGTGAGAATTATACACTCAAATCACTCATCAATTTCATGTTGTCATCTATCTATTAGAGGAAGCTCTTCTTTTTTTAACTCAAATCATGAAAAAAAAATAACTCAAATCATGAAAAATAAAAAAATCAAAGTATATAGCATGACAAAGCTAGAGTTTGGTCGGTGATGAACTTAAACTCAAGTATTAGATTGAATTAGAATACCTGAAGACTAAAATCAAGTCCCAAAGTAAGAAGTATATCAGTTGATAAGTATGCGATATAAAATTTATACATAGAAAAATAGGGAACCGTTGGTTTAGAAACATTGCCTTCTTCGGGATGGTAAATCATACAGTGATGCTATTTCCTTGGCAAATATTTTCCGTCAAAAAATTCACCCAGTCGGGGTTCGAACTCGTGACCTTTGGATCATAATGATAAGATTCCAAGGCGAGTTATGAAGTCACGCCCACCCATATTGCAAGGGCCATGAGTCTGGTGCAATACTGATTGTTTCATAGCATTGTAAAAAGCAATTAATTGATTAATATTTACTACTAAAACAATTGATTTTTAATTAAGATCAATTAAACTCGAGGATTTTTGCTACGAGTAGATGGTTATTGATATGGGTATTATGAACTGGTATTAAGTAGGTACTATGAAGAAATATGAATTAACTTAATCAATAATAACAATAATACTTTCAACCTGAATATAAAAAAGTTGGATGTAAGAGAACCTGAAATTGAATATAAGAGATCCATTTTGAGGTTTTTTTTTAAGGTGTGTGTTTCAGAGTCTTTTTTATTTCGTAGCCATGAAACAGGAGCACTGTAGACGCTTGTGGTCTGTGTTGTAGCCAGCCCATCCCGTAGTATGCCTCCCCTCTGATGGGCGAGAAGTGACACAGTAGACTTCCCATTTTGGTGCTGGGTCAACACGAGCGCACCGGAAGGTATGCCTTATAAATAATAATTGTAACCAAATTAAGAATATGAAAATTTGATGGCAAGGGGGATCGAACCCGGGAGCTATAAGATTTATTCTCTATAAGGGAAAAGAATCTCTTTATAAGAGAAACCTTGTTATAAGAGAAAAAATTCCGGTCTCTTGAGTTCTCTTACATCCAGGTTCGACTGTAATAATAATATCGCCTTATTTATACTGCCCGATTAAGACTACTAAAGTCCCATTATTCCAGCAGTAAGCCCAAGACATATTATTATGTGGTAAAAATCCCAAATGGGAGGATAACTTGTCATGTCCCGGCTGGGTTTCAAACCCGCGAATTCTGGAATCTCTGGATTCACAGAGTGCCGCCTTTACAGCTACCGGGACAGACTGTAATGTCATAAAGACCATGAAGAAGTAGTGTATCAACTGGTGCATCAAGCAGTAATGACTGTGGGAGGTTAAACCTCCTGACATGTTGTATTGAAGTAGTCACCGTGGCCGAGTGAGTTAGCGCGCTAGGCATTACACGCATAGTGACCTGGGTTCAATCTCCAGCGGGCAGGATATTTTCTGCTCTGTACTTGTATGTTCGGGGTCCACTCATAACTCGTGAGGAGAAATGAGTAGCTGCTTTAATGTTAGCAGTGGCAGAAGTCCTATAATTCTGCACTACCCACTAAAATTGTGATATAATAACACCAATAAACACATTTTTATTATATTATGTTGTATTGAGTCCTGTTATGAGAACAAATAAGCTCAAAACAGCTGTCCACAGACCCTCATTCCAGAAAGCTCTCTCACCCTCATAATCTCCAAATCTCCCTTTTCACAATCCCACAACGCGCTCTGATTGGTTAATTAGAACGCAATAACCAATCACAGTGCCTTGACCGTTGAAAGGGAGATTTTGAGATTGGTGAGTCTTTCTGGAACAGACCAGAGGTAGGTAAGTTATGATATTCATGTAGATAGTGTAGATACATCTATTTAGTACAACTTCTCACTTTTCTTTTTACAACTACTGATTAAAAACGACTTTGTATAGACAATTAATAAGATTTTGGGAAATTGAAGACACGGAAAGTGCTCTTATTCTGCTTATAAGTTATACAATATCAAACAGGACAATCTTTAAGAAGTTATTACATAACCCCATTGTTCAGAAAACAGAGAGATGTAGGTAATATAAATATACCTGTACACAGTGTACACACACACCATCAGAATATTCTAGAAATTCACGGGATGCCATTAGCAATAAAAGTTGGAATTCGGATAGTTAATTCGACCATTAGTAAATTTGGCACACCATTGATTAAAAGTGGCAAGTATGCAGATGATGTATCGATAGTTGGGATTTTATGTTTTTATGCCTGTTATGACGTAGGTAGAAGCTATGACTGTAGAAAATCATGTGTTTTAGGTATTAATGTAGGTATTTACATATGTACAATCTAAATAGATATTGAGTGGGTCTATATAATTGCCGACCTCCGTGGCTCAGTGGTTAAGAGCATTGGTTACTGACCCGGAGGTTGCGGGTTCGAATCCAGACCAGAGCGGAAATTTCTGACCCAAATTTTCCATTTCCAGAATGACATGGCCCTTGTTCAAGAAAGCACTCTCACTCTCACAATCCACAAATCTACCTTTCAACCGTTGCACAACGCACCCTGATTGGTTAATTTGAACGTAATACTAATAACTAATAACCAATCAGAGTGCGTTGTGTGACGGTTGAAAGGGAGATTGTCTGGAACGGGACACTGGAGTATTTAACACGTTCATCTCCGCAATATTTTACATGACATATTGTTCTGTGCCAACCTTGTTCAGCCAAAATTGACATGTTTTTACTAATTGACAAGTATATCAAGTTGTAGGACAACCCATAAGAAATACATTGAAATAAAAGCCCTGTCTAGGGGTTTAGTGTACAGAAACTCTTCACATATTTCAAAACCCCCAGGAGAGTTCACGGTACCAGTTAATAAAATCAATAAAGCCCCCATGTGGGTTTTCGGTACCAGCTCTATTTCTAAAAAAGCCCCACATGGATGTACGGCGCTGAACGTGTTAACATGCCATACACGCAACGCCAACTATGTCTCTTCTCTACTTTAAATACAATAAATTTTATGTCATCTTCATCTGATGCTTTTTATTTATTAATCGTGATATTTTTATTGTGTGTTTTATTATTATATTAATTACCTATACTTAGTCCTGGTATGTGACTTGAATTAATTCGGTCTGGCTTGAGGTGTCAGTCAACTAGCAGATCCTCAAGGTCAATACCACATTATTGGTCAAAGTAGCTGACAGGAATGGTGAAGAGAAACCAAATAAGAATAATCAACAGCATGCACGTAGATGCTTCTTGATTTTTACTTCCGAGAAATATCTAATATGAAAAGTCGGAAGTATTGTGCTATTGTGTTCGTTTTTGTACAAAAAATAAATAATATTTTTTGGTCCGATTTCAATTTTTTTCATAATTCTGGACGTTTCATAACCTTTTGAGCAACTTTGGTTTAGTGTCAATCTGTCTGATTGTATGTCTATCTGTCTGTCTGCTGTCTGTCTGTTAAAGACATTCCTTTTAACGCGCAAATCTCAGAAACTACTGAACGGATTTCGACGAAAATTTGTACACGTTAGGAGACGTTCTGTAGATGGTCCCATTTATCAACTTCGTACTAGCGGTTCTTGGTGATAGAGACCATCAGTATAATCAGTATAAACAGAAAAGTGAGAAGTTGTATTAGATGTACATGAATATCGGAACATGCGGACCATGCGCAGACCATTAACTTTTTACTTGTACGCTTATATCTCGTGAACGGCACATCCGATTTTGATTTAATTTTGTCTGTAAATCAGATTCCTCGAATATGACACAAATACGATAAATTTTTAAATTCAATTTTTTTCTAAAAAAATTGTCCGTCACGGAGGATCGAACCCACGAACTCTGGACCACGAGTCTTACCAGGCAGAATTATGATGCCGCCAGTCCAGAACATCTCCAGCCAGCACAGCACTTTCTCCCGGTATGCCGTCGGCTGAAATTCGCCCAAATAGGGGAAGCAAATGCCCAGAGTACCCGTGACGCTGAAATCATAATAATGATGATAATAATAATATCGCCTTATTTATACTGCCCGATTAGGACTAATTAAAAGTCCCATTATTCCAGCAGTAAGCCCAAGACATAATATTATGTGGTAAAAATTCCAAATGGGAGGATAACCTCTGGAACCTCTGGATTCACAGAGTGCCGCCTTTACCACTGAGCTACCGGGACAAACTCTTACACCAGTGATCCAATGCTCTTTCTAGTGTTTGATTAGTAAGCTCGTTAGCGCGTTCATCTCAGTGAAGAATTTGCTGACAGTTGGTCGCGAAAACTTGTCTTGTCCCGGCTGGGTTTCGAACCCGCGACCTCTGGAATCTCTGGATTCACACAGTGCCGCCTTTACCACTGAGTTACCGGGACAGACCGGGACAGAATAATACTCTTTATTTGATTATTTGACCATCAAAGTAATAAATTACAATAAATGTAAAAAGGGCTTGATTATTGCATAGATTTAAACAATAAATAGACGAAGAACTTGCAATGTTCTCTCGGCATTTCATGTGATCATATGACGCACTTCCTCAATAGAAAATGGCGGACACCATAATTATGTTATTAACATGGTGTCCCCCATTTTCTATTGAGGCAGTGTATACTATTTCCTATGCAGAAGGGGTACTTCAGTTCTCAACCAGAGTTCGTTATCTACTTTCTAAATCTATGCGTTTTTTTTTTTTTAATTTTCCATTTTCTTATTACAATTTCTTATAATAGTGTTACAGATTTTAAAATGATTGAATGGTACCCTTTCTCAATGTTAACTGTGTTGAGAAAGGGGTAATTATTGTCTATGCCATCCACACTAATTATTGTCTATGGTAATTATTGTCTATGGCGTAGCCACTGCGGACAAGGTAGATAGTAAAAGTTGATGAGTACTCACGCAAAGCCGTTGATAAACCGCAGGGCCAGGAACACACTATAGTACTGGGACACGCTGGAAGCTATACCCACCAGTCCATCCACCATGAGGGCCCCTATGAGGGTGATTTTCCGGCCCTGAGTGTCGGCCAGACAGCCCCAGAAGTAGGAACCGAAGACCATGCCTGTTTGAGAGAATTGAATTGAATTGAATTGAATAATATGGTTTTTATTTGTACAATAATAATATTTTTTAATATTATCTCCTAAGCTTATGCAAACTTCTGAGTAGTTTGAGTCTTCTGAGGAGAGAAAATAACAATACAGTCCTGTGGTGGTGCTGGCGAAATGGACCCTCCTAACTCCTAACGTGGATATAAGAGATCTGGATATTATGTAAGAAAAACGTAGTTATAAGAGAATAATTTCCAGATCCAACTTATCTCTCTTTAAGGGAAAATAAACTCTTTATAAGAGCAACCTGCATATATGTAAGAGAAAAGTAGAATATAAGAGAAAAAAATTCCTGGTCCAATTCACCTCTTTTTAAAGGTAAATAGACTCTTTTTTAGCAAAAATAAACTCTTTATAAGAGAATCCTGAATACAAGAGAGAAAAATACCGGTCCCTTGAGTTCTCTTATTTCCACTGTAATATTATGACCATTGGGTGGGACTGTAATATTATACACCAGCCTCCGTGGCGTAACGGTTGTGACTAGTGCCCGTAGTCCAGAGATCCTGATTTCGATCTACGGTTGAAGCAGATTTTTCACACAGAAAATTCTGTTCCCTCCGTATATGTGAGGCTGGCATTTCCGGTCCTACCCAGGCTGGATGACGCCGCATTCAGCAATCCCCTGTCACTACAGAATAAACAGGTCATACCGAAGTCTCAGCTATGCCTCAACTTACCTAACATGGGCGCCGCATTCAGCCACCCCATGTCACTGGAGGTCATGCCAAAGTCACACTGAGCGGACGGCAACACAAAGGACAGCACGGTGATACTGATAGCGGCGTAGGCGTACAGGAGGCCGCCAAATATGACCAGGATGTAGTGGAACTTGCCATAGCCTGGAATCGAACAGGGCGGAACCAATGATATGAGCCTTGGGGAGCTACTTGACTAGCAAAATAAAATTAGTATCGCCTTAAGGCCAATTTATAAAACAGGTTTAGGTTTAATTGAAGGCCCGAATTATGCAACAGGATTAGATTAACTAATCCTACACTATCCCTTAACACGCCCTACGGTGGGAATTTCAACCAATCACAGCGCATTTATATCAGCTGTTAAGTGATAGTGGCTTGGTTTAACAAATCCTAGATATTTATATCCCTACCTACCTCAAGCACAAGGATTTTATCTTTTGAAGGTAGGTATACCCTCATTATTTATTGAAGATGTTTATTTGTATAAACTGTTGGCATAATGGGACTACCTGTCTTGCGCTGACAGTCTAAATAAAGCACTACTTATACTTATACTTATTTGTGAAATATAAATACATGGAAACTTAAAAAAAAAATCCTGTTTCATAATTCAGCCCTTAGTGGACACTATCTCTCAACTCGGGCTATGGTGGGCTGTGATTGGTTGAAATTCTGACTTGAGAGTGTGTCGTGTTTTGCTTAACTTTAATCCTATTTCATAATGTGGTCTTTTCAATCATAACAAATAAATGGCATGCACAATTAGAACTGTTAAAGTAAATTTGAGTAGGTGTGACAGTAGCAATGCCCTCATAAATATTATATACAGAGTGTACAATTTATCAATTGTCAATACATAAAATACATAAAATTTATCAATACATAAAAAATAAAAAAAATAAAATTTATCAACGCACCATAGGAAATTAAGCCGTAAATCGCACTTCGATTCTCCGTTAAATTTCACCACCATAACATCCTTTATTTTGCACAATTAGATGCATACGAGTATAGCATTCTGAACTGTCGAGAATAGGGAATAGACACAAATGCATAATTGTACACTCTGTATATATATTTTGTTTTAAAAAAAGTAAACATGAAAGACTGTCATAAATTTTCTTGTCAACAGCGATTTTTTTTCAAAATGTTGAATTAGTTTCCAATAGCAAAAATTTCGCAGTCGGTAGGATTCGAACCTACGCTCCCAGAGGGAATCTGATTTCTAGTCAGACGCCTTAACCACTCGGCCACGACTGCTGTGTACTGAAGAGAGCGAATAAACACGAACTAACACTGATAAGGATTAAAGTGATAAGATAATAATAATAATTACCTATTATCATAATTATTACTGATAAATTACTACGTTTTTTACTTCAATTGCGTAAAAATCCACTAAACCTGATCTGAGCGCACGGCAGTGCGCCAGGCCAAGTTCCAGCAAGCACAGCAGTGTATCTTTTTTTTCCGGTTTAACGGCGCTTTAACAAGGAGATAGGCCTGTCGTTCACGCCGGATGTGTATCTTTACACGAACCGATTCACCCGGTTTTTCACACCCTCATATCTTCGGTTCAATTGATCATAGAGATATGAAATTTGGAACAGAGATTGTCCTAATATCATTAAAAAGACATTGAAAATTTAAAGACTGTATGCAAAAAACTTTCAGAAGAATGTAATTTTGAAATTTGCGATTTTGATACTGACTGATTGACTGACTGACAGATCATCAAAATTATGAGGCACTTCCCGACTACCTAGAAAGCTGAAATTTTGCATGATGGTAGGGTTTATTGTAAAAGTACAGGGAAAAATCTGAAAACCGGATTTTTTTCACATATCATGGTGTAAAACGGTGTCGTTTTAGGGAGAAAATATATAATCGATTATGGATCTAAATTATGAAGCATTTCCCGACTACCTAGAAAGCTGAAATTTTGCATAATGGTAGGGTTTATTGTAAATATACAGGGAAAAATTTAAAAAAGTTCTGAAAACTGTTAAACGGTGTCGTTTTAGGGAGGAAGTATACTATATTATGTATATAAATTATGAGGCACTTCCCTACTACCTAGAAAGCTGAAATTTTGCATGATTGTAAGGTTTATTGTAAAAGTACAGGAAAAAATCTGAAAACCGGAACTTTCGCACTTCTCATGCTGTTAAACGGTGTTATTTTAGGGAGCAAATATACTCGATTATGTATATAAATTATGAGATACTTTTCTGTTACCTACAAAGCTGAAATTTTGCATGGTGCTTGCATGGTGCTATAGGGTTTACTGTAAAAATACAGGGAAAAATCTGAAAACCGGCACTTTCGCACTACTTCTGCTGTTAAACGGTGTCTTTTTAGGGGGTATATTAGAGTGAAGAATCCTGAAATTTTTAATAAGAAATAATGAAACGTGCTGTGAAACGAACCATTTACGAAAAGTAATGATATCCCACAAAAAACTACCGTTAAAAAAAGGGCCAAGTTCCAGAACTCCTATCCAAAAAGATTTCGCCAATGAATGCAGTGATATCTTGTTTGCGGCCAAGTTATCTTGGTACTAAACTATTTCTTTTATTAAAACCCGTTTTTTGAGTTCCTCATTTTGTATGTTTTTAACTGCAAACTATCCTCTAACTTGGCCAGTTTTATGCCATCGGTTGTATGGAATATTACGACTATATGTATAGGTACAGAATAACAATATAACCATTTTTGTTTTCTATTAACATAAATATAATCTCATACAGTGAAATTACATGAATTAGTGCTTTAGTCCCTCCTTTAGCATTAATTCTGAACAAGGAGCGAAATTGGCCAAGTTAGAGGATAGTTTGCAGTTAAAAACATACAAAATGAGGAACTCAGAAAACGGGTTTTAATAAAAGAAATAGTTTAGTACCAAGATAACTTGGCCGCAAACAAGATATCACTGCATTAATTGGCGAAACCTTTTTGGATAGGAGTTCTGGAACTTTTGTGGGATTGCATTATTCATGCAATGCCGTGTCGATGGCGCGTTGAATGCACCGGTTCTCGTAGGATCACCGAAGTTAAGCAACGTCCAGCGAGGTGAGAACTTCGTGAAGCTGGCACTCCGGCCCAACCCAGGCTGGGTGAAATTAATGTGGGTAGCAGGTTTGTGAGTTTCTTGCAAATGGAAGGTAAAACCTCTCTTGTGATATGACCATGCAGTTGAAAGCGATATTAAACCTAAATTGAAAAAAAAGAAGCTAAAGATAATAATAATAACACTCTTTATTGGAACGTAACCACCAGGCGATTTATTTAAGAAAAGCTTATTTTGTTTTAACGTTGCTTTCAACTGCATGGTCATATCACAAGAGGGGTTTTACCCTCCATTCACAAGAAACTCACAAACCTGCAACCTGCTACCCACATTAGCTTCACTCAGCCTGGGTTGGGCTGGAGTGCCAGCATCACGAATTCTTCACCTCGCTGGACGTTGCTTATCCTCGGTGATTCTACAAAAACTTAGATACATAACTATGTACTTTAAGTACATAATTATGTACTCTTAAATACATAATTATGTGCTCTCAAATAGAAAACCTTAGCTCTAGAATTGCTCACCTGTTGCGGCTAGGGCTTTCTCAAATGTTGCATCAAACTGCTCTCCGAAATCCAAACCTAGGGATGAAAAATAGGACAGATATAACTAGATTAAATATACAGGGTGTCCTGGTTTTAGTTTAAGAAATCAATTAGACTATCTGCCGACCTTTTGGTGGACTCCGTGACGTAGAGATGGTATTTCGAGACCCGAGAACTCCGAATATTAACCAATTCGGCTCTAGGTAATTATGAGCAGGCCGCCCTCAACTAAGAACCAAATAATCCCCAAATCTCTCTTTAAACCGTCACACAAAGCATAATTTCAACAAACTACACACCATACACTACACACTGGACACGGAAGGAGCACAGAACAATGGTTCTGGGCGTCCAAAGGGTTCACCCATGTCAATCCTTCCACCACCATGACATCACACATGAACTCTGAAAGTAAGTAATAAAGCACTCTGATCGGCTATTTTGTTCAAATGAACCAATCAAAGTGCGTTGTGTGACGGTTAAAACGGAGATTTTAGAATTGTGAGAGTGGAGAGTGTTTCTGGACGAGGGCCAGCTATCCATGCTATCCTCACCAAGCCTATATTGGGTGGCCAACCTCACGTCGTTTTCACTTGATAATTAGCAGGTTTTTTTTCGGAATTTTTTTTCCCAAATCGAGGATCGAACTGGAGATCTTTAGACTACGGGCAGAAGTCATAACTGTTACACCAGTGATCCAATGCTCTTTCTAGTGTTTGATTGGTAAGCTCGTTAGCCCGTTCATCTCATTGAAGAATTTGCTGACAGTTGGTCGAGTATTGGGAGAGTCGATCCTCTAATTATTTTCATTTGTTCTAGACAGCGAAAAACACATAAGTCTAGAGAAATCTACTGCCAACTGAATAGCTCAGTGGTTAAGCACTCGCTTGCCATACGGAAGGTTCCGGGTTCAAAACCCCGCGCCGACAAAAATTTGTACTCAAAATTTGGTTGGCGGGCTACAACACAGACCACAAGCGTCTACAGTAGCTTCTGTTTCATGGCTACGAAAGGCTGTGAAACACTCATTAAAAAAAAAAAAAAAAAATAGGGTCACAATTCTGAATCGTGATTGTTCCATAATGTAAACACATGGTGAGAAAATTTCATCAACTTCTTTGCATTTATCAATAAATTCTGAGTTCTTTGGTCTATTCACTCCTTAGAAGTATGTATTCTTTGGGGAGAGAGAGAGCCACAAAAATTGTATATAAAAAAACTAAAATAAATATATGTACATTATTGTTTAAAAAAATATATAAGTATATTATAATACAAAAATTCACTTGTATCTCCCAAATGCTCAATCGATTCTCTTCAAATTTGTTTCATATGATAAAATACCATTATTTCTACATTCTAAATTACATAACATTCTGTAACGGCAAGTTGAAAACCTTGTTTTTGCATTTTTTGTCAAGATTTCAACAGTTTTTTTATTTTTGCTAAATTTCAATCTCATGTGTCTCAATTTCTTTCTTGAAAAATGCTTAAAGCTTGTACAATGATTGTGACAAAAGGCTTTGGCAACACATAAATTTAATATTAGCTTGGGACTTGAACCACCGACCTTCGGTTGTAAGTCCACCGCCTTATCGATCAAGCTACTGAGGTCGGAATCAAGACGCATTATTATCTAGCCTAAGTCTCAAATGGAAACTTGTCTTGTCCCGACTGGGTTTCGAACCCACGACCTCTGGTTCAGCAGACTTACAGAGACCGCTGACCTACCGGAACCGACCACTGAACTTCGACAAAAAAAAAAGGTAGGTAAGTGTGCCACACAATCTTTCGCATTATTTCAAGGCACTTTACCTTTACATCCATTCCATTCTGGAAACGGAAAATTTCGGTCAGAACTTTCCGCTCGGGCCGGGATTTGAACCCACAACCTTCGGGTTAGTAGCCAATGCTCTTAACCACTGAGCCACGGAGAACAATTGAACTTAAAATAATTACTTACCCATCGTGCTTGATGGAAGTTAAAGTAATCCGGAATCAGGAATTCACCGTCGAAATCTATTCACGACCGGCTGCAACAACAGACCTATGTATCCTTCTTAGAAAGCACCTCAAATCAGTAAAATTAGCTCGAAATTGGGGAGTAAAAGATATTGTCAACGTTATCCGATTGTAAAATGGCGAGTGATTTACATTTTTGGTTGATTTAATGCTTTTCCTTTGATACAATGAAATCTGTCAATGAGCTCACTATAAGTCCACAGAAGTTTTTTTTATGGCAAAACTTTAATCAATACGGTCAAACTATGTATGTTATTATGATAATTATTATTAAATGGTGGTTGAAGTCAAAAATTCAATGATCCGCGAGAACAAATTGAAAATTCTACGGGTGAAAATTTAGTAATGAGTTAAGGGTGTTTTTATTATACACCTCTAGAAAATAATTATGATTTTAAGGGATTGCAATTTTGAAAAAAAAAAAAAAAAAAAAAAAAGATTTATTAGCAAATTTTATTTTATTTTAATTCAGGTGCAAATGACTAGATCAGACGTTGAAAAGCCAGGAGTGGAACAAATGACATTGACTTAAAAACAATCTAATCTAAGGCTGGTGGGATTTAGAAAAACGAAATCACAAATCAATTCACACAAATTACGAAAACACTCGAAAATCAACTGAAAAACAGCAGTTAAAAAACACACGATATTTTCGGTGTTTTTAATCAAAAACACACAATATTTTTGGTGTTTTTAATTAACAATTAAAAGTGGTGAACAAATGAAATCAATAGAGATAGCAACCGATATTATGAAAGTGTTTTTAATATTTTCTCGACGGGTCACTTAGATTTCTGTTTGACACAATGACTCCGAGTTACATGTACTGTTGTGTGTGGTACATTTAATTCTACATTGAGTGAGGTTTGGTTATCTCCGGTTTAGATGAGGTAGTGTACCTTGTTGATGAGATAGGTATTAGGTACGGCTAGCTCTGATTGAATGGGACGAAGTATGGAGAGAACAGTGAATATATTACTGATCCGTCCGATACAGTCAACTTTGAACTGGGGTGATAATGAGACGTTTGCTTACTTGTAGGAAACTTGTGACCATGACCAACAGCCATATTTCTGAACAGAGAATTTTGGCTAAGCAATGTCTGGCTGGGGGACTATGAGCAGGGAGTAGACCAGCAGTCTGGCTGGGGGACTATAAACAGGGAGTAGACCAGCAGTCTGGCTGGGGGACTATAAACAGGGAGTAGACCAGCAGTCTGGCTGGGGGACTATAAACAAGGAGTAGACCAGCATTGGCTTGGTTCTTGTAAAGACAATGGTAGATGTGCTGAGTCGTTCCTCCACTGTCTGGCTACCATCGTTCACGATGACGCCACCCTATGATGATGATACATGACTGTCTCAAACAAGGTATTTTATTTTTTTATAGCAAGGTATTTTCCAATAATATTAAAGGAAATCTTACTTAGGACATTCCTCAGACGAGGTTTTCTGTTTATAAATACATGCTGTAGGAAACTTATGACCCTGACTAACAGATTCATGAACAGAGAACTTTGGCTAAGCAATGTCTCAAGCAAGGTATTGGCCAATAATATTAAAGGAAATCATGCTTGAGACATGGTTTTTTTTCAATTTTCTCTTGAAAATTCTAGTGTACCTTTTAAATTTTTAATTAATCTTAAGAATTCAAAAAAAAATTAGTTTACTTTTAGAATACTAGTGCGCCTTCAAAATTCTAGTTTACTTCTAGTTTATTATTTACTTATTTAGTTTATAATTCACCTTTAAAATTCTAGTTCCCCATCAACAATAATAAAAGCTGAGATCCAGGACAATATAAAACGAATCAGTAGAGCGGTTCGGTTTTATTATGTATTTATGCGGGGATGAATAATTCATTTATATATCAGTGAGAATTATTTATTCCTCGAGGAAAAGGAAAGAGGCTCTCGACGATTTTAATTGTAATAATAAGACAATAATAATTAATAATAATGAATAAGAAAACAAACTCAAAGAACAAGCGTATAGGAATAGCATAAGTAGGAATCGTATTAAATAAATATCATTAGCCTCTATTGGGATTAATTCTATGACAAACAGAAGAAAAAAATATACTGCCAATTATGGACACAATACTTCCTCGTGATTGGTTCACATTGTATACACTTGGCAATTTTGATATTTTATACTAAATCACTCGCATCTCCCAAGATACTCAACCGATTTTCTTCAAATTTGGTTTAGGTATATAGAATACCGTTTTTCCTACATTCTAGATTCAAATTTTGTTCTACATTCTACAAAAAAATTCTGTATCGGCATTTCTGTAAAATTACAGTAAATTCAGACATTATTTTTGCATTTTTTTGTTTAAAATTTTGGATTTTCTTAAATATCAGACCTAAATCATATATTTAAATGCAATATTTGAAACACTAATACGCATCAACATGCAAATCTCCAATAAAATCTGGTGTACCGTTCACGAGAATTAAGCGTATAAGTATAAAGTTAGTGGTCAGGCGCATGGTCTCTATCACCAAGAACCACTTGTGTGAAGTTGATGAATTTAAAATTTCACAATCTACAGAACGTCTCCTATATGTGTGCAAAATTTCGTCAAAATCCGTTCACTATTTTCTGAGATTTGCGCGTTACAAGAAATGTATTGAACAGACCGAGCGACAGACACAAAACAAAAGTTGCTCAGGAGGTTATGAAAGGTCCAGAAATATGAAATTGAAATCGGAACAAAAAAATATTTTTTATTACAAAAACGAACACAATACTTCCGATTTCTAATATTAGAATTTTTTCGGAAGTAGGTAATACGTAGGAATTTGTAAATAATATTATTGGAATACTATTTTCTTCCTTAAACTTATTTATATAAAAAAATCTAAATCCTTGTTCCGTGTGGTGTACTGTCTGTCCGGGTAGCTCAGTGGTCAAGGCGTCAGTCTGGTAATCCAGAGGCGTGGTTTCGAAACCCAGCTGGAACATGACAAGTTATCCTCCCATGTGGAATCTTGACCACGTAATAATGGCTGAACCTAAGTTCCGGGACTTTCCGGCCCGAGGCATGGCTTTGTATATATTTTTGCTAATCCTACTCTACACAAGTACACAATGAGGCATTGCCGCACATCATTTTGGACCTAGATTCGGCGCCACCATGTAATAATACGTCTTGGGCTGACTACTGGAATAATGGGACTTATTAGTCTGAATCGGATGGTACAAATAAAGCGATATTACACAAACTAAAATTATGTAGATATTGTAGACATGTTCCCTTTGGATAAGCGGGGTTCAGCAACGTAAAGTTACGAATGGATGGTAAATAATTTTGTTGCGTCGTGATTTCTAATATATCCCTGATGAGCTTTAAAATTAGGGTCAGTTTTTTTTATCAAAAGGAGGTTTTTACCCTTCATTCGCTGGAAAGTCACAAAACAGCTACTCACGTTAGACTCACCCAGCCTGGGTGGGGCCGGGAATAGCCAGCATCACGGGGGTTCGAATTTGAATGGTTTCCCATCCAAATTCTAAATCTAGACCCTCGACCCGAGACTCTGGTACCTATACCTTCAGCTTGATACAGACAATTTTCGGAACTCCGTTGTAGCCGCTTTCATTCAATGGCATGGTAAGATTATTTTACGTGGTACTGGCTCTGCCCCAGGGTCCAGGGTATAGGCCTCCGTTTGGTGGCCGCTTAATTTAATAGCATGATAAGATTATTTAACGTGGTACTGGCTCCATCCCAGGGTTCAGGGTATAGACCTCCGTTGTGTTCGCGCACTATAGGAGATAAGTCGATCTCACTGCATAGGTTTAGGAGATCTACCTCAGCTCATCTCGGCACAATAGCATCACTAATGAAGTCACCCTGACACGGCGATGACACTTGTTGCTTGAGTGCGCCATTTAAGCTAGGACATTCCGGAGATCTAGATATACTGGGAGGACAGTATGTTGCTATATGTGGGTGAAAAGTGTTAAAAAGAAGTTAAAAGTTATCATATTTGTGTTATTCTGTCCCGGTAGCTGTTAGTCTGTCCCGATAGCTCAGTGGTAAAGGCGGCACTGTGTGAATCGAGAGATTCCAGAGGTCGCGGGTTCGAAACCCAGCCGGGACAAGACAAGTTATCCTCCCATTTGGGATTTTTGCCACATAATAATACGTCTTGGGCTTACTGCTGGAATAATGGGACTTAATAGCCCTAATCGGGCAGTATAAATAAGGCGATATTATTATTATTATTCACTTTCGTAATGTCACAACTACTCAAACTCGCTTTACTAAATCTAGGCTGAAACCGGGACTTGAACCAACGACCTCCAGGTTTCAAGTCCGCCGCCTTATTGACCAAGCTACTGAGGTCCATGTGGATGAAAAGTGTTTCAAAATAAGAGGTCACCGTGGCTGAGTGATGTATAATAATAACAGACCTTAGTAACTTGATCGATAAGTTGGCGGACTTGTAACCTGGAGGTCGGTGGTTCAAATCCCGGTTTCAGCGTAGATTTAGTAAAGCGAATTTAAGTAGTTGTAATATCACGAAAGAGATTAACACAAATGTAATAAGTGTATAAACTTTTTTTGGACTAATGAGTCCCTTTATTACGGCGGTAAGCCTAAGAGGTATGATCATGAACGACTTGAATTTTACCTTTAACTGAAAAAATTAGCAAATTAAAACCTACCTAAAATTTAGCAAACTAATGCTTGAAATATGGAACTGTGTAGCCCATAGATTGAATCCTTTGCATTGGGGAGAATTCATCCCAGCCAGAATGAGTTAAGTTGTGAATCTGATGTTAGTTTACTCTCCTTAGAAGTTTTCCTCAGGGAGAGAGCCACAAAAATTGTAAAAAAACTAAAATAAATATACATTATTACTACTACTATCACTACTGTCAGGGTTCAGAAAAATGCAAAATGTTATAAAAGGCAAAATATTTGCGAAATAAAATCTTCTTCTTCTTTTTCTTTTACTCTGTCTTATCCCGCTTAAGCAGGGTCGACGTTGTTTAACCTCATGGTTGAGGTTGGTTGGTTTTGGCACATTTTTTTACGGCTGGATGCCCTTCCTTACGCCAACGATTCTTTGCTTTACCGTCCTGGATTGGGACGGGGGTTTTACCCTCCATTCGCTGGGAATCGTACCAGCTACCCACATTAACCTCACCCAGCCCTACCCAGGTAGGGCCGGAAATGCCAGCCTCATATGTACGGAGGGAACAGAATTTTCTTTGTGAAAAATCTGCTCCGACCGGGGATCGAACACAGGATCTCTGGACTACGTGCAGTAGTCACAACCATTACGCCACGGAGGAAATATAATAATCATAATTAATATGTGCAGCGTCTTCAGGATCACCCTGTATAGAGATCATCAGACCACTGACTACCTCAGGTCCATTCGCATTGAGTACCAGGAACCTACGATGCCTAATTACTTACCTGTACGGCATACGCGAAATTATTGCATGAATTTTAACAATGGAATGGAGTTCATTGTAAGGGTATTTCAGGGTTTATTAGCTGACAACCGTGACCACGTGCGAAAATTTGAACCGCTCGCCCGCCTGGGTCCATGAAATAGTGTCCGTGAGATAAGCGCAGCTAAATGTCTCACGGTGGTGAGAGAATTATATGGACGCCCCCAGATACAATGTCTAGACTCGTGTCGTGTCCATTGAAAAAAGCGAAAGATGAATTCGGTTGGGTGGAAGAGATTGTCATAGGCAGTAACCCCGCTCTTTAGTTAGAACATAATTATTATGTCATATATGTATACAGGGTGAGCATAAAGTCTCACCCCACCCCCCGTATATCGAGAATGGCTAAAAATACAAGAAAACGCAAAAAACCCATATTCCTTAATTTTTGAGGGGATTAATTTTCAGCCAAAAAATAATTTTCAGCTCGTTGACCGTAAATTCCAGAAAAATTAAATTTTTTGATAATAACTCCTTATGGCAAGAACTTTTGAACAAGTTAAAACTTGATTTGTTTTTTTGTTAAATTTTTTCGGACTGTTCGTCCGGCAGGCTGACGAAACCGACCAGAAACTAATATCAACAGAGTAGTCACTGTGGCAGAGCGAGTTAGCGCGCTAGGCATTGCACACATGGTGACCTGGGTTCGATTCCCAGCGGGGGAGGATTTTTTCTGCTCTGTACTTGGATGTTCGGGGTCCACTCATACCTCGTGAGGAAAAATGAGTAGTTACTTGTATGAGTAACGACCAGTGGCGGCATTACCAGAGTAAAAAGAAATTAATGTAGTAGAATAATTCGAAATGTAAAGGAGGCTCTTAGTAATGCTGCGCTACCCACAAAAATTGTGAAGAGGCCTTGTGCTTCACCACAAAGAAATTCGTACATATACACAACTAATATCAACAGAGTATGTCGAGTTATAACTTTTTCGAGAGGGCTTGTCATAAGGAACTATAATCAACAAATTTCATTTTCCTATAATTTACGGTTAACGAGTTATAGGTCAAAATATATGGATATTACGTAGGACGTTCGACCCTATATCTCAAGAACCGTAAGTTGTAGCTGAATGAAATTTGTTGTAATGAACTTTTCTCTATGAGACCTTTAAAACGGTATGCCACAAGATATACCATTCTATTTAAGATTTTAAAGTTGGTCCATGCTCAGTTGCTCAGCCTGACTGGGGCCGTGTAGGCAAAAAAATTTTGGCTGAAAATTAATCCCCCTGAAAATGAAGGTATATGGGTTTTTGCGTTTTCTTGTATTTTTAGCCATTCTCGAGATACGGGGGGTGGGGTGAGACTTTATGCTCACCCTGTATATATTTTGTTTATTTTTTTTTTTTTTTTTTTTTTTTAAGTGGGGTTTAACGTCGCTTTCAACTGCCATGGTCATATCACGACGGGGGTTTTACCCTCCATTCGCAGGAAACTCACAAACCTGATACTCACATTGACCTCACCCAGCCTGAGTGGGGCCGGGAAAAGCCAGCGTCACGAGAATTAGAATTTGAATGGTCACCCATCCAAGTCTTAACCTCGCTGGATGTCGCTTAACTTCGGTGTTCTGAAGGGAACCGGTGTATTCAACATGCCATCGACGCTGGCTATATTTTGTTTATTTTTTTTTTCCTGTTTATATTAATTTTGTATTTCAATTTTTACCATTATTTGTTTGTATATAATTCTTATTTATACTGCCCGATTAGGACTATTAATTCCCATTATTCCAGCAGTAAGCCAAAGACATAATATATTATTATGTGGTAAAAATCCCAAATGGGAGGATATCTTCTCATGTCCCGGCTGGGTTTCAAACCCGCGACCTCTGGAATTTTTGGATTCACAGAGTGCAGCCTTTACCACTGAGCTACCGGGACACAGAATCTGTGTGAGGTTTTTTTTTCTGTTTTAACGGCGCTTTAACAAGGTGATAGGCGTGTCGTTCACGCCGATTGTGTGAGGTTTAAAATTCACAAAACTACTAGTTTATTATTGTCAGGCTGGCCGCTTGACCACTTTGAAGAAGAGGAGGAAGAGAAATAACTCATAAGCAATGAGTTCCGGGTGCCGATCTAATCCGGAAGCATCCGAACACTGTATAAGGTCTACAATGCCATATAACAATAGTAGATATTATGTTGTAATAATTAAATAATAATAAAGCATCTGAACTCTGTATTAGGCTTACCCAATGTCATGTGCCATAATAATAAAATACGTCTACGTGAAATACTTGCCATAATAATAATAAAAGCATCAGAATATTATTATAATAATAATATCACCTTATTTATACTGCCCGATCAGGACTATTAAGTCCCATTATTCCAGTAGTAAGCCCAAGACATATTATTATGTGGTAAAAATCCCAAATGGCAGGAAAACTTATCATGTCCCGACTGGGTTTCGAATCCGCGACCTCTGGAACTTCTAGGTTCACAGAGTACCACCTTTACCAATGAGCTACCGGGACATGAATATAATTAATAATATTATGTCTACAATGCCTGTTTTTAGTAATAATAATTATTATAATAATAATATCACCATCTATCACTAACGATCGAATAATATGCCTATTACTTCCCCATTAGCATTCGCAGAGGACATTGCTACGCCAGCATGCACTTATAGAAGCTAAAGTAAACAAAAGAATTGCTAATGAAAATATTCTACACAACCAAGGCTGAGTTATCTGGACTAAATCTACTTGTGATAGGTGATAGGGAATGTGAGATGGTGTATGAGCTTCCAATAAGTGGTCAAGTGGTCAAAGCGCTAGTCTGGTAATCCAGGTAGCGTTGGTTCGAATCCCACCCAGTGAATAAATTTTACCTCATTAATTTGAGTTTGTGACCACATAATAATAAGACTTCGAGGGCAGAAAATGCTTTGAGTATGAACCTCGTCTGATGGTCACCTTCCACTAAATTTAATAGTATTATTATTATTATAAAATTGCTTTATTTATACTACTCGACTTAACGAGGAAATAAATAATAAAATTAATAGATGTGCGTTTTTGTGTTATTATATCACAATTTTAGTGGGTAGCGCAGAGGACTTTTTCCTTTTCCTTGAATATTTCAACTTGTTTTTGCCCATAATTCCGCTGGTCGCTGGTTATACATCAAAGTCCAAGACGATAAACTTATCATGTTCCGACAGGGTTTCGAACCCGCAACCTTTGGTTTACCAGACGCCTTGACTACTGAGCGACCGGAAAGCCAAAGGTATTCCCACTGTCTCGCGGTTGCGTTTGAGGCTACGTCGGGGTAGTATCATCAAATGACATATCATACAAAAATAGTTCACTATCATCTGTTTTTGAAAGATAGTGAATTCTAGAGATTTGTAAAAAACAAAAAATACACTGCCAATTCTGGACACAATACTTCCTCGTGTTTGGTTCACATTGTATACACGCGGCCAATGTTGAAATTTTACAAGTACCTATACTAAATCACTTGTATCCTCCAAAACTGCTTGAACGATTTTCTTCAAATTTCTTTAATATGGTAGAATACAGTTTTTTCTACATTCTAGATTCTACAAAAAAATTCTGTATCGGCAAGTCGTGGACCTTATCGGAAGTAAAACACTTGAACGCCTAGGATCTCCAGTATATGTACTCTTGGATGCTGATTGCATCAATTTTAATGGAAAATACTGATTCGTGATCTATTCTTGTAAAATCTGCCGCTGATTCCCAGAATATATACTTATACCTAATTACAAATGCGTAACTGGCATACCCTAGAATTTCTCCCACCAAGTAGGAGAAATTGCGCAAGTTAAATCTTACCCGGTTATTTTTTTTAATTATAAGTTAAAGACGTTAAACCCAAATTAATATAACAATCTATATATTGTTGGCACACTATAAAGTTATCATATTTGTGTTAATCACTTTCGTGATATCACAATTACTCAAACTCGCTTTACTAAATCAACGCTGAAACCGGGACTTGAACCACCGACCTCCAGGTTACAAGTCCGCCGCCTTATCGATCAAGCTACTGAGGTCTGTGGCACACTTTAATAATTGCTAATAACTAATAATAAATAAATAAATAAACCCACTGAAAACAATATTTTCTATACCTTATAGGTAATAGAAAGTAAAAAAGTTAAAGACAGTATGTGAATGCATCAGTTCGCATAGTACCTTAACCACTAGACTAGCACCTTAACCACTTGACTACCAATGCACGGTGTTTAGCTTCGTTTTAGCCTCGTTTAACCACGGCTGAACCGATCCCTGATGGCGCTTATCAATTCTAAGAGCCACTTCACTTTTCATCTGCTATCAGCTAATCAGGGCTCCTATCTTGACGGGTTGTGCAAACACTGGGTATAGAATAATATTGACGCAGAGAGCTGGATTTATATACGAGGAGGGATAATCCGGCCTTGGGAACTATTACTGAGGGTTGCTGGGTGGAAGAGAGTGCCTTGGGCAATAACCCCGCCCTTTAGGTAGGACATATCGTCAGCTGGAAGGTAAAACTGACCATCTGCATTTGGACAATTTTTCAGGAGAGCCGTGCAAAGTTTTGGTGTGGCAGGCCTTCCTGAAAAATCCTTCCCGGTAGACTGTTTTGCGCTCACAATTGAATTTTTCTACTTTATTGCATCGATAAAACCTTGATTTCACCAAATGCCGACGATATTAGGTGTGTATTTACATATTTTTGATCTTGTTTTTTTTTTATCAAAATTATGTTTCATTTGTTGTCATTATTTTTTTTTTAACGTCGGTTTATTCGTAAACTAATAAATAATATAAAATAGTAACTACTAACAGTTGAAATCAGGAGCTGACTAGATCGATCGTGTCTTTGTAATTTGGAAAACAGGTTTGACTCTAGTGACGTTTACACCCAAGAAAACAAACAGATAATTCGCGAGAATCAACAACAGCTTACGTCGGTCATTAATAGTTGCTAATCAGAACATTATTTTCAGGCGCCAATTAGTGATTTTGACCTCCAAATTTTCTCTTTCTCAAACAAGACAACCTCTTGTTACCAAAAATACAACACAAACAAAGATTACAAATAGATTTTACAAATTTGTAGCGTAAACAATAGTGATCCACGCAATGTTCGTGACATATTGCTAATTTTGGACTCGGAAAATATGTACATAAGTAAGTATATCTGTATGTATATCGCTAATTAGGTGATACCCCGGTCGATATGATTAGCTAGCCATCTTCAGATACATACGTAAGTGTTTTCCTATTGTGAAATAACTTCTCTGGTTAAGATTTTCAAAAGAAGTGATGCATGACTTCCTCGATTATTCCTGGATTTTTTTTTTTTTTTTTTTTTTGTTAAACACACAAAAAATGCAAAAGTACCTGAACATAAAAACCTTTGTATAAATTTTTATAGATTCCTAAGTAGGTATAGAGCTATTACAGAAATACGGTGAGACAGCCAGATAGTCAGTCCACATTGGTTAATAAGTATAGGATTCACTTTTATAAGACTGATGGACTTATAAAAAATATTACGTATTTATAACATGAAAAAACGTATAAGCTTTTTTTTAGAACATTCCAAGAAATCTTGCAACCATCCTTTTACAACCAACAATATTTTTTTTTTTCTTCTTCTTCTTTTTAATGGAGGAAATCGTTCCCGCTTGGTTTCGAACGAGAATCCTAAGTTTTTAAAGCAGAATTTTCGAAAATCCCACATCAACCTCGTTCTGCCTGGGTTGGGACAGAAATACAGAATCATTCGTGGATCCATGGCACACTCGGAAGCAGAGTTTATTTTGGCAGTTTCCAATTGGTGCCGAGAGGTCAATTTATTGTAAGGACTGTTCAATATCAGTATCAGTATAAACAAAAAAGTGAGAAGTTGTACTAGATGTGCATGACTATCAGAACATAACTGGACAGCTGTTTCGAGCTTATTTGCTCTCATCAGCCGGTAATAGTTCTGATTTTCCATGCCATCAACTAACCTCTCTATTTTAATCAGTATTAACAGAAAAGTGAGAAGATATTAGATCAATAATACTTACCTACCTACCTTATTTTCAGCGAAATCCCTTCACACTCCGAATTTACTGTCCGATTGTGAAATTAGCGCAATTATGTTCTCAAATATAAGTTGTATAACCTTAGCAATGAGTTGAGCACATGTTATTAGAGCTTACTGTTTAGGACCTTGGATTAGAAAATATTAGATCACTTGAATAAACGGAAAGATATAATTATTGTTGTTGAGGAAACCAGGTGCGGCCGGTGCTAGGGAGCTGCGGAACTGCAGCACCCCCAGACGAAAAAGAGAGGATTTTCTGAAAACCTAGCTCGTACACAATGAAAAATACCACAAATTTCTAGAATAATTAATGCATAATTATTATGATTGGAATGGTAAACAAACTCATGTTTTTTTAGATACTGAGAGAGCGACTTTGTAAATGACATTATGGTTTATGTGGCAGCACTCCCAAATCATTTTCTCACCCGCCGCACCTGGAATTAACTTATTATGATATAACTTATTGGGCGATTGTAAATTCCCCCGCTTTCATACAAATTCCCCCGATTGCAAAAAAAAAACAGGTATAATGTAAATTCCCCCGATGGTCAACCTACAGAAAATAACAAAAATGTCAGTTTATTGAATATTTGTAATCAAGTTTCGATATGCCTTGGGTGTATAGTAGGGTTAGGTAAAATACAATGGGTTTATAGTAGGGTTAGGTAAAATACAATGAAGGCCATGCCTTCGGTTTATAAAAGGGTTAGGTAAAATACAATGAAGGCCATGCCTTCGGTTTATAGTAGGGTTAGGTAAAATACTATGTAGGCCATGCCTCGGTTCATTAATTGAAGGCTATGCCATAAGGAGAAAAAGATTGCCTACATACAATTTTATACCTGTACGTACAGAATCGGGGGAATTTACCATGAAACCCTCAGGTAATCAAATATTTTACCGGGGGAATTTACAACCGGAAATACGAACCTTTCAAAAAACCGGGGGAATTTACATGTGTCCAACTTATTATGTGAGAACCAAATTGGGTTACCAGGATTAAAACTTGAGCGTCAAGCTACTGTACGTAGGCAAGGCCGTATTAAGAGGGGGGGAGGGGTCGGGGGTGTCTGGACCCCCCCCCCCGCAATCTAAAAAATATTTTTTTTTTAAAGGTAAAAACGGACGGCACCGAGTTCTCTCGCGACCCAAATTTTGGTCAGGTAGGTACCACGAGTTCTCTCCCGCTCATGGTTTTATCAACACCGAGTTCTCTCCCGTCGCTTGCATTTTTACCTGAGTTTATACCTACATAGTTTAGGCCTATAGCATAAATTTTATAATAGAAACCTAATAGGTATCATTGAATTAGATCTGAGGCATGGCCTTCTATGTACTTTTTCATAAACCTATGATAAATCCAAGGCATGGCCTTCTATGTATTTTACCTAACCCTACTATAAACCCGAGGCATTGCCTTCTATGTATTATCCCTAACCCTAGTATATTCCTGAGCCATGGCCTTCTAAGTATTTTAACTAACCCTACTATACACTCAAGGCATTGCCTTTTCATTAGTTAGAGACTTTAAAGATTTCCTTATAAAAAAAAACAGAATTTTCTGTGCTAAAAGCCTGCTCCAACCGGGAATCGAACTCAGGATCTCTGGACTCAGGTTACTTCACGGAGGCTGGCTTATCCTATAAAGATCCTAATAAAATATTATTAGGCTTAACAAAAGTGTTGGACCACTTGAAAAAATAGGAGCCTTACCAAATCATGGATATAAGATCTTAATTTGATAATTACAGGGATTAACTGATATTTAGGAAATCAGCAAGATAGATAAAGATAACCCAGAAACCCATTTATTTTATTGATCCAGATTTACGTCACGTAAAATATTCCGCCAAATCTTCGGCTTAGAAATGGCAGCGTAGGTTTCGTTGGTTCGAATCTTTTCGAACTTTTTCCTCATTTATTTGAGTTTATGACCAATTGACCACATAATAACAAAATTCTGAGGGTTAGGTGGTAGAAAATACTTTGAGCATTAAGCTCAGTATTTTTATCATTATTATGTAGAAAAAATATTTTAAAAAAAATTAAATATTTTTCCTGCTCTTTTCTAATTCATCCCTCGTATTTTTAGATTTACTAGATTTTTTTGATCCTAATAAATTGGTTTTTATTTGATGTTTATTCCTGTTTAAGTATTTCCTGTACGGTTTTTATATTTTTCCAAATATCTTCTTTTGCTCGTAACATCTATTTATTTATCACCCTTTAATTTTTTGACTTGGTGGGGCGGAGCGCTCCTACCTGAGATTTAGACAAGTAGGAAATCCTGACCAAAGTAATGAGAGTTAAATGGATGATCAACGGACTAGAAATAAATAGGTAAGTACTTACGTAGACTAGGGTACAATAGGTATTGGAGTGCGTACGCATGTCATGTGTCATGTGCTTACGTAAATGCCTCGAGTGTTGAGAAATCGATTTATTTTTAGTATTAAGGGCGCAAATAAATAGACAAAATCGATAACTTAAGTGATTGCCTTCGTAAACTAGCTTAGGAACAAGAACCTTTGTAAAAATCCAAATTGTTAATAAATAAATAAATAAAATATTTAATAAAAAAATTGCTTAGCATCGGTTTTCTCTATCTTAAACAGTACGAAATCCGAGACTTAGAGCCACAGAGGTATTACAAAAACGTCTATTAATTTCGCCCTAAATCTTCTTAATTTGAAAAGCCTCGAGTGTTGAGTAATCGATTTATTTTTAGTATTAGGGGCGAAATTAATGGACAAAATTGATAACTTAAGTCACTGCTTAGAAGCAACATCGGTTTCCTCTATCTTAAACAGTACGCAATCCGAGACTTAGAGCCACAGAGGTATTACCAAAACGTCTATTAATTTCGCCCTAAATCTTCTTGAATTCGTTCTTATAGGCCCAAGTGCATAGTCACTGATGAACAGATTAAATCAATCAACTCTATACACAGTCAGGCCCATCCAGGCTAGGTGAGGTTAATGTGGGCAGCTGGTACCCCAGCGAATGGAGGGTAAAACCCCCGTCCTAATAAGGACGATAAATCAAATAGAAATCTCAAACATCAGGTTGAACACTGCCGATAGTGCTGATCCCAAGTACATTGGGGAAAATCTTGTTCTGTCTTGTTCTGTCACTGAAGTTAAGCAACGTTCAGCTTTCAAAAATCCCACCTAAAAACCTATGTAAGAAATAGAAAAAAACCCTGTGTATCTTGAAATGAAAGACAATTTAAAATAAAATTAGTAATCCAAAACAAAATTAGAAGTTTTAATGATAACTTGATAACAATAACATACAATTATAAGGAAGTACCTAGTAATACATACGAGTATACAAGGTGTTTCAGAAAAGTGTGCCTTTATTTTAACCACGTGTTATATGGACCATTTTAGGGGGGGTCAAGTCTATAACAAAAAGGGCGAAAGTGCTTCATAAGGGAGAGCCCTTATGATACCCTATGGCCGCCACTGAAAGTGCAATGACCTCAATTTCCACATCAAAATAACGGCGTCATCTTCTACTAGGAGTCGATTTTTTTCCACGTTTCAACAACTCTAACAGGTAAGGCGTAATTCAAAATGATAGATTTTTAAAAGAACCTTCAGATGCATGTATCTCTCTTATGAAGCACTTTCGCCCTTTTTGCTATAGACTTGACCCCCCGTAAAATGGTCCATATATCACGTGGTTAAAATAAATTCACACTTTTCTGATACACCCTGTATGTATTTCTAAATAACAAATTACATTCAGTTAAAAAAGGTTAGAGAAAAAAGATAAAATAATATGAATTACATTTTTTTTTTACAATTTTTTACATATAGATAAATAAACTGTGCAGTAAGATATAAAATTAATTTACATGATTGGTAACCCTTATTTTATTATTTCTCAGTGAAAAGAGTAAAACTATGCATTCCATGAGAAGAGAGCTTCACAGAGAATAAATTAAGAGATAATATTTATAAATTAAATAAATTGAATTTCTAGTTTTAAAAAAATATAATAAAAAATTGGTACCATAAAAATGTGTTCACTACTGGGATCTGTTAAATCTCTAGTCTTCTTCTTCTTTTACTCTGTCTTATCCCGCTCAAGCAGGGTCGACGTTGTTCAACCTCATGGTTGAGGTTGATTGGTTTTGGCACATTTTTTACGGCTGGATGCCCTTCCTAACGCCAACGATTCTATTTGATTTAACGTCCTGGATTAGGACGGGGGTTTTACCCTCCATTCGCTGGGAATCGTACCAGCTACCCACATTAACCTCACCCAGCCTGGGTAGGGCCGGAAATGGCAGCCTCATGTGTTTGGATGGAACAGAATTTTCTTCGAAAAGTCTGCCCCAGCCGTGAGTTGAACTCGGGAACTCTGGACTACGGGCAGTAGTCACAACCATTACGCCACGGAGGCTGCTTGTTAAATCTCTAGTAAATAATGTTTATTTATTTTAATATACAAAAAAAAATGCATGAAGTTCTAACGCATATTTGCCCAAACGGGTGTCCCAAAAGTAATGAAACAGGTATCAACTTTCAATTTTTAAATGGAAACCACTCATTTTTATTCTATGTTCGAAATCTACCTCAAATTCTACACACAATTGACCCCTAACTCGATACTTTGATCTAACGGATCTGCGATCCGTTGATGCCTGTTTCACTGATGTTTTCCGCCAAAAAAATGGTCAAACTTGGGTTAGAACTTCATGCAAAAATTCGGGTCTCTATCTTGAACCGTTAAAAAGATAAAAATCCGTCCCGTGACTTTTCGTTAACTCTGTATAGATTTTACAAAATTTTACTACACGACCAAGAGTGAAAAAAATTAGGCACCTTGTTACGTGTAAAATCAAAAATGATGGTTGCTAATTGAAAATTAAAATAGTGAGTAAAAAATAAAATGATGAACCTTGTTACGTGTAAAATCAAAAATGATGGTTGTTAATTGAAAATTAAAATAATGAGTAAAAAATAAAATGATGAATATTAAAAGAAAATTAAAAAGTAAAAATAAATCTTAAACAATAATATTATTATCACATGCAGATTTTGAACGTACAAATATACAATCTTGAAACAATTCAATTCTATTCAATTCAATCTAGCTAGCTTTCTAACCTAATATGAATCAAACGCGAAATGTTTACCAAAAAAAAAAAAAAATGGACTTAGATAAAACTTTCTTTTTCTTTTAAGAATACAAAATCAACTTTCTTTTTCCTCTAAGAACACAAAATCTTATGTTTTTGTAGCCCCTCAAAATAATGAGTTTGAATTTGTAAACACCGTGTTTGAATTTCATCAATAAAAAATTATACTCGCGTTAAAAGTCATGAATTTTAATTTTAAAAAAATACTATAGCCGAAAAAAAATATGCAAATTCGAAGAAAAATTAGCTATCAAGATAATCTGACCACATCATGTATAATATGTCTCAGACCCAGGTGCAATCTGGCGCATAGTCAAATATCTGGAGGGGGAATGATTGTCTCCAACCAATTTTATTTCAAAGTTGGCTCGTCCTGAACCATACATGTGCGATCAACCATCGTGAGGACAACAAAGGTACTAACTGTAGCCATATTCTTTATAAGCCAAAAAGGCCTATAAAGAAAAGTCCAAGTCCTCATGAAAGTTGATCGCACATAAGAATATGTGGTTCACGACGAGCCAACTTTGAATTAAAGTTGGCTGGAGACAATCACTCACCCCTCCAGCTCTAGCCAAGCTGACTACAACAACAACTGTAGCCATATTTGATGGTCTGTTAGGGACAGATAAAAAGCCATGAGATAAAAAGCCATAAGTTATGCCGTCTTCATTTACTTATTTATCCACGACCTACACTAGCCTCAGCTGATATCAAGAGGACTTGACCACATTGTAGATATTAGATTCGATCGACAGCTTTTCCGGATAAACATTGTTATTCTTGTTGTTGTAATTGTTGTTGTTGTTGTTCAAAATATCTGCACTCCTCTTCCAGTAATGACTGATGAGATCACTCACATTCCGGAGAAAACCTCGCGGCGTGTTCACACGATTCCCGGGGGGAAAGGTCGCCGCATCAACAATGTTTCCAGTAAAACACGCCGCGTTCACACGATTCCCGGGAAAGGTCGCATCAACAATGTTTCCAGTAAAAGACGACGCGCTCACACGATTCCTGGTAGACCGCGCGGTGCCACAATTCCCGATAGAGAGCATGGTCAGGGGCGTGGCTTGGATGAAGGAGGCGGCGCCTGCGTAGAGGAGGAGGTGGAGAAGGAGGGGCAGACAGTAGATGGAGAGGAAGTAGCGAGATATGGCGGGGAGGGAGAGGAGGGTGAAACAGATGGAGAGGGAGGAGAGAGTGAGGGTTTTGCTGAGGAGGAGGAGGAGGTCCAGGCTGAGAGACCACTGGGGGGGGGGGAGAGAGAGGGGGTGATTACTCACAAGTCATACGATACAAAACAATACATACGAGACAGTACGATTCGATACAAGAATAAGGCTCCGTTACAACATACGAGGGGGGACCCAAAAGTAACGGGAATTAGGTGGTGGGGGGAACACGGAGGGGGGATCGGGTTCTTCAGTGATTCTATTTCAAGCGACTACTCTCCCAAGTAAGTGTGCAAAATTCATTTGCTGTGAGTGCATTCGTTCGTCCGTGAAAATTTTTATAGTGAAACAACTTTTTTTCGTTTCGGCGAAAACGTGAAATGGCTTTGAGAACGGACGAAAACATTGAACAAATCAACATTCTTGTCCGTGAAGACCTGGCTGAACCATCGATCAACTTTGTGAGATGTTTGGATTGTCATGGAGTTCAATTCAGAGGATTCTAACTGAAGATTTGATCATGAAGAGGATTGCAGCCAAATTTGTTCCTCGCCTTCTCTCCGACGATCAAAATAAGGTGCGTCGACTTCAGGCCTGTCTGGAGCTGCAAAATCAGTTAGATGAAGACCCAGATTTTTTTTTCAAGGTTATAACTGGCAATGAATCATGGTGCTACGACTATGACCCCGAAATTTTTACAGCCACTCATTGCTCTCCGCACTCAGCCATTTCACGTTTTCGCCGAAACGAAAAAAGTCGTTTCACTAGAAAAATTTTCACGGACGAACGAATGCACTCACAGCAAATGAACTTTGCACACTTACTTGGGAGAGTAGCCGCTTGAAATAGAATCACTGGAGAACCCGATCCCCCCCTCCGTGTTCCCCCCACCACCTAATTCCCGTTACTTTTGGGTCGCCCCTCGTACTCTCTCGCCATATGAGATACTCGCTTGCCATGCGGAAGGTCTTGGGTTCGAATCCCAGAACCGACAAAAATTGAAAATTAAAAAGATTTTTTTTAAAACTAATTAGCATGAAAAAGTTTTAAAATATTAAAAAAAAAACATAATACCCAGGCTGAGTGATGTTGTTGTAGGTAGCTGGTTTGTGAGTTTTCAGCGTATGGAGGGTAAAACTCATGTCTCGAATGATCTCTATATTTTAAAGAAACGTTAAGCAAAAGAAGTAGGTATTAAAACTAATACAAAACCATCAAACCACCTTTCATAGTGAGCAAACCCCTTCGAAGAAACTTGCACATTGCATACTCAAAGTAAATATCAGGCGTGCATATTATTCGAACACCTTCAATTGAACTTGCACATTGCATACTCAAAATAAATACCAGGCACTCATACAAATGAACTTACCATTTTTCCATGTAGGCGAGACCGCACTTTGGTCTCGTACAAATCTTCTATGTACATATATACAGGCATGTAGCACAGACTGAGGTAATAGCCACTGTGGACGCCATGCCATAGAGCTGATATGAAGAATACGACGTACAGTCTGAAATAGAAGTCAATAAATAAGGTTGGGTGAAAAAGATTGCCAAAGGCAATAACCATAGGACATGTGTACGAGAACTCGTATATATTTTATTTATTTTTTCTCCATATTTTTCTGTTTTTTTTTTTGTGTTTTTTAGCTGGAATAATGGGACTCATTAGTCCTGATCGGGCAGCATAAATAAGGTGATATTATTAATATTATTATTATACAATTTCTTTATATGTCCTTAAAAAAAGAGTAAAATAATAATAATCAATAATGAAATGACATCTCTTTTTTTATTTGGGTTTAACGTCGCTTTCAACTACATGCTCATATCACGACGGGGGTGTTACCCTCCATTCGCAGGAGACTCACAAACTTGCCACCAACATTAACCTCACCCAGCCTGGGCTGGGCCGGAATGCCAGCATCACGAAGTCTTCACCTCGCTAGACGTTGCTTAAATCGGTGATCCTACGAGAACCGGTGCATTCAACGCGCCATCGACGCTGACTAATAAGGGTTGGGTGGAAGAGATTGCCACAGGAAATAACCCCGCCCTTTAGGTAGGACATTATTGTTATTTTCTTTTTCACTTATTTATTCGGTCACTTGTTTGTTTTTTCTTAATTTTATACTGTTACTATTGTACTCTGTCCTCCTAATAAAACATACAAAAAAAACTAATAGCACTTCTGCCTCTGAGGTTGGGTTCAGTCTCCACAGCTAGTACACTAACACTATGAACTGAAACTCACCTTAACTTATGATTTGTCACTCGCTTGTACACAAACTGGTTCATCCAGAACTGAACTGTCGTGTTCCACAGCTTGATAGTACGTCTGAGGGTGGGTTCGGTCTCCACAGCTAGTACACTAACACTATGTACTGTACTGAAATCAGGAGGGCCGCGCTGAAAAGGTTGCAGCTCAGTCTCACCCAAAGCTCTGAAACCAACAATGATTTTTTTTTAATAATACTAATACTCTTTAGTGGAAGGTTAAAACCAGGCGAGGATAATGTTCAAAGCATTTTCTACCACCTAACCCTCAGAGTCTTTTTGTTATGTGGTCACAAACTCAAATTAATGAGGAAAAATTCATGCACTGGCTGGGATTCGAACTAACGGATCCCTACGCTACCTGGATTACCAGAGTAGCGCCTTAACAACTTGACTACCAGTGACTGCCAGTGCAGTTTTTTACAATCGAACGTGGATATAATATACTCGCATATAATAAAAAACTCTATAAAATAGAAAAATCTCAGGTCCCTTCGTCATATTATGTGTAATAGAGAATTGGCTATATTAGAAACCTCTTTATAATGGAATTTTTGCAATGTCCCTTGGGTTATTTTTTATCCAGGTTCGAATATACTATATCAACCATTACGCCACGGACGCTGTTCGATCATGAATTAGGTGACATAATGGTTAGTTTTTTATAAATAAAAAACTTATTACATTTTCCGGAAAGCAATCACACTGGTCGTGGGTCCCTGGCCCGGTCTGCTTTCGGTGAACTCCGGGTAGCCCCCTAGTCCCACCATGATCGCCACGGCCTCAGACAGCAGGAGACCAGAGTAGAGACGCATCTTGAACGCGAAGAACACAGGTAGGGCATAGAGCCAGCGGTAGAGACAGCTGTGAGATGCGTAGAACTCGTCGCTGAGGACATACTGAGATGGAAATTACGAGAATTATTATTATTATTATCTGACCTGGTTGCAGGGTTTTCAGTGAAACCCTTACAATTAACACTGCGACTTAATTAGATCTATTGTGACCAGTTGATTCTGTTCGATTTTAACGTCCTGATTTGAGATAGTCAGGACGGAGGTTTTACCCTCCATTCGCTGGGAATCGTACCAGCTACCCACATTAATCTCACCCAGCCTGGGTAGAGCCGGATATGCCAGCCTCACGTGTTTGGATGGAACAGCATTTTCTTCGAAAAGTCTGCCCCAACCAGGAGTCTAACTCGGGAACTCTGGACTACGGGCAGTAGTCACAACCATTACGCCACGGAGGTTGCCTAAAATAGACAATAACTTTAAATTTTTGTTTAACCAAGCTACCAGAGTCTCATTATTCAAACTAGAAATGATACCTACCTGTACAGAGTAGAAATAACTTAAAATAAGAAATATAGTTGCATAGAGAGGCAAAAACTTCAGTCTTGAAAGTACAGACAAAACATTTGAGCTTGACATGGCATGGATTCTTGGATTCAACCAGTCCAAGTAGGTTTGGTATTTGTAGTAGGGCCCTGCAAAAGGAAACCAAGAATGTTTATGAAGCAAATGTCGGAATGAAGGAATAGTAGGTAATAATATTTATCAAATAATCATTTTTTTATTTTTATTACTTCTGATTAAATTTCTAATTTTAGAAATTGGCAGTATTTTCCTTTGTGTTGCTGAATATATCTATTGTTTTAAAAAAAATATTTTTTATGTTTTTTTTTTAATATAGGTAATTTTTCTTTTATTTATTTTCTTCTTTTTTCTCAAAATATTTTAAGTATTTTTAGATTGATAATTCTACTAGGTAGGTACTGATTTTTCTATCAATTTTTCTAGTGAAAAAAAAAATTTTATGTTAAAATAATCCATAAAATATTACATGGAGGCAAGTATTACAAAATAATAGATAATGTCTGCCAGTAAGGCTTCAATTGGAAAATTTAGCAACTACTGGAAAATTTAGCAAAAATTGAATTACTTCTACTGTCATGTATTATCTAACAATATTTTAACAAGTTTGATATGAGTGGAAGCTCTGAGAAACTCACCCGTAAGAACTCCCACATAGCAGAAACTATAGTGCACAATATTAGACAGGTGTATCTCACTTTGAGGCAAAAGCAGATACTTCAAATTTTCAGCATGGTCCAAATCTTCATGGCCACTGTTTATTTCAGAAAGCAGTCTCCTGTTATCTTTTAACTCGAAGGACAGTCCAATCAGTTTGAGGGTGAGCATCATTTGAATAAGATTTGTTTGTCCAGAGAGACATTGGTGATAGCGTAACACAGTGAGGAAAGTAAAGTTGAACACAAATGTGAAGATATGAGCATATCTGGAAATTAGAATGGTACATGGTTAGAAAGTGATTGAATATTTCAATATTGGCATGGATAAATTATGATTAGGGGAAAGTTTGCTAAAACCGGGTAGTTTGCTAATACCGGGTACCACTGTTTCCGACGATACCGTTAATGCCATCAATGAACTGATTACAGAAACTAAAATCTCTTCCTAGCAGAGCGTAACTTTTGTAAAAAACCAATTTCATTTCGAGTCATTTCGCTCTGATTTGAGGTTCAAGTTTTGCTCGTGTTATTTCCTTATTTTCGAACCCACCCCAGACAGCACGGCAGGTGACTTCCAGTCTGGATTTAAGGTGGAAATATCCAGGTGTATAAAGTCAACTGGACCTCCAACTGTCCCGACAGCTGGATTTTTCCATTATGGATTTAATCAGTTGACCAGCCACCTGGATATTTCCAACAAAAATCCATCTAGACTCAGTCACCTGGGCAGTCAGCTGGAAATATAACGACTCAGTCCAGCTAGGACATGAGTAGAATTTAGTCAGTTGACCAGTCAGCTGGAAATGTTCCATATTTTTCCAGTTTACATAAAACGCGTCCTTTGTTGAAGACGCCATCTTTGATCTTTCGTAATTTCAGAAATTGTGATATTGGTGATTGTAAATTGTTTTAAATAATTAATAATTCTTTTAAATATTAGGTATTTCATTTAGTTTTGAACATTTTTAAATACAAATATCATTTTAATTAGTTTTGATCTTTTTTATAACTACTGGAAGTGTTTAGATAAAACTCGTCCTTTGTTGAAGGAAATTCAGAAATTGTGATATTTTTGTGACAAATTGTGAATTGTTTTAAATAATTAATAATTCTCTTAAATAATAGGTATTTCATTTATTTGAACATGTTTTAAATACAAATAATATTTTAATTAGTTTTGAACATGTTTTTTATAACTAGTGAAAGTGTTTACTTTGTCATTTCTGAACTCCAAATTTGCTTTCGAGGTGTAACAAAAAATAGTTCTTTAGTTTGTCTAAATCGTGAATCGTGACAGAACAAAAGGAAAGGACAAGAAACATTTAATACTGGATCACCTTTTTCATCTGACAATAACCATCCATTTCTAGAGACATCCACTTGGACCCTAATGAACTTTCTGCACTCTGCTGTTCCTGGACTAGCACAATACGGATTAACACCTTCAGTTCACTTGGAATCATACCAGCTACCCATATTAATCTCACCTAGCCTAGCCAAGCCAAAGTAGGACCATGTGTTAAGGGAAACAGAATTTTTTATGCTCAAGATCTCTTGACCATAGGTTGGCCAAAAAAAGGTTCTGGTTCAAGCAAAGAAACAGCTGAATGCATAGTGCTAGATAGTGAAATTTTTCACTCTGTGGATTTTATTTAGATGTACAATACATATTATTATAAAATGAATATTTCACTCAGGTGGTTCTGCCACACTTAAAAATTATGTTTACTTTGTGACATGCTTCCTGATTATTTGACTCAAAATTAATTAGCCTATCTTCTGTGCACTGTCTCTAATAATAATATTAACTATTCAGCTTTCTAAACCACCTTATTACTATGAAGCCCCTCAAATTTTGTGTTCATTTTATATCTATTAAAAAAAAGTGTTCCACACTATTGTGTTTTATAATTTCACTAGTCTTAACAAGTCAATTTTGTTTTAATTTAAGTATAACAATGTTTTTTGGTAATAATTCTCAAAGCAAACAACCCAGCAATTCTAATTAGCAGTATATAAATTGTCATGAAGGATTACAAATACATAATAACATTCACTAATCCATGTTCCACCATGTTAGACATTGCTTAACTTTTGCAATTTCATGAAAACTGGTGTATTCCATGCCCCATCTTCATTTTCTGCTGGCTATTAGTTTATTTCTTTTTTATTTTTGGTTTCACTAAAGAAATATATTTTCATTTACATAGTATTATTATTATATTGTGATTATGTACATGTTATGAGCATATTTTATAATTGGATATCATTATTTTATTTCTATACCAGCTAAAACCTGGCATTTTGTCACCATTAAGGTTTTTTCTCATGGCCGGTGTCCCAATAAAAATAATAATAACACTTTTAATTGGAAGGTAACCACCAGGTAAGGTTAAAGGTTATGCTCAAAGCATTTTCTACTAACCTAACCCTCAGAGTCATATTATTATGTGGTCACAACCATAATGAGGAAAAATTTGAAACAACGGAACCCTACGCTAGGTTGATTATCTGACTAGCACGTTAACCACTTGATTACCAGTGCACTTGAAAATTGTATTAGATATTTTAATTTTGATAATTTTCTAGTTTGTTGAAGGTGGCTTAGGGGGGGGTGAACTCTCAGTGAGAGTACCGTTTGGTATTGTAAACCCAAGAGGACATAGTCAGCCAGACATGCACAACTTTGAGTTTTATATATAGTGATTTTATATATTTATACCGGCTTCTAAATAAAATAACTTAAATTGAATTTATGCCTAATATACATTTGTTTCTAGTATTATTATTACTATTATTATTTTTTTTTTTTTTGCAAAAAAATGCATATAATGGGATTCGAACCCACGACCTCAAAACCAAGAGCATAGCATTTGATTACTATGTAGTATAATGTACAGTATAGGTAAATAGGTATGTCAACATTGTGGTAGTGAGTTACTACCCATCCACTAGAGAGCGCTACGAGTAGCTGGAAATAAGTGGAACAAATCCAGTTGACTTAGGTCAACTGATTTCCAGTTAAAAGTTGGGTTACTTTCCAGTTCATTTCCAGTTGATTTCCAGGTGGAGGTCAGGTGGAAGGTGGAAATCTCCAGCTGATTTCCAGGTGGGCAAGTAGACTTTTTCCACCTAACAGTATGGTATACATCCAGTTGACTGTGCTGTCTGGGACAGTTATCGAGTGACTTTTAACAGCTATTTGTGCTGAAAATTCATGGTAAGTGTGTAAAGCTGTTACTTAAGAAGTGTTATTTCATATCATAATTAAATCTTTTTAATATCGTTTTGCATGTCTTGGTTATTCAATATTTTTTACAGAAAGTCATGAGTCTGTTCATACCGGGTACTTTGGGGTTGATAAAACCGGGTACAGATCAGTACAGATTTTCAGGTACCCGATTTGAGCAGCCTATTTTTTCCTTATTGTTGTGTGTTTTTTTAAGTACTTACATTTTTTTAAGTTGTCTTTGATATGTCTCTGGAGATTTTTTCAGGGAAGGTATTGAAGTTAAGTAGGTGAGCAAGTTGGGACCTGCTACATATTATTTTGTAATGTCATTCAATTATTTTTTATATTTTAATGTAACTCAAGATGATCAATATTCTTTAAGTGTGTGAAATCACTATTATTTCTGCTTTTCTATTACCTACCTATTGTTTTTTTTAAACAAATATTCTAATATTTTAGTACAATTCCTATTCTAGTTATTTTTTACAATGTCAAGAAAGATAGTTGTAAGTTTTCCTTTATGAATACCTAGAAGTGTGTTTCCTATTTTATTTTTCTAAAATTTAGGTTCAAAATTTGTTTGCCATTCGAAAAATAATTATTTTTTACATTGAAATTACTTGTGCTCATAAATAAAAATAAAAAATGTTAAAGTTTGTTTCAATAAACATCATTGAACTTTTTATCAATGTCTTTCTAGGAAATATAGGGGTACCCGGTTCTGTCATACCCAGTACCCGGTTCTGAAAGACCGGGTTGACAGAAGCGGGTACTTTGACTTTTTTTGAAAAAAATAAATTTAACAAAAAATGGCAATACATAGTGACGTATCGTTTTCAAATTTAGATAGCCAACAAAGTTGTGAATGTTTTTCAGCTTAATTTGCTTAGCTGATGATAATGGCTTTTCCGCTAGATGGCCTAGAAAACTAAGTACCTGGTTTTGGCAGACCTTCCCCTATAGATTATTTTATACTAATCAAAAAAGTGATGTCACATACTCAAACATAACTTAAGAAAAGTATGAAAAAGTATGTTTGAAACCTAGCCCTGACATGACAAGTTATCCACCCATTGGGGATTTTGATTTTTGAATGCTGCTGGAATAATGGGACTCATTAGTACTAGGCGGGCAGTATAATCAATATGGAGATATATTATATTATTTTTAGAATGAGAAGTAGTAATCACTACTCATTACCTCTAATGTACAGAGAGGAGATTTTTTTTTTTTTTAATGATAGGATTTAATATGATAAAATGAATTATTGTGTAAGCTACTGGTTTTCTGTGTTATTAGCCCTTAAATGGCATGCAGCCTGATTTTTGCTACATTTTAATATTCAAAAATAATTCTGATTTCAGTAGCTTGATCCATAGCACAGGGGTAACACTGCAGGTTAGTAGTTTGAGTCCCAAGCACAGCATATTTTGATAGGACGGGTTTGAATGTTTCTGAAATAACAACCATTCAAAACAATTGCGTAACTTCTGTAAACTTTAGTAATTAGAAACTTACCTTCTTGATGTAAGAATGAAAAAGGCATTCACAGCCACTAAAACTATTGGATAAACAAATTGAAATCCTGATATCAAAAGAACAATTGCAAATCCTGCAAGAGTAGATATGTTCTGCTTTCTATCAACATCCAAAATTTGATTGACATATTTTCCAAAACAAATGCTGAATATTAAAGCTAGCAAATAGATAATATCATTGAAATCCATGGTAACATTTCAAATAGCTCATTGCAATGAAAGAAATTCCTTTTATAGAGATGTTTAGGTGAGTTTTTATTGAAGGTCTTCTTCTCTAAGAACCAAGAATTCAAGATTAGTGTTTTTTTTTCTGAATTTCTGATCACTGATTTTCAATGCAAAAAAAACGTAAACAAACTGATAACAATTTTTGAAGTTTTCCGCCGAAAAATGATTGGTCTCCAGTTTAGACAACGTGATAAAAAAAAAAATCTTCTAAAAATATAACAAGTTGACCAACTTGATTCTGATGGCGCGAATTCAAATAAATTTAATACAAACGTGGATGATAGAGGTCCTTGATTGTTGAATTAGTTGAATAGGTAGTAGGAAAGTGTAAAGTAGATGAACCAATGTGAAAGTATTTTGAAAGTTTCAAAATGAACATATTTGATACAACAGATCCATGACAAATAAATTATTATTGTTACTGGGGTATTTTATTTATTTATAATTCCTTATCGGGTACCGTTCCCGAGATACAGTGCCAAAATTAAAGTTTAATTTGACCGCAATAACCAATCAGAGTGCGTTGTGTGACGGTTGAAACGGCGATTAGGGGATTTTGAGAGCGGAGAGTGTTTCTGGAATGGGCTACTGATCAAGTGGTTACCTTCTACTGTGTAGTTCTGTACTATCCACTAAAGAGTATTGTTATAACATTAGGTAAATAAAATTATAGGTAGTGTAAGTGAAGGTATCCAAGCCAGCCTCCGTGTAGTAATGGTTGTAGACCAGAGATCCCAAGTTCGATTCCCAGTTAAGGCAGACTTCTCGAAGAAAATTCTCTTCGAAATAACTTTTCGAAAAAAGAAAAACTTTTCGAAGAAAATTCTGTTCCTTCCAATCACGTGAGGCTGGCATTGCCGGCCCTACCCAGACTGGGTGAGGTTAATGTGGGTAGCTGGTACGATTCCCAGCGACTGGAGGGCTAAAACCCCCGTCCTGACTAAAAATCAGGACGTTAAAACCAAACAGAATCAACTTTACTGGTCACAATAGATCTAAATAAAGGTCGGTGTGATAATAATTGGTGCTTCTCTTGTGGAACTCCAAAATAAAAGTGATGTTTATTTTGCTGGGGATCGAACCCAGGTCACCATGCGTGTAATGCCTAGCGCGCTAAATCACTCTGCCACGGTGACTACTTACCTATATAAACTATTTATATTGTGAAAAGACAGTGCAAGCTGTGATATACTGGAAATATAATAGTCCATGATTAGGTAGGTATTGTAAAAATAGTTATGTACTGTCGTTATCTCTACTCCGTTATCAGGTATACCTGGTGGCGTCTCAAAGCGCAAACGTGAATACAGTGGCGACGATTGCTGTGGGGTGGGGTCCACCTCTGATTCAAAAATGGAAACAAAGAGGAAAGAAGATGAAGATTGAAAATTGTTAAAGTTCCCGAAAAGTACACTACTACTTTACTTCATGGGAACATTAAAAAATATGTGTATACAAAAGATAAAGATCATTATTATTATTAGGGCTGTATTGTGAAAGAGGATTAAATATCTAGGATTTGTTAATCCAAGCCACTATCGATTGGATTAATTTCGCCCCGGATTAAAGGACAATTGTAAATTTGAATTTAAATATTTTTTTCTCTATATTTTATTTTGCAAATATTGTTAATTTTTTTATCTAGCTCTGTAAATAATTTATTGTTGCTTGTTTTGTGTAAAAAAATAAAAAGTAAATAAATAAAATGAAGAAAAGATTGAAAATTGTTAAAGTTCCCGAAAAGAACACTAGTACTTCATGGGAACATAAAAACGTATAATATACGTTATTATACAAAAGATAAAGAAATAAAGATCATTATTATTATTATCAGTCTTGCGAAACAGGACTAAATATCTAGGATTTGTTAATCCAAGCCACTATCACTTAACAGCTGATATAAATGCGCTGTGATTTAACATGTAAAAGACCATATTTTAACATCTAAAAGACACACGCCCTCCACTACTAATGGCTACGTATATTTAAAAAGACAATATTCAACAGTTTAAAAAAAATAATTCAACATTTAAAAAGACTATGTTGAACAGTTTTAAAAGACCATTTCTAACAGTTAAAAGGAGTAAAAAGACCATGTTTAACAGTTAAAAAGACCATGTTTAACAGTTAAAAAGACCATGTTTAACAGGTAAAAACACACACCCGCCACCACTGATAATAACGTCGTTTCCTCCCAATGATTTCGAGATTTCTGATTAACAACTTCAAGCGGAATACCTCACTAGGTATAGTAACACGAGGTTTAGTAATTGTAAGTAGTGTAAGTACTCTCAGTAGTGTAAGTATAGTGTAATTTATAGTGAACACTCGGTACTGAGTGATTTCAAGATCTAATTGAAGAACCTTGGTGTGTATTCTCAAGTTTCAAGTGACACTACAAGTGTAATTAATCAATTCATAGTTGGTAAGTTAGAGGGACCTCTGTTTAGACACCATGAAATAGCTATGGTTACTGCCAGAAATATGCAATACAGTCGAACTTAGATATAAACGAACTGGATATACTCGTAAGAGAAAAATTTCCAGGTTACGAGTCCGCTTTTTTGACGATATAATACTAACAATACCCTTTTTATTGGAAGGTAACCACTAGATGAGGTTAAAGCATAAACCATTTTCTACCACCTAACCTTCTGAGTCTTTTAAAGAAAGAAAAAGAAAAAAAAGATGAGTGTTTCACAGCCGTTTTTATTTTGTAGCCATGAAAAAGGAGCTAGTGCAGACGCTTGTGGTCTGTGTTGTAGCTTGCCCATCCCGTAGTATGCCTCCCCTCTGATGGGCGAGAAGTGACACAATACTTCTAAATTAGGTGCTGGGTAAACACGAGCGCACCGGAAGGTATCCCTTACAAACAATTGTAACCAAATTAAGAATACAATTTTTTGTCGGCACGGGGGATCGAACCCGGGACCTTCCGCATGGTAAGTGAGTGCTTAACCACTGAGCTAATCGCGCGCTCATTATTATTATTATGTGGTCATTATACTAAAATAAATGAGGGAAAATCCAATCACTGGGTGGGATCCGATCCACGGATCCATGCGCTAGGAGTCTAGCGCCTTAACCACATCCACTACCAATGCTTGGTTTAATTAATATTTTTTTTCATTATATCAAGCGAAACGGTTGTTTCGCGGGAGAACGCCTCATCCCTTTTTTTCCACACGAAGACTTCGTGTAATTTTTTAGGTTTTTGTTATATTTCAAACATTGTAAAATAATAATGCTCTCTAGTGGGAGATAACCACCAGACGAGGTTAATGCTCAAAGCATTTTCTACCACCTAACCCTCAGAGTCTTATTATTATGTGTTCACAAACTCAAATTAATGAGGGAAAATTTATGCCACCCAGTGTATTCGAACCAACGAAACTTTTACGTACCAATACAGCACAAATCTTGTCAAATATATTTCTTGAAAGTTTTGGCAATCAGGATCAGAAAATTCAGGAAATAAAAACGCTTGCATACGAGTCTGCAACCATTGGGACATTTTCATCTTTACTATTCAAGGTCTAAAACTTAACTGACCAAATTTCGTATTGTGCGCATGACACATACTTTTTCTCTTCTCTCTTTTTATAATTTAATATTTCGTTATTGTGCGCATGACACATACTTTTTCTCTTCTCTCTTTTTATAATTTAATATTTCGTTACATAATTTCGTTACATAATTTTGTCACATAATTTCGTTACATAATTTTGGTTATGTGCCAGAGCAAAGACATGAAAATGTCAAAAAAAATAATAATAATAATCTACAGAGGTGAAAAGGGGTTAAACTAGGCATGTCTAATTCAATAATAGCCAATCCCTTGTACGGCTTCGATGGGTTTACGGTGACTTATGGAAGTTGTCTATCAGTGGTCTAGAAGTGACTGGCATAAGCAGTTGGCTTAGACGAAAAAGTTCACGTAGTTTTTTTGAGTGTCAAATATTTTTTTCAAGGTCACCCAGAGGACGTTTCGACGGCAAATATTTGTGGTAAAGAAAATTGCTTTTTTCCGCCGGTGATACATTTTTTCAAGGTCATTCAGGAGGCATTTCCACAGCGAATACTTTTAAACAGGTAAGAAGTACATTGACATTATCATCTTCTATTCATGTACGTGCACTGGTAGTCAAGTGGAACGCGCTATAGGCTGGTAATCCAGGTAGCGAATCCCACCCAGTGCATAATTTTTTCCTCATTAATTTGAGATTGTGACCACATAATAATAAGACTCTGAGGGTTTAGGTGGTAGAAAATGCTTTGAGCATTAACCTCGCCTGGTGGTTACCTTCCACTAAAGAGTGTTATTATTATTATACATATACCTACCTAGGTAGTACGTGCCTATGTATGTTTCATTTGGGTTTCACGTCTCTTTCAACTGCATGGTCATATCAGTACGGGGGTGTTACCCTCCATTGGCAGGAAACTCACAAACCTGCTACCCACATTAACCTCACCCAGCCAGGGTTGGGCCGGAATGTTAACATCACGAAGTCAACACCTCGCTGGACGTTGCTTAACTTCGGTGATCCTACGAGAACCGGTTTATTCAACGTGCCATCGACGCTGGCTCCTGTAAATTGTATGTAAATTTGTTTTGTGAAGTACCTAGTTTGTTTTTTATTCATTTTTAAAAATGTAATTGTTCCCCGGAACCGCTTTCGCATTACTTCAGGGCACTTTACCTTTACATCCATGCCATTCCGGAAAGCGAAAACTGGGTTAGAATTTTCCGCTCCGGCCGTGATTCGAACCGGCAACCTCCGGGTCAGTTTACTTGCTTGTTTTCTTGCACAGATTATATTAGGTATTACTTCCGATAAATTTTTACAATCTCTATATATAAAACAGAAAAAAGGACTACCTACCTACCTACCTAGTACCTACCTACCTACCTACCTATGTTTGTTTGTTTGTCCGGAGTTGTTTAGCCAAAACGGTAAGAGATAGCGAAAAATGTCTCAGAATTGACCCCCCCAAAACCATGATTGTTTTGTCCAGAAAAATTATAAAAAGTTCAAAAAGGCATTGCTGTCCAGCAGTACGGCCATGCCTTAATAAATTTGAAATTTAGTCCCGTTGCAAAGCACGGGCAAACGGCTAGTATACCTATATTATATCACAATTGTTTTAAAAATCAAATCCACAATCGGTGTTAGCAGATCTTAGCATCCTGTTGAGAAGAGCATTATACGTGTAATTTGAGTCACAATAACACTCCTTAGGGAAAGGTTAATGCTCGAAGCATATTCTACCACCTAACCCTCAGAGTCTTATTATTATGCGGTCACAAACTCAAATAATGAGGAACGCGTAGGTGCGTTAAGCTGACAGCCCACCAGAACGGATTTTGACCAAATAAGGCTCAACGTTTTGTGCTCGTTTTGTGCCGTTTTGTGCCAACAAAAGTTCATTTTGTACCCCTACCGTTCTCGAGATATAGACCCCCCCAGGTGGGCTGCTAGCTTAACGTTAAGCTAGCAGCCCACCAGAACGGATTGAGTTGAGACTAGGTTTATTGGATTCGGCTCGTTTTGTGCTGTTTTGTGCCAAAAATATTTTTCTCCTGCGACTTTTCGTTCCCGAGATATTGACATTTGAAAAAGTCACTTTTTGGCGGGAAATTTTTTTTTCTTGGAATTTTCGGGATTTTTTTATACCATCGTGTGCTCGTTTTGTGCTCCAACTTTTGTCATCAAAACTTTTTTTGTACCCCTACCGTTCTCGAGATATAGACCCCCCCCAGGTGGGCTGCTAGCTTAACGTTAAGCTAGCAGCCCACCAGAACGGATTGAGTTGAGACTAGGTTTATTGGATTCGGCTCGTTTTGTGCCGTTTTGTGCCAAAAATATTTTTCTCCTGCGGCCTTTCGTTCCCGAGATATTGACATTTGAAAAAGTCACTTTTTGGCGGGAATTTTTTTTTTTCTTGGAATTTTCAGGATTTTTTTATACCATCGTTTTGTGCTCCAACTTTTGTCATCAAAACTTTTTTTATACCCCTACCGTTCTCGAGATATAGACCCCCCCCAGGTGGGCTGCTAGCTTAACGTTAAGCTAGCAGCCCACCAGAACGGATTGAGTTGAGACTAGGTTTATTGGATTCGGCTCGTTTTGTGCCGTTTTGTGCCAAAAATATTTTTCTCCTGCGGCCTTTCGTTCCCGAGATATTGACATTTGAAAAAGTCACTTTTTGGCGGGAATTTTTTTTTTCTTGGAATTTTCAGGATTTTTTTATACCATCGTTTTGTGCTCATTTTGTGCTCCAACTTTTGTCATCAAAACTTTTTTTGTACCCCTACCGTTCTCGAGATATAGACCCCCCCCCAGGTGGGCTGCTAGCTTAACGTTAAGCTAGCAGCCCACCAGAACGGATTGAGTTGAGACTAGGTTTATTGGATTCAGCTCGTTTTGTGCCGTTTTGTGCCAAAAATATTTTTCTCCTGCGACCTTTCGTTCCCGAGATATTGACATTTGAAAAAGTCACTTTTTGGCGGGAAAAAAAATTTTCTTGGAATTTTCGGGATTTTTTTATACCATCGTTTTGTACTCGTTTTGTGCTCCAACTTTTGTCATCAAAACTTTTTTTGTACCCCTACCGTTCTCGAGATATAGACCCCCCCCAGGTGGGCTGCTATCTTAACGTTAAGTTAGCAGCCCTCAAGAACGGATTGAGTTGAGACTAGATTCATTAGATTCGGCTCGTTGAAAAAATTACGATAGTAAACCCCCCCTATGTTTTGGAGAGACTGGATCTTTAGTCATTTTTCAAAAAAAAAAAATTATATATATATATTTTTTTGAGCCTTCAGGGGTAGAATTTTTTTATATAAGTCAGTAAATAGCCAAAACTTGCCCGAGAAGTGATATCATGTTAAAATATGAATAAAAAAAAATATCCCCAAGGAGGAAAAAGTATCCCGCGTGATTTATGGTCTACCTACATAATTATAATATATACCTCTCATATAGATGTTCAGGCAGATTGGAGTTAGATTGCACCAAGATGTAAAAGTCCTGAGGTTTTTAAAATTAGGTATATTAATATTTGTTTGTATTAGCATTACTTTTAATATCAACCATTGTGTCATTCGAATCTGAATAAACACAATTAGGTAGGTATATTATATTAATTTGATTTCCATTTGCATATTTTGGGAGTAAATTGCAATTTATTCAAGTAGGTACCAATTAATTCGGTTTTTCAGTTGTGTAAGATCATTGGTTGGATGGTAGATATTGCCTAAGGCAATCATCCCACACTTTGCAATAATCTATGTAAATAAATTTGAATAGAGTTTAATACAACAAAAAAAAACACAATTTTCTTGAAGTAGAAATCAAAACTAGAGGGTATTTTATAGCTTCATATTCATGATCTAATATTTATGGTGATCCTTAAAGTAAGTGGGAAAATCATGGGATTTTCTTCACACAATCACAGCGAGAGAATTATTCCCTGTGCCAGAATCCCTCCACGTGTTTGTTTTTCACAATCCTTATATATAATTTTACGTATATGTATAAGGCCATTAGGTCAGCGTCGCTAGCACGTTGAATAATAATAATAATATCGCCCTATTTATAATGCCCGATTAAGACTACTAGAGTCCCATTATTCCAGCAGTAAGCCCAAGACATATTATTAGGTATGTGGTAAAAATCCCAAATGGGAGGATAACTTGTCATGTCCCGATTCGATTTCGAACCCACGACCTCTGGATTCACAGAGTGCCGTATTCAACAGTAAAGTTGAATGCTCCGGTTCTGGTAAGATCACAAATTTAGGCAGCGTCCAGCGGGGTAAAGACTTCGAGATGCTAGTATTTGGGCCCAATGCAGGCTGGGTGAGGTATAATAATAATTCCGTGTCCGTGAGATAGGCACAGATACCTATATAACGAAGGTGAGAGGATTATATGAGCGCTCAGATTTAATGTCTATGGGCTCCTTTCATATATCTCTTGATTCTATTTAGTTTTAACGTCCTGACTTAAGATAGTCAGGACGGGGGTTTTACGCTACATTTGCTGTGGGAATCTTGTGTGTGGGTAGGTGGGTGGGTGGGTGTGTGTGGCGTGTGTGTGCGTTGACAGGCTAAGTAGGATAAATTTTGTTAGCTGGTACGAATCGCGCAGTAAACAGGATAAAACTATCTTCCTGACTATCTAAAATTAGGACTTTAAAACCAAAAAATCCCGAAAATTCCAAGAAAAAAATTTTTCCCGCCAAAAAGTGACTTTCTCAATTGTCAATATCTCGGGAACGAAAGGTCGCAGGAGAAAAATATTTTTAGCACAAAACGGCACAAAACGAGCCGAATCCAATAAACCTAGTCTCAAATCAATCCGTTCTAGTGGGCTGCTAGCTTAACGTTAAGCTAGCAGCCCACCTGGGGGGGTCTATATCTCAAGAACGGTAGGGGTATAAAAAAAGTTTTGATGACAAAAGTTGGAGCACAAAACGAGTACAAAACGATGGTATAAAAAAATCCCGAAAATTCCAAGAAAAAAAAAATTCCCGCCAAAAAGTGACTTTTTCAAATGTCAATATCTCGGGAACGAAAGGCCGCAGGAGAAAAATATTTTTGGCACAAAACGGCACAAAACGAGCCGAATCCAATAAACCTAGTCTCAACTCAATCCGTTCTGGTGGGCTGCTAGCTTAACGTTAAGTTAGCAGCCCACCTGGGGGGGGTCTATATCTCGAGAACGGTAGGGGTACAAAAAAAGTTTTGATGACAAAAGTTGGAGCACAATACGAGCACAAAACGATAGTATAAAAAAATCCCGAAAATTCCAAGAAAAAAAAATTTCCCGCCAAAAAGTGACTTTTTCAAATGTCAATATCTCGGGAACGAAAGGTCGCAGGAGAAAAATATTTTTGGCACAAAACGGCACAAAACGAGCCGAATCCAATAAACTTAGTCTCAACTCAATCCGTTCTGGTGGGCTGCTAGCTTAACGTTAAGCTAGCAGCCCACCTGGGGGGGGTCTATATCTCGAGAACGGTAGGGGTACAAAATGAACTTTTGTTGGCACAAAACGGCACAAAACGAGCACAAAACGTTGAGCCTTATTTGGTCAAAATCCGTTCTGGTGGGCTGTCAGCTTAACGCACCTGGAACGCGTTAACCTCGTGACTACCAGTGATGACGCATTGCTTTATAAATCCCCTATAGTTATAAGAGCTCTGAACCCCCCCCCCCCCCCCTCCCTACATGTCCCCTATTTATCCTGTTATTAACCCTCTGCTCCCCTTACGATTTTCACAACACCTGTCATTTAACCCTTACATGCACCTACGTTCGTAGCATAAGAAACTCCGACAAATATAATTAAGGAAGACTATGTGGTAGCGGTAAAATAGGAGGTCCTTGGTTCGATTCAATATAGTTATTTTATTTTAACTGTAAGGCCACCCCCTTATAATTTTATTAAACCCCCTTATAGTTTTATTTTTTTATTAAACATTTTTTGATCATTCAACTTTTTTTGCTTTGACGTCGATTTCAACTGCATGGTCATATCACGACGGCGGTGTCACCCTTCATTCACTGTAAACCCACAAACCAGCTACTCAAATTAACTTCACCCAGCCTGAGTGGGGCCGGTAACAGCCAGTATCACAGGAAACAGTTTTCTTGTAGTTCGCTATGGGGGCATTTGGTCGTGGCTGGCCAAATTAAAATCGATCCCCCATAAACTATAGATAAAACCCCCAAATCCAAGATATTATTATTATTATTAAATGTTTTATTAGATAAAAAGACAAAGGTATATGTACAATACAAATAATTATTGTAAAAAAAACATAAAAAAATGGAAACAATGTAAACAATAAAATGGAAAGAAATAGATATGTCCTAACTAAAGGGCGGGGTTATTGCCTATGGCAATCTCTTCCACCCAACCCTTTAGTGGAGCCAGCAGGGGCGACCAGTTTCGTAATACTTTTTCCCCACACTGTAATTTCCTTTTTTATTTTTCCGCTCTGTTGATGACGTGTTACTTTTCGCGCACACTGTAGACAATAACTACAATACAACATGTGAAAATCTCCCCTCGCTTTCCAGTTACAATTCTGTGCATAGTATTGTTACTTATTATCTATTATTGTTATTATAATATTGTTATTATCAACACTCAACAGCAAACTAATGTTTTTCTAGTAGGTATCGTAATCATTGCCAAAAACACTATCATTGACTTATTACGTCATGAATATCACATAATTATATTTTGCATCATCGCAGGTATTAGGTACATAGGCAACAACAGTGCAAAGTGCAATGGTCATCAATATACAGATAAAGATATGCACATCACTCTTTGACTTCCGATGAATTTCTAATAATAAAAATCGGAAGTATTATGTTCGTTTTTTACTTTCGATTACCTTAAGTATTGAAAATATTGTAGAAAGATGGCTTTTTTTTCAAATTGAGCTGATAATAATTTTCGACGAACTGAGCTGATAATAATTTTCCAAAAAATAATATTATAATAATATCGCCTTATTTATACTGCCCGATTAAGACTACTAAAGTCCCATTATTCCAGCAGTAAGCCCAAGACATATTATTATGTGATAAAAATCCCCAATGGGAAGATAACTTGTCATGTCCCGGTTGGGTTTCGAACCTACGACTTCTGGAATCTCTGGATTCACAGAGTGCCGCCTGAACCACTGAGCTACCGGGACAGAATTTCTTTTTTTTATCAAATGATATCGTTTTAAATGGTGATTTTGCCGTCATTATACAGTATGTTTCAGAAAAGGTGGCCACCCCCTCGTAACTTTTGAACGCGACCGAATTTTTCAATTCTGTAAAGTCCTAGGTATAGGAAGTGCCCTATGGCCCAGCCTGTGGTCATATTTATTTTTGGCCCCGGTCGGCCCTTCCGGCTTTTAGGCCATATTTTTTCATTTTTCTCGAGAATTTTAAATGGAATGCTATATTTTTTATTCCTGTTAATTAAAGTCCAAGTTAGGTTGAGTATAATGAGCTTTTAAAATTTTCAAAAACCTTATCAGGGGCGGAGCTAGTAGGGTGCAAGTTTCAAAACTGTTACACGCTGTATTTCAGCGTTAGTTAGATTTTTTAGTACTCTTTCTATTTTCATAGGTTCAAAATATTGTTTTACACCATATGAAATCAAAAAAATATTCTTGTATACTTCTAATCAGGGTCAAGTAAGGTTTTTGTAGATGTACTTTTTTTCTCACGTCAATTTTTCCGTAAATTATTGGTGTTCTCGAAATTGGCATTTTTAGAGGTGAAAGTCTGCAGTGACATATGTTTTTTATGCTTGAAATCGAAAGTAAACTTAACGGAGAAGCGATTAAGATCATAAAAAAAGCCATATTTAACCTGCTAGTTTTTTCGCGACAGTGTCCGGTAAAATGGGTGAATTTCGTATTGGATTTTTTTTTGTTGAGGAAACACAATTGGCATAGAAAATAAATAATATCTAATAAGGGAATAATACTTCAATAAACATAACTAAATGCAAAATTAAATGAAAATTATTTCTTCTAAATCAGTGCCGGATATTTTTTTTTTTTTTTTTTTTTTTTTTTTCTCTCTTTTTTTCACTTTTCGAAGTTCAAGTTGCATCAAAAATAATTATCGGATAATGCTGCTTCTAAAGTCGGCCTAGGGGTCCCTTATTGAGACAATTTTAGTTGGTAAGTTGGTAAAATCTGTTGAAAACACATTGTCAATCATTCTGGAGTTAGTCCGATGGCGCTTTGAATGCAACGATTCTTGTAGGATCACTGAAGTTAAGCAACGACCAGCGAGGAGAAGACTTCGTGATGCTGGCATTCTGGCCTAACCCAGGCTGGGTGAGATAAATGTGTTTAGCAGGTTAGTGAGTTTCTTGCGAATCGAGGGTAACACCCCCGTTATGATATGACCATGCAGTTGAAACGCGATATTAAACCCAAATTAAAAAAAAAATCATACTGGTGTTGTTAGTAATGAATACAAGGTCTCTAAATAAAAATCTAACTATCTCGAAATTTAAGAGAAAAAATACCAGGTCAAGTACTAAACTCTTGAGGGTGAAAATTAAACCAATTCAATTATTATAAAGAGGAGAAGAGAGAGAGAGAGAAAAAAAAATTTATCCGGCACTGATTTAGAAGAAATAATTTTCATTTAATTTCGCATTTAGTTATGTTTATTGAAGTATTATTCCCTCATTAGGTATTATTTATTTTCTATGCCAATTGTGTTTCCTCAACAAAAAAATCCAATTCGAAATTCACCCACTTTACCGGACACTGTAGTGAAAAAACTAGCAGGTTAAATGGCTTTTTTTATGATCTTAATCGCTTCTCCGTTAAGTTTTCTTTCGATTTCAGGCATAAAAAACATATGTCACTGCAGACTTTCACCTCTAAAAATGCCAATTTCGAGAACACCAATAATTTACGGAAAAATTGACGTGAGAAAAAAAGTACATCTACAAAAACCTTACTTGACCCTGATTAGAAGTATACAAGAATATTTTTTTGATTTCATATGGTGTAAAACAATATTTTGAACCTATGAAAATAGAAAGAGTACTAAAAAATCTAACTAACGCTGAAATACAGCGTGTAACAGTTTTGAAACTTGCACCCTACTAGCTCCGCCCCTGATAAGGTTTTTGAAAATTTTAAAAGCTCATTATACTCAACCTAACTTGGACTTTAATTAACAGGAATAAAAAATATAGCATTCCATTTAAAATTCTCGAGAAAAATGAAAAAATATGGCCTAAAAGCCGGAAGGGCCGACCGGGGCCAAAAATAAATATGACCACAGGATGGGCCATAGGGCACTTCCTATACCTAGGACTTTACAGAATTGAAAAATTCGGTCGCGTTCAAAAGTTACGAGGGGGTGGCCACCTTTTCTGAAACATACTGTATAAATAATAAATACCCTGTGTACGGGAGTATATTTACAGGAATAGCCCTATTTACACTGTCAACAATAAAAATGTCAATAAATAGGTATAAAGATTAAAATAAAATAATGTTAAAAAGTAATATCACAAGTAGTAAAAAGTAATTAACACACAAATAGGTATTCATCATAATCATCAACATTCTATCTCACCATCAATATCATCCTCATCATCCACACAATTCTCACCAATATAATCATCCTCATCATCCACACAATTCTCACCAATATATCATCCTCATCATCCACACAATTCTCGTCAATATATCATCCTCATCATCCACACAATTCTCACCAATATAATCATCCTCATCATCCACACAATTCTCATCAATATATCATCCTCATCATCCACACAATTCTCGTCAATATATCATCCTCATCATCCACACAATTCTCACCAATATATCATGCTCATCATCCACACAATTCTCACCAATATATCATGCTCATCATCCACACAATTCTCACCAATATATCATCCTCATCATCCACACAATTCTCACCAATATATCATCCTCATCATCCACACAATTCTCACCAATATATCATCCTCATCATCCACACAATTCTCACCAATATATCATCCTCATCATCCACACAATTCTCACCAATATATCATCCTCATCATCCACACAATTCTCACCAATATATCATCCTCATCATCCACACAATTCTCACCAATATATCATCCTCATCATCCACACAATTCTCACCAATATATCATGCTCATCATCCACACAATTCTCACCAATATATCATCCTCATAATCCACACAATTCTCGTCAATATATCATCCTCATCATCCACACAATTCTCACCAATATATCATCCTCATCATCCACACAATTCTCACCAATATATCATCCTCATCATCCACACAATTCTCACCAATATATCATGCTCATCATCCACACAATTCTCACCAATATATCATCCTCATCATCCACACAATTCTCACCAATATATCATGCTCATCATCCACACAATTCTCACCAATATATCATCCTCATAATCCACACAATTCTCGTCAATATATCATCCTCATCATCCACACAATTCTCACCAATATATCATCCTCATCATCCACACAATTCTCACCAATATATCATCCTCATCATCCACACAATTCTCGTCAATATAATCATCCACACAATTCTCGTCAATATATCATCCTCATTATCCACACAATTCTCACCAATCAAACACCTCGGCCGAGGTGTGAAGAACGCCTATACAAAGAAAGAGACAGCCCGGCAGAGTGTAAGGTTACGGAAAACATAGTTCCCATGCATTTCATGTACTTTCAGCCAGCGAAAAGTGCAACATGAATTTCAAAAATTGCAATTTTTATTGCGGAAATGAACTCTACGCTGAAAAATAAATTGATTTGACTTTTTGTTTGACTTCCTAGCCCAACGGGAACCCTATTTTCGAGACCCCCCAACAATCGTGAAAGACATAAAAAGATTCATAATTTTTTTTTTTTTTCTGTTTTTTTTTCTTCATACGGATCCTTTGAGACCCGACTTCGTGTCTTTAACATGGCACTGAAGATTAAGTGAGGTGTCTAAAGTGATCAAGATAAAATGGAGATGAGCCCGGACCAAAAAAATATTCTAAATTATAAGCGGGCGGCCCATTTGGGCGGCCTCAGGTTTTGGGAGCCCAAATCGGGAATTGAAGGATAATACTAATCTTAAGTGGTATCAAATGAAAGATCTTGATGAGCAGATACCAAATTTATTGATTTTATTCCTTCAACCGGTCCACTGGGTGGCACCTGGTGGCCTTTTCATTTTCTTTGGCGGGTAGGTACCTTCGAATCCTTAGCTTAGTGGTCAGATTTTGGCCAGTATGTATTTTTCGAGATGACCTCGCTCTCTCTCTGCAAAATTTTAATGTTTAAGTTTCCAAGTATTAGTTAGTTAATTTTCTGTCCAATTCTTAAGAAGACAACTTTGTCTATTGGTAGCGTGCCCGACCTGCCACCCAGATAGCACGGGTTCGAATCCTGGCGGTACGAAAGTTTTAGCTTTATTTTTTTTCAATTTGGGCTTGACGTTGTTTTGTTTTTCCGCTCTGTATATTTCATGTTGATGACTACCCTCACGAGGAAAATTGTAGTAGTTGTAGAATCGGGCAGTGACCTGTGGCGGCATTACGAGATTGATTTTGGACAATCATGGTTGGATGGAGATAAAATATGATGAATTAGCTCTCATAATGTCGATGCAAGTCACTAAAAGTTGTGACAAAGTAGTGACCTTGGCCAAGTGGGTAGCATACTAGGCTTGCACGCACGATGACTTGGGTTCGATCCCCATGAGGCCAGTTTTTTTTATCTAGGTCCATTAGGCCCGGGGTACACTCATACCTCGTGAGGTATTGATAAGGGACGTCACCAACGAGTTCTCTCCCGACCCAAATTTTGGTCCGGTAGGTACCGCGAGCTCTCTCCCGCTCATGGTTTTATCAACACCGAATTGTCTCCTGTCGCTTGCATTTTTACCTGAGTTTATACAGCCTACATAGTTTAGGCCTTCCATAAATTTTATAATAAAAGCACCTAATAGGCATCATTGATATAGACTTAAGGCATGGCCTTCTATGTATTTACCTAACCCTACTATAAACCCGAGGCATTGCCTTCTATGTATTATCCCAAACCCTACTATATCCTAGGCATTGCCTTTCATTACTTAGAGATTTTAAAGATTTCCTTATAAAAGCCGATTCCTATATAAAAATGATAATTTTATAGTTTTCATTTTCTTAAATACCTAATGTAAAAAGCATGGTCTTATTTCCGGGAGAGATACTCGTGGTGACCCCTGCAACACGCCGGAGAGAATTCGGGTAAGAACAGGTCAACGGGAGAGAACTCATTAGCTCACCTTGATAAGGTGATAACAAATTAATGTCTTTGACATTTGTAAATCCAGGTGTTTTAGTGTCCCTTCTAAGATAAACCTAATCATGTGGAGTATAGAATCAAAAGGTCTTGATAGGCTGATTGCAAATTTATATATTATTTACTCACTTTGGAGACTCAGGGGGCCGAATCGGGGATCCAAATATATATTGACCTTAGAAAAATTAAATACCTACTGCTAAAACTATATCTTTAAAAAAATTGGAATATAAGACAACTTGGTACATTCACATTTGCCCAGCTTATTTATTTTTGTTATACATACAGGGTGTTTCAGAAAAGTGTGCATTAATTTTAACCACGTATTTTATGTACCATTTTAGGGGGGTCAACTCTATAACAAAATGGGCGAAAGTGCTTTAAAACAAAATGGGCGAAAGTGTTTTAAAATGAACTGGGTAACATTTCAATGTAGTTTATCGGAAACAAAATTGATAAGAAAACAAATAAAAACCACGAGCACTGCATACATTTCGCAATTTTATTTTATTAAGCATACAGCATACCTACCAAATGAAAAATCATCAATTTCAAATTTGAGGCACTTGTCTTGTTTTTAGAGAAAAGTTATTCCGACCTTATCCGTGTAAAATAACATGGTTATTCATTTGGCGAAAACAAAATTCAAATTCGATTAACCACCAAAAAAGTATGGCCTATTTTCTTTCAGTTAACCCCCCTTTGGCCGTCCCTGAAAGTGCAATGACCTCAATTCTCACATCAAAATAACGGCGTCATCTTGTATTGGGAGTCAATTTTTTTCCGCGTTTCAATAACTCTAACATGTAAGGCGTAATTCAAAATCTAAGATTTTTTCAAAGAACCTTTAGAGATGTGTATCTCCCTTATGAAGCACTTTCGCCCATTTTGTTATAGAGTTGACCCCCCTAAAATGGTACATAAAATACGTGGTTAAAATTAATGCACACTTTTCTGAAACACCCTGTATATAAAGTTTCAGTAGTGTATGAACCTATATTTTCGTACAAAAAGAACTGATATCCCCCCAAAAACACCACTTCGTGGTTAAAAAAAGAAGAACGCCCCACTCAATAGAATGATTATAATTAGCTAAAAATAAATGATATCAAATTGAGAACACCTTTACCCCCTCTCTTTCTATTTCTCTGCACTCCTCTCTGAATATATTCCTCTTATGTTTATCTTTCTTTATCCTTTCTAGGGGTCATCCCAAACTTGATTTCTCTTTAAATTTACTTGTTGAACGGCAATAAAAAATGGCGGTCGCGGTGTAATTTTCTCGATTCAAATCAAATAAGTTCAGAAAAATCATACTCCGACCGCCATTTTTTATTGCCGTTCAACAAGTAAATTTAAAGAGAAATCAAGTTTGGGATGACCCCTAGAAAGGATAAAGAAAGATAAACATAAGAGGAATATATTCAGAGAGGAGTGCAGAGAAATAGAAAGAGAGGGGGTAAAGGTGTTCTCAATTTGATATCATTTATTTTTAGCTAATTATAATCATTCTATTGAGTGGGGCGTTCTTCTTTTTTTAACCACGAAGTGGTGTTTTTTGGGGGGTATAATTATCATCCTCAACATCCACACAATTCTCACCGATCTATCATCCTCATCATCCACACAATTCTCCCCGCAGACACCCCAGAGCGAGAGTCGGCGCGCGTCTCTCTCCGTTGACGCGTGCGCAGTGAGCACCACCCTCTCTGTCGTGTGTGAGGCGTCGCCACCAGTATGGATCCCAGTGTGCTCGCAGCCATGGACAAGGACGCATTGAAGAAGCAGATCGAGAATATGAAGTATCAGGCGACCATGGAACGGTGGCCGCTTTCCAAGAGTATACAGGCGTGAGTAGATAAGTTTCGCTTTCGATTTCGAGAGCAGATTTTGTGTTCGTTTTGGTAAAAAATAAATATATGGAAGAAAATTGTATTCCAATAATATTATTTACAAATTCCTACGTATTACTTCCGATAAATTTCTAATATTATAAAATCGGAAGTAGTAGGTTCGTTTTTGTAAAATAATAATATATTTTTGTTCCGATTTAATTTTTTTTTTCTTCATATTTCTGGACGTTTCATAACCTCCTGAGCAGCTTTGTGTCTGTCCGTCGGTCTGTTAAATACATTCCTTTGAAACTTTTAACCTGCAAATCTTGGAAACTACTGAACGGATTTCGACAAAAAAATCTTTAGTTGGGGTTTGTAATTTGTAATTTATTTGCATTAATAAATTGTACGTAATAGAATTAATAGGTAACACATATCTAATTCTACTACCCCACACTACAAGGGGATGCAGTCCTCTTGTTATTTTGTAATTTATTTAAATAAATAATTTTACGTAATCGGTATAATAGGTAACACATATCTATTTATCTAATACCTACTCTACACTAAGAGGGGATACAGTCCTCTTGTTTTGTTAGGTAAAAAAAAAAATGTTTTTGTATTTAGGTACTTAAGTTTTTATACGCTCTTAATTTATTTACCCTACCGACCTCAGTAGCTGGATCAATAAGTCGACGGATTTGTAATCGGAGGTCGGTGGTTCGAGTCCCAAGTTGAACAAAAATTTAGAAGATAGAGTTTGAGTAATAATTACACAATTATTGGGACACAAATATACAGAGTGACCAAAAATTCGCGGGACGGATTTTTATCTTTTTAGCAGCTCAAGATAGAGACTCAATTTTTGTAAATTAAGTTCTTATGCAAGATTGACCATTTTTGCCGGCATTGAAATTTCTACAGGGTGTCCCAAAAGTTGTGAAACAGGCATCAACAAATGAAAAACTTATAATAACAACACTCTCTTTAGTGCAAGGTTACCTACCACCAGGCGAGGTTAATGCTCAAAGCATTTTCTACCACCTAATCCTCAGAGTCTTATTATTTGTGACCACATAATAATGTGGTCACAAACTCAAATTAATGAGGAAAAATTCATGCAATGGGTGGAATTCGAACCAACGGATCCCTCCGCTACCTGGATTATCAGACTAGCGCGTTAACCACTTGACTACCAGTGCATAAAAATTACATGCTCAGGGCGGATCAAGGGGAGGGGGGGGGGGGTGACAGAAATATTATCCGCCCCTGTGGATGGGACACAGGTATCCCATGAGAAACACTGAAGCATGAGCAGATAATTAACACGTGTCTAATGGTGTAAGGTACATACGTATGTAGCTTAATTAGGTACACACAATTTAATACATAGAGCGATTGCCCATTTGAACATCCTAACATGAGTTATCAGTAGGTACCTAATTGCCTAGGTATAATGAAATATAAATACATGGAAACTTTAAAAAAAAATATATATGAGTATTCATAAAAAAAACCGTTTGAGCATTAACCTCGCCTGGTGGTAACCTTCCACTAAAGAGTATTGGCATTATAAGTTTTTCATTTATTGATGCCTGTTTCACTACTTTTGGGACAACCTGTAGAAATTTCAATACCGCCAAAAATGGTCAATTCAAAAAGTTGAGTCTCTATCTTGAGCTGTCAAAAAGATAAAAATCTTTCTGTCACTGAAGTGAAGTAACGTCCAGCGAGGTTCGGACTTGATTGGGTGACTAGTTCCCGGCTCCACTCGGTTGGGTGAGTCTATTTTTTTTTTTTTTTTTTTTTTTTTACCGAAAACAGCTTCCTTTGAAAGTTACTTCAACGACTTATTGACCCATGTGTTATCACTTATCCAAGTGCTAACCTCGCTGAACGTTGCTTAACTTCAGTGAAATGTCGAGAACTGCTATATTCAAAGAGCCATTGACGCTAGCCCCCTTTTAATTTTTTCAACTTGATTTGGTGACAACTTCCATTGCAAGAAGTATTCTCGTAAAAGAAGGTACACATGACCTCCTAGAGGTTGACACTATGACAGTCATCTTCACACAGGCTATTAGTGATATAATACTAAATATACATAGATTATCTCGCTCTAATCTCAGGCACATTGGATTTGGGGGGGGGGTTTATAAAGAAGGAAAGAAGGTATAAAAATAATATTTTTGTTAAAGACTTTCGTGATGTCACAACTATGTACTCACAACTAACCGACCTCAGTAGCTAGATCGACAAGGCGGCGGACTTGTAACCTGGAGGTCGCGGTGGTTCAAGTCACGGTTTCAACGTAGATTTAGTAATGCTATAGTTTCAGTAGTTGTGATATCACAAGAGTGATGACACAAATAATATGATAACTTTTTTTTAACTACTCAAACTCACGCTGCTAAATTTTTGTTGAACTAGGGACTCGAACCCCCGACCTCCAGGAGTAGGAATAAAAATTAAAATTATTATTATAAATTTTAAAAATAAGGACATAAATATGTAAAAACAGATAATTAGAAATTTTGAAACACTAGGTACAAAAGAAAAAAACAGAAATTAAATTTTCTTAGAAGTAGTTTTTTTTTTTTATCATAATATTTGTGTTAATCACTATCGTGATATCACAACTACTCAAACTCGCTTTAATAAATCTACGCTGAAACCGGGGCTTGAACCACCGACCTCCAGGTTACAAGTCCGCTGCCTTATCGATCAAGCTACTGAGGTCGGTTTTTCTTAGAAGTATTCCTTAGGGAGAAGAGCCACAAATTTAATAAAAAACTAAAATAAATATACATTATTACATTACATTTAAAAAAATTGATAAAATATTATACCGTTGTCCTAACTAAAGGGCAGGGTTATTGCCTTTGGCATTCTCTTCCACCCAACCTTTGTTTTATTTGGTTTTAGCGTTCTAATTTGATAAAATCAGGATGGGGGTTTTACCCTCTATTCGCTGGGAATCGTACCAGATACCATCATTAACCTCACCCAGCCTGAAACGCGTGAAACGGTATTATTGTTTGGTGACTTTCTGGTCAAATTCTCAAAATAACCTAGGGAACATCCATGCACTTGATGGTATCCGATCTTAGGCATATCCACACTAATGCGCAGTACCAAGAGCGCACGAATAGATCAGTGGTAAGACACTCGCTTGCCATGCGGGAGGTCCCGGGTTCGAACATCCGAGCCGACAAAACAATTTTATTAAAAATTTGGTTACAGTTGTTTGTAAGGGATACCTTCCGGTGCGCTCGTGTTGACCCAGCACCTAATTGGGAAGTATTGTGTCACTTCTCGCCCATCAGAGGGGAGGCATACTACGGGATGGGCAGGCTACAACACAGACCACATGCGTCTACAGTAGCTCCTGTTTCATGGCTACAAAATAAAATAACGTGAAAAACTGGGTAGGTCAAATTTTCGATGAAGACAACATTTTCCTTATAATAGGATAAGGAAAGTAAAAAAGCCTGTGAAACACTCATCTTTTACTTCCGAGAAATTGCTAATATTAGAAATCGGAAGTATTGTGTTCGTTTTTGTAAAAAAAAATATTTTTTTGCTCCGATTTAAATTTTTTTTCTTCTTTTTTTTTTAACTCATTGTGGCCTCTGAACACAGCCCTGGTAGGGATACGCAAGGAAAGCAGGATTTCTGAGCTGTGACGTGCATGCATAACGAGGTAGATATGATATTTTTGTAGGTGAGCCAGATGTGGCTTGAGAGTACACACTGTTCAATAAATACAATTGGCAGATGGGCGAGACATGCAAGAGCAGTCAGTATAGGGTGTCTGATAGTTTCTGGAACAACGCTTTATGTTGGTATATTTATATGACCTAAATTTGCTATGGTATAGTATAGTAGTGCTTTATTTAGACTGTCAGAGTACTAAGAAAATGTAAGACAAATGTATTTAGCATAGAATTTGGTATAATTAGGGCCCATTAGTCTAACAAAAGAATTTGTGAGAAAAAAAATCATTTGTTATAGGAAATGATCACCTGTAAAGGTTGTTATTATTATACTCGATGTGTAGCGCGCTAGGCATTGCACGCACGTTGACCTGGGTTCGATCCCCAGCGGAGCAGGATTTTTTCTGCTCTGTACTTGGGTGTTTGGGGTCCACTCATACTTCGTGAGGAAAAATGAGTAGCTGCTTTAATATGAGCAGCGACCAGTGGCGGAATTATAGGCAAAAACAAGGTATTGGGATATTAAACATAATATGAAAAAGTCCTATAGTTCTGCGCTACCCACTAAAAATTGTGATATAATAACACAAAGAAACACATTTATTTATTAAATACCTACTCCATTTGGAGAATTCCTTGATTTCTTGAGTTTTTTTACCCGTCGCGTCAGGATTCGAACCTGGGTCACCTACATGTGCGTATTTAACATCATTGAACAACCAAAAACGCTGTGCCCGATTTGAGTGACTTGAAATAACACATGCAGCGAAGTATGCTCAGTTGAGCACACTTATACATGCTTCGTTGATGATATTACTAATATTCAGCACACCTACAATACCGGCTGGGGGACTATAAACAGGGAGAAGACCAGTGTCTCGCTAGAGGACTATAAACAGAGAGCTGACTAGCCTACCCTTACAAGCCAGGCTAGCTTGCAGTTTCCTAAGGGTTTTTTTTTAAGTGGGGTTTAACGTCGCTTTCAACTGCCATGGTCATATCACGACGGGGGTTTTACCCTCCATTCGCAGGAAACTCACAAACCTGCTACTCACATTGACCTCACCCAGCCTGAGTGGGGCCGGGAAAAGCCAGCGTCACGAGAATTAGAATTTGAATGGTCACCCATCCAAGTCTTAACCTCGCTGGATGTCGCTTAACTTCGGTGTTCTGAAGGGAACCGGTGTATTCAACATGCCATCGACGCTGGCTTTCCTAAGGGTTTAATGGCTTATAAACAAAAAGCCCAAGTCCTGACGATGGTTAATCGCACATAGAAATATGTGGTTCAGGACGAGCCAACTTTGAAATAAAGTTGGCTGGAGACCATCATTCCCCCTTCAGATGTAGCCAAGCTGGTTACAACAACAACGCTTAAACATGCTTCGTTGGTGATATTTGATTTAGGTGCGGACCTAATATATCGTTTAGGGCCGAATTATGAAACAGGATTAGATTCAACCTAAGTGACACTATCAGCTGACTATAGTGCGCTATGATTGGTTGAAATTCCCACTAGAGGGCGTGTTGAGGGATAATGTCCTCTTAGATTAAGGGCAAAACTAAGAGACAAACTTTATATCTCAAGAATTTGCGGATTTCCCTATCTTACAGAGTGCTCTTACCTAGTTTTTGTTGAAAAAGATTTATTCTTCATTAATTTGAGTTTGTGACCACATTATAATAAGACTCTGAGGGTTAGGTGGTAGAAAATGCTTTGAGCATTAACCTCGCCTGATGTTTACCTTCCACTGAAGTAGTATTATTATTCCAATAAAGAGTTTTATTATTATTCTTCCAGTAAAGAGTTTTATTATAGTGCTGGAAAACCAGCACACAATAAATTACATAGTGTATACTATGTAATTGGGTGCTGGCTAACTTTTGTAAAGCCAACACCTGTATTGTACTGCACTCTAAATATTATACAGGGTGGTCCAGAAAGTTTGCACCAAAATGATAGGGTAATAAAAGAGACCATTTCCAACAAAAATATTCCCGGACATTTTCCTTTATTTTTTTGTCGTTTTCAAAATGGCGGCCAAAACGTGTTTTTCAAATATTCCGACTTTGGTTTGGCTTTTGATTTTTTCAATTTTTTCTGTACCACCTAGAAAAAAACGGATTGCATTTTTGAATTGAAAATAAAATTTTAATTAAAATAAGTTAAATTAACCCGTTCAATGTTTTAATGATCATGCTCATTTAGGCTGTCAAGGTTCTGAACGCACATAATTGAAAAACACACATTTTGGCCGCCATTTTGAAAACGACAAAAAATAAAGGAAAATGTCCGGGAATATTTTTGTTGGAAATGGTCTCTTTTATTACCCCTATCATTTTGGTGCAAACTTTCTGGACCACCCTGTATAGTCTGGCTGGGGGACTATAAACAGGGAGTAGAGTAGCATTGGCTTGGTTCTGGGGGCCCTTGTCAATTATTAGCCTCCTTGTAAAGACAGTGGTAGAAGTGATGAGTCCTTCATACACTGTCTGGCTACCATCGTTCACGATGACGCCACCCTATGATGATGATGATTATTATTCCACTGAAGAGTTTTATTATTAATATTCCACTGAAAAGTTTTATTATTATTCTTCAACTAATTTTTTTTATTTTTAATATTCCACTAAAGAGTTTTATAATTATAATTCCACTAAAGTGTTTTATTATTAATATTCCACTAAATAGTTTTACTATCATTATTATTATTAAACATTTTATTAGATAAGAAGACTTATGTAGAATACAAATAATTATTATAACAATTTAAAAAAATGGAAATAATATATACAATAAAAAGGAAAAAGAAAAGAAAAATATATAAAAACATAATTATGTCCTAACTAAAGGGCGGGGTTATTGCCGATGGCAATCTCTTCCACCCAACCCTTGGAGTTCCCTATTTAGATATTTCAATAATAATATAAAGAAGAAGCTAAATAAATAGTAATAAATAAAAAAAAATACGTACAAATATATTTAAAAAAAAAATAATATTCTTATTCCACTAGATAGTTTTATTTCCACTGAAGAGTTTTATTATTATTATTATTCCTCGTCTGTTCCCAGAATGCGGGAGTACGTGGAGGAGAACGAGAAGAACGACCCCCTGATCCACGCCCCTGACAAGAAGAACAACCCCTGGGCGGAGAAGGGCAAGTGCTCCATCATGTAACTGCCCCGCCCCCCGGCACCGCCCCTGGCTCCGCCCCAGACACCCTCCGCGGCGGCACGGTGTGCTTTCTCAACATTTGCGTCAACATTTTGTACATTGAACTTTTCGTACCCGGATCCTGTTTTCTTTTCGTTGATTTTCGTCTGAGGGAGAAGAAATTTTCGTCGTCTATGGCATCGTCGACTATGGCGTACTTTGCTTGGCAGAAATTGCCTTCGTCAGCTATGCCAGAAATTACCTACATTTGCCTTTGGTTGTCAGCTATGGCAGAAATTATCTTTGGTCGTTAGCTATGACAAAAATTGCCTTTGGTTGTTGGATATGGCAGAAAGTACCTTTGGTTGTTAACTAAGGCAGATATTGCCTTTGGTTGTTAGATTTAGTAGAAATTGCCTTTGGTTGTCAGGTAAGGTAGACATTACCTTTGCTCGTCTGCTGAAGGTGAAAAGTATGGACACTGAGGAATCAAGAATCCATAGTCTAACTCAACAAGAAACTCTTATAAAGGAAGGTCATAGCAGGAAAATGATAAATACTCTATTAGGCAGAAAATAATTCACTCCCTCTTTTTATCTTTGAATCGTCAAATCCACTTCCTTAATTTTCATGCATTACTTTTAATATCAAAGGCATTTTACACATCGATATAGGACTAACAGGAATATTGTAAAAGCAAATCTTTCTTGAGCTTGGCTGTCGAGTTGAAATTGATATATAAATAAATTTCAGGGCTGCATTCAGTTATGATAAGCATTGTCCAGAAAAATCGCTCAAAAATAATTAAAACCAAAATTTAAATACAGTGTAGCTACAGTTGTATTGACTAGGTTTTGAAGAGATGTTGTAAAATGCCTTGACCATATTTTTAATGATTTTTATTGTATTTTAGATTTAGTTCGATCTAAGTACTTGTAAGAAGTAAATAAAATCCATGCTCTTGATATACATACTCCGATTATATTTTAATAACACTTTATATCAAATCTAACAAATTCATCCATTGAAAATGTGGCAGAAATTAAATTACTCAAACTAAAAAATTAAATAACTCAAACTCTCCAACGAATGCCACATTTTGAAATAGCTTTTCCCTGTTTGAGCAGAAGTTTTTTTTTTTTTTTTTTTTTTTTTTTTAATGGAAAAATCCATCATCACAACATATTACTTTTTACTTCAATCCACACACAACATCCATCAGTGAATGATGAAAAAAAAATGAGGCAGATATAAAATGACTTAAAATAAAAATAGATCATGGATTTTATTTCCAACACTTACAGCACGTCGGCGTCGTTTGAATGAATTAATGTTTAAGTACTTAATTTTAGTAGGATACAATCTACCAAAGATAAATTCAATTTTGCTTAAAATATCCTTGTTTTTTTATATAGGCAGCTACACTACATAAGTATTAGGTATGTATAGTGGCTATCCAGGAGAAGTGTTTATTTTTAAAATAGAATGTCAACAATTCATTAAATTAATTATTAATTAACATCAAAAACACTTCTTGTTTGATAAGTTCACACTTGAATTAATCGTACTTATTGAAGTATATATTATCTCCTGTGTTAGCTTACACTGAAATTTAAAAAGAGTTATGTTTGAATGTAATGATATGTAATATGTAGTATAAAAAAATATTAAATCTAGTAAGGGCAAAACAGAGCTATTTAAGCTCCAGAATGATTTATGTCAGTACATTTCAGTCATTTTTTTTTTATTTTTAATTTCATTGTCCAAATGTACTAACTAGTAAATTTAAACTCGGAAAACATATGCATTTCTTACAAACAATATCACAATACCTATGAAAAATAATAATAAAAAAAAATAGAATTACCATTATCTAGTCAATAATAAAATAGATTATATAGTTAATCAATATGTATGTTTACTGAATAGGTCATTTTGAACTTGAAATCTGAAGGTCACGGAAAATCATTGTTTTTACTTTCTATTGCCTCAAAGGTATGAAAAACTGTTGCAAGAATAATAATTATATCGCCTTATTCATACTGCCCGAATAGAACTAATAAGTCGTATTATTCCAACAGTAAGCCAAAGACGTATTATAAATGGTCAAAATCCCAAATGGGAGGATAACTAGACCTGTCCCGGCTGGGTTTCGAACCCGCGACCTCTGGATTACCAGACCGACGTCTTGAGCACTGAGCTACCGGGACAAAGAAAGTACTTAGGTACAGAGAAAGTACTGCAAATTTTTTTGGAGTATTCGGTTTCAATTAAAATATATGAACATACTGGCTACCATCGTTCACGATGACGCCACGCTATGATGATGACATTTTTTAAAAGAAATTATACAATAAATGGTTGTGCTAAGCCTTGCACTCAAATAAATCCAGATGACCTACCAAAAAAAAAAAAAAAAATGGTAGGTCATCATTTTACTTCCGAGAAATTTCTAATATTAGAAATCGGAAGTATTGTGTGTTTTTTTTTCTTCAAATTGTCAAGACCAAATTTACCAGATAAAATAAAACTAAATAAAATAAAGATGACCAGAAATCAAATAAATCTCAATGTTTCATCATTTTCAAATTTATTGTGTCATTTTATATTAATTACAACAAAAATACATGGTTTCATTTTACGCAATATTCTGAATTCACCAAACGGTTTCTCTCTCTCTCTATTAATTTATGCAAGCAGATGTTTTCAGAGCGGCAATGTCATAATAATAATGATAATAATAACACTATTTAGAGGAAGATTACCACCAGGCGAGGTTAATGCTCAAAGCATTTCCTACCACCTAACCCTTAGAGTCTTATTATCCAATCCAATGTCTAGGCTCCTTTCATGCCCATTGCTTCTACTTGGTTTTAACGTCCTGATTAGATATTGATACCTGAATCACTGTGGTGAGAGGATTACGAGTATATGGACGCCCAGATCAAATATCTAGGCTTCTTTCATGTCCATTTTTTTTTTATTTTTTTTTTTATGAGGGACTCGAACACCAAGATAAATAAAGAAAAAATCCTCCCCCGCTGGGAATCGAACCCAGGTCACCATGTGTGCAATGCCTAGCGCGCTAACTCACTCTGCCACAGTGACTACTACGCAAAAACGCTTGCATACGAGTCTGCAACCATTGGGACATTTTCATCTTTACTATTCAAGGTCTAAAACTTAACTGACCAAATTTCGTATTGTGCGCATGACACATACTTTTTCTCTTCTCTCTTTTTATAATTTAATATTTCGTTACATAACTTCGTTACATAATTTTGGTTATGTGCCAGAGCAAAGACATGAAAATGTCAAAATCGCCACAAGAAAATAACAATAATTGGGACGGAAAAAGTTTCTCTACGATAGCGAGACCAAGTTGTTACGACAAAATGGTGCAAAGGTTGTGACTCCTACTCGTGGTCCAGAAATCTCGAGTTCGATCACCGGATTCGGCAGGATTTTCCGACGAAAAAATTCCGTTACCTCCCGAGTAAAGTAGGCGTGTGGTTTCCGGCTCAACCCAGGCTGGATGAGGTAAAACTCCATTACCTCCCGTGTAAAGTAGGCGTGTTGTTTGCGGCTCAATCCAGGCTGGATGAGGTAAAACTCCGTTACCTCCCAAGTAAAGTACGCGTGTGGTTTCCGGCCCTACTCAGGCTGGGTGAGGTTCTTCACTGGGACTTCATGAGGGCGGTGGTGTACTTGAGGAAGTGAACGTCCCGGCTGAGCTGGGAGAGACGGGCGAAGTGGCGCTGGGTGTAGGGAATGAGGGCTTCCAGTGAGTTCTGGAAGGGTTTAGACACCGCACAGCATTGCAGCTCTAACAGCACTGAGAGTACCAGCTGAGGAATAGAATAGAATAGAATAGAATAGAGTAGAATAGAATAGAATAGAATAGCTGGGTGTAGGGAATGAGGGCTTCCAGTGAGTTCTGGAAGGGTTTGGACACGACACAGCATTGCAGCTCTAACAGCACTGAGAGTACCAGCTGAGGAATAGAATAGAATAGAATAGAATAGAATAGAATAGAATAGAGTAGAGTAGAATAGAATAGAATAGAGTAGAGTAGAATAGAATAGAATAGAATAGAATAGAATAGAATAGAATAGAGTAGAGTAGAATAGAATAGAATAGAGTAGAGTAGAATAGAATAGAATAGAATAGAATAGAATAGAATAGCTGGGTGTAGGGAATGAGGGCTTCCAGTGAGTTCTGGAAGGGTTTGGACACGGCACAGCATTGCAGCTCTAACAGCACTGAGAGTACCAGCTGAGGAATAGAATAGAGTAGAATAGAATAGAATAGAATAGAATAGAGTAGAGTAGAATAGAGTAGAGTAGAATAGAGTAGAATAGAATAGCTGGGTGTAGGGAATGAGGGCTTCCAGTGAGTTCTGGAAGGGTTTGGACACGGCACAGCATTGCAGCTCTAACAGCACTGAGAGTACCAGCTGAGGAATAGAATAGAATAGAATAGAGTAGAATAGAGTAGAATAGAATAGAGTAGAATAGAATAGAATAGAATAGAATAGAGTAGAGTAGAATAGAGTAGTAGTAGAGTAGAATAGAATAGAGTAGAATAGAATAGCTGGGTGTAGGGAATGAGGGCTTCCAGTGAGTTCTGGAAGGGTTTGGACACGGCACAGCATTGCAGCTCTAACAGCACTGAGAGTACCAGTGAGGAATAGAATAGAATAGAGTAGAATAGAATAGAATAGAGTAGAAGTAAATAGAATAGAGTAGAGTAGAATAGAGTAGAGTAGAGTAGAATAGAATAGAGTAGAATAGAAATAGCTGGGTGTAGGGAATGAGGGCTTCCAGTGAGTTCTGGAAGGGTTTGGACACGGCACAGCATTGCAGCTCTAACAGCACTGAGAGTACCAGCTGAGGAATAGAATAGAGTAAATAGAATAGAATAGAGTAGAATAGAGTAGAATAGAGTAGAATAGAATAGAGTAGAATAGAATGAATAGAATAGATAGAGTAAGTAGAATAGAGTAGAGTAGAATAGAATAGATAGAGTAGAATAGAATAGCTGGGTGTAGGAATGAGGGCTTCCAGTGAGTTCTGGAAGGTTTGGACACGGACAGCATGCAGCTCTAACAGACTGAGAGTAAAGTGAGGAATAGAATAGAGTAGAATAGAATAGAATAGAGTAGAATAGAATAGAATAGAATAGAATAGGGGTGTAGGGAATGAGGGCTTCCAGTGAGTTCTGGAAGGGTTTGGACACGGCACGCATTGCAGCTCTAACAGATGAGAGTACCAGTGAGGAATAGAATAGAATAGAGTAGAATAGAATAGAGATAGAATAGCTGGGTGTAGGGAATGAGGGCTTCCAGTGAGTTCTGGAAGGGTTTGGACACGACACAGCATTGCAGCTCTAACAGCACTGAGAGTACCAGCTGAGGAATAGAATAGAATAGAATAAATAGAGTAGATAGAATAGAGTAGAATAGAATAGAGTATAATAGAATAGAATAGAATAGAATAGAATAGAGTAGAATAGAATAGAGTAGAATAGAATAGAGTAGAGAAGAATAGCTGGGTGTAGGGAATGAGGGCTTCCAGTGAGTTCTGGAAGGGTTTGGACACGGCGCAGCATTGCAGCTCTAACAGCACTGAGAGTACCAGCTGAGGAATAGAATAGAATAGAATAGAATAGAATAGAGTAGAATAGAATAGAGTAGAATAGAATAGAATAGAATAGAATAGAGTAGAGTAGAATAGAGTAGAGTAGAAGAGTAGAATAGAATAGAATAGATGAGTAGAATGGAATAGGCTGGTGTAGGGAATGAGGGCTTCCAGTGAGTTCTGGAAGGGTTTGGACACGGCACAGCATTGCAGCTCTAACAGCACTGAGAGTACCAGCTGAGGAATAGAATAGAGTAGAGTAGAATAGAATAGAGTAGAATAGAATAGAATAGAATAGCTGGGTGTAGGGAATGAGGGCTTCCAGTGAGTTCTGGAAGGGTTGGACACGACACAGCATTGCAGCTCTAACAGCACTGAGAGTACCAGCTGAGGAATAGAATAGAATAGAATAGAGTAGAATATAATAGAATAGAATAGAGTAGAATAGAATAGAATAGAAATAGAATAGAAATAGAAATAGAATAGAGTAGAATAGAATAGAGTAGAATAGAATAGAGTAGAATAGAGTAGAATAGAATAGAGTAGAATAGAATAGAATAGAATAGAATAGAGTAGAGTAGAATAGAGTAGAATAGAATAGAGTAGAATAGAATAGAGTAGAGAAGAATAGCTGGGTGTAGGGAATGAGGGCTTCCAGTGAGTTCTGGAAGGGTTTGGACACGGCGCAGCATTGCAGCTCTAACAGCACTGAGAGTACCAGCTGAGGAATAGAATAGAATAGAATAGAGTAGAATAGAATAGAGTAGAATAGAATAGAATAGAATAGAATAGAGTAGAGTAGAATAGAGTAGAATAGAATAGAGTAGAATAGAATAGAGTAGAGAAGAATAGCTGGGTGTAGGAATGAGGGCTTCCAGTGAGTTCTGGAAGGGTTTGGACACGGCGCAGCATTGCAGCTCTAACAGCACTGAGAGTACCAGCTGAGGAATAGAATAGAATAGAATAGAATAGAATAGAGTAGAATAGAATAGAGTAGAATAGAATAGAATAGATAGAATAGAGTAGAGTAGAATAGAGTAGAGTAGGTATAGAAATAGAATAGAATAGAGTAGAATGGAATAGCTGGGTGTAGGGAATGAGGGCTTCCAGTGAGTTCTGGAAGGGTTGGACACGGCACAGCATTGCAGCTCTAACAGCACTGAGAGTACCAGCTGAGGAATAGAATAGAGTAGAGTAGAATAGAATAGAGTAGAATAGAATAGAATAGAATAGCTGGGTGTAGGGAATGAGGGCTTCCAGTGAGTTCTGGAAGGGTTTGGACACGACACACGCATTGCAGCTCTAACAGCACTGAGAGTACCAGCTGAGGAATAGAATAGAATAGAATAGAGTAGAATATAATAGAATAGAATAGAGTAGAATAGAATAGAATAGAATAGAATAGAATAGAATAGAATAGAGTAGAATAGAATAGAGTAGAATAGAATAGAGTAGAATAGAATAGAATAGAATAGAATAGAATAGAGTAGAATAGAATAGAGTAGAATAGAATAGAATAGAATAGAATAGAATAGAGTAGAATAGAATAGAGTAGAATAGAATAGAATAGAGTAGAATAGAATAGAGTAGAATAGAATAGAATAGAATAGAGTAGAATAGAATAGAGTAGAATAGAATAGAATAGAGTAGAATAGAATAGAGTAGAATAGAATAGAGTAGAATAGAATAGAATAGAATAGAATAGAATAGAATAGCTGGGTGTAGGGAATGAGGGCTTCCAGTGAGTTCTGGAAGGGTTTGGACACGACACAGCATTGCAGCTCTAACAGCACTGAGAGTACCAGCTGAGGAATAGTATAATAATAATATCGTCTTATTTATACTGCCCGATTAGGACCATTATGTCCCATTATTCCAGCAGTAAGCCCAAGACATATTATTATGTGGTAAAAATCCCAAATGGGAGGATAACTTGTCATGTCCCGGCTGGGTTTCGAACCCGCGACCTCTGGTATCTCTGGATTCACAGAGTGCCGCCTTTACCACTGAGCTACCGGGACAGACAGAAAAACTGGGTAAAATCTATTCTATTCTATTCTATTGCTCGACCGACCTCAGTAGCTTGATTGATAAGGCGGCAGACTTGTGATCTGGAGGTCGGCGGTTCAAGTCCCGGTTTCAGTGTAGATTTAGTAAAGCTATTTTTAGTAGTTGTGATATCACCAAAGTGATTAACACTGATGTGAGAGAAAAAAAAGGTTTGAGCGTTTTTTTCGATGGTGATGAACACAAATATGATAACTTTAACTTTTAAGACCTGTTTGACTGCTGAAGTAAAGAGACTCTTCAGTCTTACCTCAGCAGTATAAATAAGGCCTATCCTATTCTACTTGAAGTCACCGTGGCCGAGTGAGTAAGCGCTCACCCAGGTCACCGTGCGTGCAATGCCTAATTGCACGCACGGTGACCTGGGTTCGATCCCCGGCGGGGCAGGATTTTTTCTGCTCTGTTCTTGGGTGTTCGGGGTCCACTCATACCTCGTGAGGAAAAATGAGTAGCTGGTTCAATGTGAGCAGCGACCAGTGGCGGAAATATAGGCAAAAATAAGATATAAGGTTATTAAAAAATATGGAAAAAGTCCTATAATTCTGCGCCACCCCCTAAAAAATGTAACATAATAACAAAAAGTGACACATTATTATTATTATTATTATGGGGATTTTTGCACGCAGAGGTAGTTGTACTTCATCTGCGGTAATGTGAGCTAAGTCCAGATTCCTGCCTGGAATCACAGCGACTTAGCTCTTATTATTATTATTACAATTATTATTCTATTCTACTTTACCTGGGCGGCGTAGGAGTGCTTAGCGTTGGTGTTCCAGTTCACAGCACATGTGAGCAGAGCCTCCTTCTGATCCTCATGCAGTTCTGTCAAGCATTGCTTCAGCTGGGACTCATCTTCCACGATAATGTCTGAAACACATTATTAAAAAAGTTATCATATTTGTGTTATTAAAAAAGTTATCATATATCACAACTACTCAAACTCGCTTTACTAAATCTACGCTGAAACCGGGACTTTAACCACCGACCTCCAGGTTACAAGTCCGCTGCCTAATCGATCAAGCCACTGAGGTCGGGTGAAACACATTATTATACAAGCATATAAACTACCAAGGGGCAAGGACTCTGAATGTTACAGACCTCTCTTTCAATAAATATTCATTAAAAAAACTACCTGTTACTCTACATGAGGCGGCGGACTCGTAACCTGGAGATCGATGGTTCGAGTCTTAAGTTCGACAGATATTTTCTAAAGCGAGTTTGAGTAATTGTGTTATCACATTGATTAACAGATATGTGTTAGTGTACATATGATAACTTAAGTCTATGTTAATCCCTACCCCCTAGAATTCCTAGATTCTAGGTTAGAAGCTCTTCAAAGCTTAGGAGAAGTACCTTTGTATAAATGTTTCTTTATAAAGAAAATAAATAAACTATTATTATTAATATTATTGCGTATCTCCAACCAAATTCTTGGAGGTTTCTTCACAAAAAAAAAATCAAAAGAAACTGCAATAGAGCTCACTCTGAACTATCTTGAGCGCCGTATGCGGCCGATTCAGCTTGAGCGCCAGCTTCAGCGCCTTCACATTCTCCCTGGCGTTGATCAGGTTGTCCAGCTGTTGCGCCTGCATCACGCTCTGCTGCGCCACTGCTATGCGCTGCGCCACTGTTTCTTCTGTTGCATCGCGCCACGTCACCAGGAGAGAGTCGGCGCCTGAATGAAACAGGTAACCATGGTGACAAGATCACCTCATGTTCCAATATGTTCCTTATGAACAATATTCCCTCGGTGAAGTCTTCGATTTTTTTTTTTTTAAGACGAGTGTTTCACAGCCTTTTTTATTTCGTGGCCATGAAACAGGAGCTACTGTAGACGCTTATGGTCCATGTTGTAGCCTGCCCATCCCGTAGTATGCCTCCCCTCTGATGGGCAAGAAGTGACACAATACTTGCCATTTAGGTGCTGGGTCAACATGAGCACACCGCAAGGTATTCCTTACAAACAACTGTAACCAAATTTTGAATACAAATTTTTGTCGGCGCGGTGGTTCGAACCCGAGACCTTCCGTATGGCAAGCGAGTGCTTAACCACTGAGCTATTCGTGCGCTATTTTTTGTTGATATTATTACTGCATACATAGTATGAATATTATACTAGAATTACTGGAGCTATATGTGTTTCTGAATACACAGAAACCTTCTTATTAAAATATCGCCTTATTTATACAGTCTATCCTGGATATAAGAGAACTCTAGGGACCGGATTTTTTTCTTTCTATTACCTATAAGGTATAGAAAGTATTCTTTTCTCTGGTATCGGGGTTTGCAACAGGGCTCTTATCTAGAGGTTGCTCTTATATCCAGGTTCTGAATCGTGCGATTAGGACTAATGAGTCCCAGCAGTAAGCCCAAGACGTATTATTATGTGATCAAAATCAAAGAGGAGATAACCTGAGTAATGATAAAAATAAGACACATGTTTAATAAATCAATCGTGCCACCGGAAGACACGCACTTAAAAGGCCAAAAACATAATACATACCTAGTAGGGGGAAAGTACAAAAGGGGGGAAACATCTAAGGTTCCCTTTCTGGTTTTAAAAATTAATAATAATATCGCCTTATTTATACTGCCCGATTAAGACTATTAAAGTCCTATTATTCCAGCAGTAAGCCCAAGACATATTATTATGTGGTAAAAATCCCAAATGGGAGGATAACTTGTCATGTCCCGGCTGGGTTTCGAACCCACGACATCTGGATTCTCTTGGTTCACAGAGTGCCGCCTTTATCACTGAGCTACCAGGGACAGACTATTACCTCCTGTTATGATCTGATTCTCATCCTGAGTGATCGCCAGCGTCCATATCTTGAGCGCGTGTTTGTCGAACGTTGAAACACAGGAAGATGTTTTGATGGACCACAGCTTGAGGAGACCATCCGACCCTGTGCTCACTATCTGGGTTCCTGGCGAGAATAAATTGAAGGGGTTTTATATTGAGCAATGGTGGGACTTTATTATATTGAGAAATGAAGGGGTTTTAGTTTAGAGGTATACTGATTGATAAAGGGACACCAGAAAGTTTTGATGGACAACAACATGAGGAAACCATCCGCCCATGTGCTCACTATATCTTTGGGGAGAAGAACTGAAGGGGTTTTATAGTAAGGAATGAAGGGGTTTTATATTTAGATATGAAGATGGTTTAATAATAATAAATGAAGGGATTTCATGGACCACAAATTCAGAGGAGAAGAAATGAAGGAATTTTACATAAACAAATTTAGGGATTGTAGGGATTTTATATTAATTAATGGTTTGACCCTTCATTTTCACAGTCTAAACAAAATAAATAAAATTTGTTTTGTCTCGATAAAATAATTTTATTTCACATTAATCCGACATTTTTAAAAGAAATGGAATTCTCAAACTGAGCGATTAACTTTCCCGAAACACGGTTCCGGGATCTCCTACGTCTTCTGAGGATAGGTTTTTAGTGGGCAAAAATCCCACACCCCAGGGAGTGAAGTGGCTGGGTGTCTTTAGAAGATTTTCCTATCCTAAAAAAAAAAAACTTTGGATATGAGTATAGATTACATAATGTTACCTTTATTGATGAAATGGCACCTCAGAACACTGGCATCATGTCCCTCCAATGATTTGAGACAAACGTAATCAGTTAAACACCAGAGCTTGATGGTTGCATCTCCCGAGGAAGAGATGAGGATTTTGTCCAGGGGCGAGAAGTTGACAAACCAGACTCCTGAGGAATGATAGGAATAAGTACAGTTGGACTTAGACATAAGAGAACTGGATATCAGAGAAATAATAATAATAATATAGCCTGGTGGTTAGTCTGGCTGGGGGACTAAAAACATGGAGTAGACCAGCAGTCTGGCTGGGGGACTATAAACAGGGAGTGGACCAGCAGTCTGGCTGGAGGACTACAAACAGGGAGTGGACCAGCATTGGCTTGGTTCTGGAGGCCCTTGTCAATTATTAGCCTCCTTGTAAAGACAGTGGTAGAAGTGATGAGTGACTCCTCCACTGTCTGGCTACCATCGTTCACGATGACGCCACCCTATGATGATGGTGGTTACCCTCCATTAAAAGAGTATTATTATTATCTTTGATCGTCATTCAATCGAGCCAACCCATCTCCAATCTCTTTCAATCTAGAGAAAGAGAGAAAGAAATTAAAATAAATTTACAAACAACTGACATCACTATTGATGCTTGCCATAAGACACAGTACTCTTGTTACTTGTGTTTTGAAGTTTTGAATGACAATGGTTATTTTCAGGATAATAATAATAATTGTTTTTATTCATATTTTCATACTATTTCACATCATCTACCTCCTCTTAAGTACTCTTGTAATTTTCGGGAGATATTTTGTATATACTTTTCGGATATACTTTCGGAGATATACTTTTCGGGAGATGGTTTGTATTTAGATATTCTCAGTAGTAACACGAGGAGAGCTCACCTTTCTTGTGGCCCCTCAGAATGTTGAGCAGCTTGAGGCCGGGGGCCGCGGCCCACACCTTGACCGTCTTGTCCAGGGACCCCGAGGCCACCAGCTTGTCATTGGGCGACACGGCCACACAGTTGATGTCCCTCTCATGGCCGAGCTCCGTGCTCTCAATCTCGAGCGTGAGAGGGGCCGCACTCCCGGCGGCCGAAGCCTTCGCGGCGGCCGCGTCGAGCGAGATCTTGTTCGGCCACAGCTTCCACAGCTTGATCGTGCTGTCCTGGCTGGCCGACACTGGAATTGAAATTTTAAATACTTAGTTTTTTTCACATTATTATTATGTTTTATTCTCATGTAATACATGCTAACAATCAACATCATCTATGGGCTAGGATATAGCAAACATAGAAGGATTACAATGTTGTTAAGGAGATTTGAGGATATTATGAAGAGGATGAGTGAGAGAGGAATCTTCTGAGCAGGCGACAGTTTTCCAGGAGGACGGATTTCTGGATTTTGTAGACAAGATTCTGTTATTACATTACATAATTCCTGGGGGTCTTTTCTAAAAAAAGAAGAAATTCCTATGTGCTGCGTCTTTTAGAACTATTGCACCCTTTTTTATTATTAAACATGTTAGATCAAGTTTTATTTACAATCAAGTACATAGAGTATTTACACAGAAATTGAAATTAAAAAAAAAAAAAACTTGATCAAGGGTGGTGCTAATGCCAACGGCATTCTCTTCAGTTTTTATATTTTATCTCTTCAGTTCTCTTCAGTTTTTATATTTTCTTAAATACGTCTGTAGTATGTACAAGTACATTGTACCTGATAGAGAGATGGAGAGTTGCAAACAAAATTATAATATTCTATAATATAGCATATCTGTATATTGTATAAGGAAAAAATAGTTTATTCTTTCAAAATCATGTTTTTTAGCTGAATAATATTGTACTTTCATAATTATGTAATATGTTTGTACTATTTCATTTTGTACTGTACAGATCTTGTGTTTCTGGGCCACATTATGAAACAATATTAAAAGTAATCTAATTCTGAAACGCCCTCAATTTGGAGTTTCAACCAATCACAGCGCGCTATAATAATATCGCATTATTTATACTGCCCGATTTAGACTAATAAGTTGTATTATTCTATTCCCATTATTTCAGCAGTAAGCCCATATTATTATTATTATGATTATTATTATGAAATAAAAATCCCGAAAGGGAGGATAACTTGTCATGTCCCGACTGGGTTTCGAACCCACGACCTCTGGAACCTCTGGATTCATAGAGTGCCGCCTTTACCACTGAGCTACCGGGACAAACTTTGGACAGACCGGGACAGCTATAGTACGAGTTAACGGATAGTGTCCACTTAGATTAAAATAATCTACTCATGTTTTATAATGACGGCCTTAGAAGTATTCCTTAGGGAGAGCGAAAAATTGTAAAATAAAAAACTAAAATAAATATACATTATTACATTACGGCCCTTAGACGTTCCACCTCAAAAAGGGACAAAGACTGCCGTAGTAGATAACCAAATAAAACGAAAATCTCACCCAGGAAGCTCAGACTCAGGCGACTGAGCGCGACATGACGGCCCTTAGACGTTCCACCACAAAAAGGGCCAAGGACTGCCGTACTTGGTAACAAAAAAAAAAAAACAAAAATCTCACCCAGGAAGCTCAGACTCAGGCGACTGAGCGCGACACACGCCACGCTTTTCGTATGCGTGGCGGCCATCGCGACACACTGTAGCGAGCGCCGCCCATCAAACAGCCACAGCCGCACCGTATTGTCCTTGCCACCCGAGGCGAGCAGGTTCCTGTTAGCGGGCGAGGTCGACAGACACAGCACGATGTCGGTGTGGCCCGACACGAGACTGCAACTCATGGCCGAGCGTGAGTAGAGTTGAATGTAGGGCGAGTTGCACGCCACGGCGAGATGGGACTCTGAGTCTCCTGAGAGAAAAAAAAATTACGTTGTGAATGAAATGTGTTATAATTATTTTTCTCGATTTTAATCAAAATAAATCCTTAATCTGTTTTCTTTTATTGAAACAAAAATCATTTCTAAAATGAACCTAATAACAAAGAATTAAGTAAGTAAAGTAAGTGTACATACCTAACAGAGCAATATCCAAAATCTCGTCACTAAATCCCACAAACTGCTTCCGGAACTTGAGGATCTTGTTGGGTCGACTCTCCAGTCCCGACTCAGAGTTCACTTTGTACAGACTGATGTTGTGATCCGCCGTCACCACTGCGAACACACTCTTGACTCCGCACCTGAGAGAGAAAATGGTATTTTATATGGGCTCAGCAACCAGATGGCAAGACTCAATAAGGAAGACAGAAGGAACACTATGGACACATGCTGCACAAGATAGAATACAATGGAAGAAACTAGGAGAGGCCTTTTCTCCGGATGGGGATTGATCAGGCTAATAATGATGATGAATGAATGATCGGCTCTGAGAATTTGAGACGCTGTCATCATATAAAATCCTTCCAGTTTGGCTACAGCTGGAGGAGTGAGTGATGGTCTCCAGCCAACTTTATTTCAATGTTGGCTCGTCCTGAACCACATATTTCTATGTGCGATCAACCATCATGAGGACTTGGGACTTTTTCTTTATAAGTCGTTAAACCCTTGGGAAACTGCAACCTAGCTTGGCTTGTAAGGGTTGGATACTGGATAGTGTGTTCTCTGTTAATAGTCCTCTAGCAAGACACTGGTCGTCTCCCTGTTTAACGTATTTTATGGTATTGGTATTTTATATCGGCTGTGAGAATTTGAGACTCTGTCATCTATTTATACAATTGAATGCATCCTCTTAATAAAACAAAATTATAAAACGAGCGGGCGATTAGCTCAGTGGTTAAGCACTCGCTTCCCATGCGGAAGGTCCCGCGTTCGATCCCCCGTGCCGACAAAAATTTGTATTCTTAATTTGGTTAGAATTGTTTGTAAGGGATACCTTCCGTTGTTGACCCAGCACCTAAATGGGAAGTGTTGTGTCATCAGAGGGGAGGCATACTACGGGATGGGCAAGCTACAACACAAAGCATAAGCGTCTACAGTAGCTCCTGTTTGATGGCTACGAAAAAAAGGCTGTGAAATACTCATCTTTAAAAAAAGAAAAAAAAAAGAAAAAAATCGAATATTTTTGCCAAATATGAAAATTATCATAATTACAACACTAGAAATAGGGAAAATAAAATACTCTGCCCTCCACAATTGAACTTTTCCAAACTACAGAGATGTGGAATATGGAATATCAATGCATAAAATGAAACTATCAAACTCATATAAAATCCTTGAAACGAAATACATTCTACTGTAGTGAGGACTTCTTTAAAATCATTATACTTTGACAATTATAACTATTTTATTTATATGTATACACAGGTCTCTAATATCTCAATACAATTTTATAATGAAATTAATATAAAAAAACAAATGCTATACCTCAGTATACTGACAATAGGTGCAGTGAATCCTTCCAGCTTGTAGAGGTCCTTGACCCCACTGGTCTCGTAGTAGTGAATCACTGACTGCTCCCCACCCGTCAACACGTAGCTGTAAGAGAACAGAGAATACAACTTAAACCTCAACCAGCCTGAGTGGGGCCGGAGTAGAACCCTAACTTGTACAGGTCCTTGACCCCACTGGTCGCGTATTTTATTTTATTTATTTACATATAATAAACGGGCGGACCCATGGCTAACTAATACAATATTTGGCCTATCTAGCTTAATGTATAATAATACTAAACTTATTAACTAGCTTAAAAAATAATGCTCATAAGAGAATATTAAAATTAATACTATATCTCTAAACTAAAGTGAAGAGGGGGAAGGGGAATTGTCCAGATGGAAAGAAGAAGAAGAAAAAGGGGGGAAAAAGAATGTTCAAGGCGAGAGTTCTAGTTTACCAAGGAAATGGATTTTCAATTGATCAACTGTTGTGGAGAATATGTCGATTTCAGAGGACAAAATGTTTGCTGTTCTCTGAATGCGGATCAAGGGCGAACTTTGCATATAATTTGAACGAGCAAAAGATGGATAGAAAGGAATAGATTTCCGTGTAGGATAAGTGGGTCTGTTAACAATGATATAATCATTCAAGCTAGGAGCGTTTAGATTACCATGAATAATTTTATGAAGAGTAATCATATCAAAAAGAGTTCTTCGATCAGATAAAGGTAAGAGTGTAAGAGAAGATTCCAATGCAGTGTAGGATAGATAAGGTGTACACATCTTTCTTGACATAATTCTAAGAGCTCTGTGCTGTATACGTTCCAGAGCTTGAATATGACATGCGTAGGATGGGTTCCAGATAGGAGACGCAAACTCCAGTATTCCTCGGACAAGAGAACAAAAGAGGATCTTTAGAGGCAAGACATTTGGGAGATCTCTAGACGTTCGAAACACATAACCTAGGACTTTCGAGGCTTTAGAAGTGATCATATTTATGTGGGGAACAAAACTCATTTTAGAATCAAAGATCACACCAAGATCTCTCACAGTGGAACAACGAGTAACATTAGAATGATCAATTGTATAAGTATAAAACTTTGGATTAACTGATCTAGAAAAAGTAATCACATTACATTTAGAGGGATTCACAGTGAGTTCGTTACAAGTAAACCAATCACAGAGCGCGGAAAGTGCATCTTGAAGAATAGCATGGTCAGCTGGAGAATTTATGCTCCGAAATAGTTTGAAGTCGTCACAGAAAAGCAAGAATTCAACATCAAAATGTGACAAACATGTATTGACTTCATTGATAAACAAGAGAAACAGTATGGGACCTAGATGGCTTCCTTGGGGAACACCTGAAGAAGAGACAAAACTATCTGAAACTGATAAACCAACACGCACAAGACATTGTCTTTGAGAAAGATAAGAAGAAAACCAACAATGGAGAAGTCCTGTGAACCCAAACGATGATAATTTGTCCAAGAGTAATCTATGGTTCACCCTATCAAAAGCCTTAGATAGGTCTAAATATATAGAATCAACTTGAATCTGAGAAGAAAGATTGTTAAAGATAAATTGTGAATAGCAAAGAAGGTTGGATGTAACAGACTTATGTGGAAGAAAGCCATGCTGATTCGAGATAATCCTACTGAAGATAAAGGGAGCAATTTCATCAAGGACAAGAGATTCAAAAAGTTTTGGAATGGATGACAAGATTGTAATGGGGCGATAATTACTGATATCTAGCCTGGAGAGACCTTTCTTGGGTACAGGACTAATGAAAGATTTCTTCCAGACCTCTGGAAATATGCCTTGATCAACGGACTGTCTGAAGATGAAAGATAGAGGTTTAGACAATGTATGGCAGCACATCTTAAGGAATATAGGTGGGATACCGTCGGGTCCCATACCTTTGGAAGGATCTAAAGACTGAAGTTTTCTAAATACCTTGAAGTCTGATACATCAATAGTGTCAATAGTCTCAAAGACGTTAGCAAGATTTGTTTCAGGAGAGCAAAGAGGTGTATTGGTAAATGCCGAGGAAAAGTGACGAGAGAATAGATCTGCAGAAGATTTTGAAGAAGATGAAGAAATTCCATTGTAATGAAGGTTTTTTGGAAGGGAGCTGTCAGACCTGAGCGATTTTTCGAACTTCCAAAAGAAACGTGGATTCTCCTTAAGACTTTGCTCAACTGAAAGAAGATATGACTGGTAGCATTCATTAGAAACAGATTTACACAAAGTTCGAAGACGGGAAAATTCAAGATAAGACTGACAATCACGACGGATTTTGTAAGAACGGTGTGCTTGTTTCTTTTGAATGATGAGTGACTTTAAGTAAGAAGAGTACCATCTTGGAAAATTGTCATTTTTTGACTTGACCAAAGGAACAAACGCACGAATTACATCAAATACCAAGTCATAAAATCGCTTGGTATTAATATCCACGCTATGACTATTGAGATAAGAGTCCCAGTTAAGAAAATCAAAAATACCCTAACTTGTAGAGGTCTTTGACCCCACTGGTTTCGTAGTAGTGAATCACTGACTGCTCCCCACCCGTCAACACGTAGCTGTAAGAGAACAGAGAATACAACTTAAACCTCAACCAGCCTGAGTGGGGCCGGGGTTGAACCCTAACTTGTAGAGGTCTTTGACCCCACTGGTTTCGTAGTAGTGAATCACTGACTGCTCCCCACCCGTCAACACGTAGCTGTAAGAGAACAGAGAATACAACTTAAACCTCAACCAGCCTGAGTGGGGCCGGGGTTGAACCCTAACTTGTAGAGGTCTTTGACCCCACTGGTTTCGTAGTAGTGAATCACTGACTGCTCCCCACCCGTCAACACGTAGCTGTAAGAGAACAGAGAATACAACTTAAACCTCAACCAGCCTGAGTGGGGCCGGGGTTGAACCCTAACTTGTAGAGGTCTTTGACCCCACTGGTTTCGTAGTAGTGAATCACTGACTGCTCCCCACCCGTCAACACGTAGCTGTAAGAGAACAGAGAATACAACTTAAACCTCAACCAGCCTGAGTGGGGCCGGGGTTGAACCCTAACTTGTAGAGGTCTTTGACCCCACTGGTTTCGTAGTAGTGAATCACTGACTGCTCCCCACCCGTCAACACGTAGCTGTAAGAGAACAGAGAATACAACTTAAACCTCAACCAGCCTGAGTGGGGCCGGGGTTGAACCCTAACTTGTAGAGGTCTTTGACCCCACTGGTTTCGTAGTAGTGAATCACTGACTGCTCCTGACCAGAGGAGAACAGATGATACAATTTAATGAAAGGAAATACCAAAGACATTATCATCAATCTTGAATAATATGTAAACTCATTTTTTGTCCTGTTTAGTATTTAATATTATTATTAGTAATAGTCAATAATTTTATACATTGAATAATAATAATAATAATAAATCATTTGTTTTATTTTTCATATTTTTGTATACAGAGGACCCATCCTAAGCATTTTTTATTTGGCTTCTAAGATGGTATATGTATAGTAAATATAAGAATACATACGTTTTACCCTTCACAGGGCCGGTTTCTTCTGTTTCGTCGTCTGATTCATTCAACTGAAACACAGCGCAGGCTTCTAGACTCTCATAGGCTGGGAAGGTTTTCATCTGTTTCTTTGTGGAGAGGTCCCAAGTGATCAGAACTTTGTCTCGTCCACAGCTGAGAAAATAGAGAAAAACAAATGAGAAGATAGAGTATACAATAAGCTCAGTGGTAAGATACTCGCTTTCCATGCAGAAGGTCCCGGGTTCGATCGCCAGAGATGACAAAAAAAATTGTATACAAAATTTGGTTACAGCTGTTTGTAAGGGGGTCACCTTCCGGTGGGCTTGAGTTGACCTACCACCTTTTTTTAAAATAAAATAAAAGGTAAGTGTTCCCCGGAACCGCTTTCGCATTACTTCAGGGCACTTTACCTTTACACTCCGGAAACGGAAAATTTCGGTCAGAAATTTCCGCTCCGGCCGGGATTTGAACCCGCAACCTCCGGGTTAGTAACCAATGCTCTTAACCACTGAGCCACGGAGGTCGGCTTGACCTACCACCTACATGGGAAGTATTGTGTCACTTCGATCAAAATGAGCTTGGAGTTTGTACTGAAGATCTCAGAGTCAACTTACCTCACCAATCGATTGTTCACAAGATCGAAATCAATGTCGGTGATTCGATTGAAATGAGCTTGCAGTTTGTACTGAAGGTCTCCACTGGCAATGTCAAACACAGAAATGAATTCGTCCCCAGCGGCAAATAGTTCCAACTTCTGTGATTCTGCGTTGGTGTGGAACTTCAGAACACTGAAAAGGTAAGGAATAGAGTAAGATATTATTATTTTTATTATTGTTCTTGTTGTAGTAGCAACTTCCTTTTAAAACTCTTTTGTTAATACCCAGTAATGCCGTGTGTTTTTTGAAATACTTTGTCAACAGACCTTCCCATGTTAACACTATTGGTACTAATGTCACTTTGGCTTTGCCGTACATCAGAGATAGTTCTTTTCCCAACAAATCATACTTTCTTCCTTTTGTTATTTCCGTTGTTGCCTATATTCTCTTGCTTGTGATTCCAACTTCAATCAATGAAATTTCAATCGTTCTGAGATCGTGTATTAGAAGATCTGGTCATTACCTGACAACATAGCTTTCAGGTTATGCATGCAGGCAGTACTGACGAATGTACACTACCGTCAGAGCCCCTGGTTGCTAGGATACAGATCTACTCTTTAGATCAACAACACAACACTATTACCTGACAACTCCCTGTGTGGCTTTCAGGTTATGCATACAGACAGTACTAATAAATGTACACTAGACTCAGAGCCTTTGGTTGCTAGGATACAGATCTACTCTTTAGATCAACAACACAACACCATTACCTGACAACTCCCTGTGTGGCTTTCAGGTTATGCATGCAGGCAGTACAGATAAGTGTACACTACAGTCAGAACCTTTGGTTGCTAGGATACAGATATATTCTTTAGATCAACAACACAACACCATTACCTGACAACTCCCTGTGTGGCTTTCAGGTTGTGCGTGCAGGCATGATGCTGTAGCACCCACAGACGCACACTAGAGTCGGAGCCCCCGGTTGCTAGGATACAGCCAGTGGCGGCACTACTGATGGTCAGACAGGATACTGGACCCTTGTGAATGGACTTCCATGACTTCTGAAGTTCTCCATCTGAAATGAACAATTTCATTATTTATTTTCACCAATCTCAGTCAACCAATCAATAAAGCGCGAAGTTGTAACTAAAGGTTGGTTATTTGAGTCTCAAGTTCAGCAAAGATTTAGTAAAGCAATTGCGATATCACATGGTGAATAACACAAATATAACAATTTTAGCTTTAAGAAAGAAAAAAAAAAAAAACTTTACAACTGGTGCCATATGGCATCTAAGGCACTATATTGCATGTTCTTTCTCCTTCTATTATTTTCGTTGATACATATTATTGAGACTTTGGTGCTAGGGTTGACTCAGCACCTAAATGGGCGTATTGTGTAACTTCTCACCCATCAGAGGGTTCAGCTACCACACATATCCAGCAGCATCTACAGTTGCTGCTGCTTCATGGCTTCAAATAAAAAGCACTGTGAAACACTCATATTTTTTTTTTCTCTTTTAAACATACTTCTCCAGTCCCACAGTTTCAACAGTCCACTACGATGAGCTGTGACGAGGGAATCACTATCACTCCCCACAGTGAATGTCAGAATATCATCTGTGTCTTCTTCAAGTGGTTCTGTGGGAACCGAATGGTCCACTTGGCCGGACTCAACAGAGAGGACTTTGATGCTGTTGCTGCATTGACATAAGAGGTGACTGCCATCAGGAGACCACTAGAAAACAGGTGATGAGAACATTCAACTATGAGTGGAAAAACGAAAAGTTAGTTTGAGATAATGTTTCAAAGCATTTTCTTTTTCTACTAACTCTCAGTCATTTCAGTCGAAACAACCACTTAATTTTTTTTAATGTTGCTTTCAACTGCATGGTTATATCACAACAGGGGTTTTACCCTCCATTTGCTGGAAACTCACAAACCATGTACTCAAATTAACCTCACCCAACCTGAGTGTAGCCAGGAATAGCCCAGCATTATGAGGTTTATAATTTGAATGGTCACCCATTCAAGTTCTAGCCTCGCTAGACATTGCTTAACTTCAGTGACAGAATGAGATCTGGTGTTACCCCAGTGGTGTATTCAATGTGCCATTGACACTGGCTAGACAGCTCAACTACTGTTTTTTTTTAAAAACCATATTCTAATTAGAAATATTCAACAATAAATGCAATATTCTTTTTTTTTTTAATATAGCTTTCAACTGTATGGTCATATCATGACAGGTGCAATATTCTTGAAAGACAGAACAAGCATGAATATACCTTAGCATACAATGTATGTACTATGAATCTTGTACGAGTATAAGAACCTGGTAGTAGTAGTAAACTCTTTATTGAAAATTATTTACATAAATCACAAAGAGTGGGATCATTGCCTAAGGCAATCTCTACCATCCAACCTGATCTTTAATCAAGACAATAGATAAACTTACGGCCACATGACCTCCTGTGTAAAAAGCTCCATGCTCTGATTCAGGTACAAATCTGAAAAAGAAAATAATATTATAATGATATGTTTGATCTTCATTATTCTTATTTTACTGTGTGACTGAGCAACTCTTGTATTTTTTTTTTTTCTTTGTAAAATTTGACTACCTATTTGTATAAATGCATATGAGGACTACAGTAAAACCTCCCTTAACGTACACCTCCAAATAGAGGACACCTCCCAATAGCGGACAATTTTCACTGAACTGGGACTTTTTTCATATGTTATTATATGAAAACCTCCGAATAGCAGACCCTCCTAATAGCGGACACTTTTTCCCTATAGCAAGAATACAAAATTGAAGATTTCAAAGGAGGAAATGATAAAAAAAAAAAAATTAAAAATCAAGGTAAACTCAAAGACATTTTGTGCGTAAGTTATCTAGGAAAGGAGATTTATGAGTCTACCCTCTCTCCTACCAATAACCCCGAGAGTGAGGAAGAAACTGAACCAGAAGGAAATCCTACAGTTCTGAATCCCATCAAAAGTGTGGAGGAAGCTTTAGTTGCCATCAGGAATGTCTCTGAATTCCTATCTTCAAACCCAAGTGCAAACACCAAAAAACGTCTTTGACAACCCCCCCCCCCCCTTCCCCCACCACTTAATTTCCAACTCCTCCATGAGATCTGATTCTACCTCCGAATAGCAGACACCTCCCAAGGGCGGACAAAACATGGTCGACCAAGGTTGTCCACTATTGGGAGGTTTTACTGTATAGGAACCAAAAAGTATCTGTTCCCAAACCTATTTCAAGTCAGCATTTGTCAACCTCATCTGTAAAGGTTGATTAGTTCTAGCACTCTTCCTTCGACATTTTATGACTGGAAGACCTTCCTAACACAAACCCCGGGTAAAGGAACCAATGTTTTGTTAAAAGCTGGGTCATTTGTGATGGTTCCACTGGAATATTTTTACTGCTTCGAGGAGAAGGAATAAACTGCTGACTATACCTGCTCCTGAGCATATTATGCTTTATTAAATTGATTTAATATAAATAAACTCACACTTCTTTCTGTTTGATAACACTCATTTTCTTGAGAACTTTGGGGGCTTGTCTATTAATAATGGGGCCTTATTAACATGAAACTGTGTGCTCCCAGATACTATCTTCTTTATTAGGTAAGTATATTTCTGTATATAGTTTTAAATATAATGATTAAATTAATAGTTTTAATATTCTTGAGCCCTCGAAGCACAATCTTCACATCAAAATCTGACAATCTTGCATAATTTTGTTTTATTATTGAAATTTGAATTTTCGCGCGTTAGATAACAAACACGTGCTTTTCAAGTAGGGTTAACCAACAAAAAATAGGCGATATAATTTAAACATAAAGTTACTTTTAAATCTTTTAATTGTAAAACTTCACCAGTGAAATGAATGTTTATTTGAAAAATACAATACAAAATCATATATCAATGCAATAATTAAATAATTTAGTGAATAGTTCTACATATAACATGTAAATTTAAAGATTTTTTTCTCTTTCCATTTGTTCTTTTTGTTGGTGCACAGAGAAACAATATTTCAAAATGGCGCGTCTTTAAAAAAATTAAAATATTAAAAGAGACCGAACATCCGAACAATTTCATCTTCATCCTCTTAAAAAAATATAAAACGAAAAGATATTATAAGATCTGTAATGTTTGTAAAGTAGTAAGTACTCTTCTTCTTATACTCTGTCTTATACATGTGTGTGTGGCTCAAAAAGATCATGAGCATATAAGCTCTTTCATTTTTACTTTCTTGGGTTTTACATGCCTTTCAACAGCTAGGTCATCTCGAGATGGAGTGTTACCCTCCATTTGCAGGAAACTCACAAACCTGCTACCCATATTGACCGCACCCAGCCTGGGTTGGGCCCGAGTGCCAGCATCACAAAGTTTTGACCTTGCTGGATGTTGCTTAACATTGGTGATCCTAAGAGAACCGGTGCATTCAACGTGATTGAAGTTGGCTAAAGCTCATTCATGTTGCCTGTTGAATAATTTTCAACAGGCAACATGAATTATACAAGCGAGATCCTTGCTGGTTGCCTGATTGTGTGTGGGGAGTTCATGCACAGGCTTATGTTACAGGCACCAGGACTTTGCTTGTTAACAGGCATGCAAGTCATGCCAAGGCAGGATATAAAAATAATACTCTAGAGTCTAGTGGAAGTTAACCACCAGGTGAGGTTAATGCCTAAAGCATTTTCTACCACCTAGCCCTCAGAATCTTATTATTATGTGGTCATATGCTCAAATTAATGAAGAAAAATTCATGCATTGGATTGCATTTAAACCAACTAATCCCTGTATGCCTGCAGCCAGGCTAAGCAGGATTGTCTTCTCTAAATTTTGTCACATTTATTTTCACATCTCATCTTTTTTCTCTTATATTTTCTTCAATACAGTTTCTCCATGTCTTAATAGGTTTGGTCAACAAAAATTATAACATTTCTAGTCTGTGACACCTTAAAAAAGTTCTGCTTATTGTGACTTCTACAATATATTAGGTAGAAACAAAACCGATTGAAAAAAATACATCAAAAAGAGCTCGGAATATGGTCCAGGCAAATATTTTTAAAAATGTTGAATGAATTATTTTCAGTTTAACAAAAACCAGTAGAAAAAAAATCTTTCTTTTTATACACTTGCGAGCAATGAAACTAGGACACTTGTTTCCTTCTAAATTCTACTACCGCTGTGACGCGATGCATGCTTTTTAGGCCCAGTGTTATACCTTACTGAAAAGTATTTTTTTTCATCTCTCAAACGCAGTTTGTTTCATTCGAATTGGCTTTATTTTTTACCGAGTTATGGCAATTTTAGACAGACAACGCCAAATAAACATGAAGGTAGCCTTTTTTTGAAAATCTGTAGAATACGTAAAAATTTCATTTTAAACAATTTTGGACAGTATTTTTCTTTCTTTTGCTATTCAAATGATAAATTCTCACATCAAAACAGTATCATTTGTTCTGTGAAAATGGACACAGCTCCTGAAGTAGCTTCAAGTGTGGTTGCTTTGCTTGAAAGTGGTTTATCAGTGAGAAATGTTACAAATCAGCTAAACATCAGCAAATCTACAGTCAGCAGACTATTTAAGAGGTACAGGGAGACCAATAGCTTCAATCGCAGACCAGGATCAGGTCGTACCCGCAAAACAAAAGCTCGAGATGACCGATTCAACATGATGACCTCTCTGAGAAATCGTCACATTTCCGCAGTTGGTGTCCAGCACGAGCTGCAGAGGACACGGGATGTAGCTGTTAGCAAGTGGACAGTTAGGAGAAGACTGAAGGAGAAAAATTTGACCCCCAAAAGAACTGCTACAGGCCCCAGGCTGGTCCCACATCACCGACAAGTACGCCTGGACTTCGCACTCCAACATGCCAATAGGACCCATGAGCAATGGAGCCATGTATTGTTTATGGATGAGAGCCGGGCATGCCTGTATGTGAATGACAGGTGAGAAAGAGTATACCGAAGACCTGGGGAGTGGTTTGCTCAATGCTGTATCGAAGAAACTGTGGCATTTGGTGGTGGTTCCTGTATGTTCTGGGGTGGAATTACAGCAGAAGTTAAATCGGACATTGTTTTCATCAATTGTGGACTAGTGGGGGGAAGTTTGACGGCAGAAAGGTGTAGACCAGGTGTGCTGTAGAACAGGTGATAACTTTTGCTGCATTTTATGGAGAAGAATTTGTCCTCATGCATGACAACGCCCGACCGCACAAGGCAATCATTGTCACTAGTTACCTAGAGGATGTTGGAATTGATACTTTGGTCTGGCCTGCAAACAGTCCGGATCTAAATCCGATTGAACATTTATGGGATATGCTAAAGAGAAAAGTCCGAGCTAGAAATCCGTCTCCTGCGACCACAGTGGAGCTCAAAATGGCACTAAGGGAGGAGTGGGACAATTTACCTCAAGATGTTAGTAAAAATCTGATCTTTTCAATGAAAAACCGACTGGAAGCAGTAATTAGGGCCAGGGGGGAAACACAAACTACTGAAAACCTTGAAAATGTTATGAATTTGTAAAAAAATAAAATGTTTATAATGACTTTGTTAAACCCAAATGTATTCTTTTTTTGACATTTTTTACATTCCACCCTGTTACTTTGAAATGAGTTGTCCAATCTTCCTATTTTTTCCTTAAAATAAAAGAAAACAAAATTACCTTTCACATGAAATCAATATGTTTCAGAAGAAAATTATCGGAGAGTTTAAAATTTGGAATTTTTAAGTGTCCTAGTTTCATTGCTCGCAAGTGTATTTGAAAAAAAAATTGAGACCCCCAGAAATTATTGCAATAATTTCTGGGGGGGACCCGCCAGTGGGTTGCAGCCCACAGTTTGAAAAACACTGACTCAGCTTAACCCTCTGCTCTATGTCTTGAAACTTGTATGTTTTATTTTTAAATTTCATTCCAACTTAATAATGATCTCTTTTAACTCCAAACCATTATTAAAGTACCTTCCTACAAAACTCAAAACTTATGAATCCTTGTAATGTAAACTTGAAAGTTTTATATCTTTTACACCTACATGTTTCAGGCTATGTCTTACTTTACAATCACCAGCTTGCCACTAAAAATTCAAGCCAAGCAATGTCCAACATGTATAAGACATAGATTGGTGAACTTCTTGGCTCTGAAACTATCCCGGGTTAACATGGTGACCCATGTACTGATAGTATTCTGGTTTGACTCAGGCTAGGTAAGGTATATGTAACTAGATCATTGTGTATTATACAGGATGTCCTTGAAAACATGGAAAAACTTTAAATAACCAACTTATACTAGAGCTAAAATAAAGGTCACTTTGCTGTATAAACATACATGTAAAAATGGACCCTTATGGATTCTGGGTTTGATCAAAAGTTTTTGCTTACCCAGATTTTGTTTTTGTGTTTTTAAAGGGTGAACCCTTTGTTTTAGTCAAAGACTATTTTGGGCTTTTCTGTTTTTGTAGCAAAAATGATTTTAAAGCTTGTGATTTATTTCAAAATATCAGGAAACCAAACACCAAAAAGTTCTAGCCATTTGAATTTCATGACCCCTTTTTTCAATTGCTAGACTTTACGTGATAACCGTGTAAAACTGCGAGATTTTCGTGTAAATCGGAAGACGTTCTTGATAACCTAGAGACTTACGAATACTAATAAACCACGAGATACGAGACGAGGTAGTATCTCGTTTCTACAGTAAAAATCGTATTTGAAATTTAAATTTTCAACGTTTTTCCTCCGAAGTCACTCAGCTCTCTTTTCCCATTAAAAATGAGTAAACATGTGTGAGAAAACAAGCAGCACATCACAATTCGTTCTCACGAAATTTCCGTTCCAAAAGTTTGGGAATGAAAATCGATATCCGCGCAAACTTCTTTATCAACGTGACTGGTCGATTAGAATGGGGGAGGTGAGAGAGCGGGGGGGGGGGACTCTGGGTGATGGGTTGGGGAGGGATGAGTGAAGGGAGATAGAAGGACAGAGGGAGACAGAGAGGAAAAAAAGGAGATTGATGAGGATTATGGAAAGAGAGAGAGAGAGAGAGGGAGGGGGAGAGAAAAAGAGAGAGAGAGAGAAAGGTGGAGAGAGAGACTCGGAGTGATAGGATGGGAAGGAAGAAAGGGAGAAAAAGAGAGAGTGATAGTGGAAAGACAGTGGGAGAGATGGAGGTTGATGAGGATTATAGAAAGAGAGAGAGAGAGTCGGGAGTGAGGTAGGTAGGTAGGTAAGAATAATAGAAAGTGAGAGGCAGGGAGGGAGATTGTTTAGGAGAATAGAAAGTGGGAGAGCAAAAGAGGCAGAGAGAGAGAGAGAAAGAGGGAAGAAAAATGAGAGAGAGAGAGAGAGGGAAGAAAAATGAGAGAGAGAGAGATAGAGAAAGGGGAGCAAAATAAGAGAGAGGTGGGGAGGGATTTTGGCGAGTAGAAGATGGAAAATAGAGAGATATAAAGGAAGGAAAGGCGAAATAGAGAGAGGGGGGGCGGGAGAAAGAGGGAGGGGTGTGAAAGGGGAAGAGGGGGAGAGAGGTTGGTGAGAAGAACATTGGAAAGAGAGAAAGAAGGGAGGGAGGGGCAAGATAGAGAGAGAGACAAGGGAGAGAGAGAAAGAGAGAGGGAGGAACTGGGGGTTACATTTGGGTGGCTGTGGGATGCTGTGAAAAGCTCTCTCTTATCACAGAGACCTAGTTTTTCCTTTCTCTCTTGAACACAACCTCTCACCACTTATTTTTTCACCTCTCAATGTGATATTTACCTCTTTTTCGTTGATTATTTTTACCTTCTTATTACGTTTGCAGAAATTATTCTTACATAATTGTTTATAGGTGGAGAAAAATTTGATTTTTATTATTTAACTACCGAGAGGTTTGAATGAAATTACCTCCTAGTATTTTATTAGATAGACATCAGAAGTATTGTGTTTTTTTTTTCCGACTGTATTTCTTGTGAAGTGATATTTTTTCTATGTAACAATTCGGAGGTTTTTTTAATAAATAAAAATACTTATATTGTGCAGTGACCTACCTATTTCTGGGTAATTAAATATGTTAATTTTGTTTCTTTCTATGTCATTTATTATTTGTTTTTGTTGTTGTTTTTCGCTCATTAATTGCACCTACTTAATTATGCATTCCTACACACATTGCTTACATTGAGTGTTAAACTATCCCACAAAAAAACTACCGTTAAAAAAAGGGCCAAGTTCCAGAACTCCTATCCAAAAAGGTTTAACCAATGAATGCAGTGATATCTTGTTTGCGGCCAAGTTATCTTGGTACTAAACGATTTCTTTTTATTTAAACCCGTTTTCTGAGTTCCTCATTTTGTATGTTTTTAACGGCAAACTCTCCTGTAAATGGGTCAGTTTCGCTCTTTGTGGTGGATAGGTATATTGTCATTTTGTATACCTACATATTGTCGTAATATTTCATATAACCGAGGGCATAAAACCCTACTCTATAGATAGATCGTTTTTCGAGACACGCGTTCAATTGGTGATTAATTCAAGTTCTTTCTGATTTCAGATCATGTCTGAGGGACGACGCCTGTCCGTACATGACTGGTTCAACGAACAGACGATTCCGATCCCGATACAGACGTTTCTATGGCAACAAACCACGTGAGTATGTGTGTGTGTGTGTGTGTGTGTGTGTGTGTGTGTGTGTGTGTGTGTGTGTGTGTGTGTGTGTGTGTGTGTGTGTGTGAGAGAGAGAGAGAGAGAGAGAGAGAGAGAGAGACAGACAGACAGACAGATAGATAGATAGATAGAAAGAAAAAATATGAAATACAAAATCAAGTGTGTAACCACATAATAATGAGACTCTTGAGGGTTAGGGAGTACAAAATGCTTTGAGCAACAACCTCACCTGGTAGATACCTTCCACTAGAGAGTTTTATTATTATCAATAAATAATAAAGATATTTATTATTATTTAATTAAAGATATTTATTATTATTTAATTAAAGATATTTATTATCCCAGATATAAAAAAACGGAGTTTTTGTGTATTTAGGAAAGGTAGAAAGTTTGCCATCCTAGTCGAGTTTTTTTTTACTTGTAAATAATCTCAACCATCTTTGGTTTCAGTCCATTTATTCGGCCAAAGTTGGGCAAACTCCATGAGGCTTCCTGCACGGTAAGATATTCAGAAACAAGTAAATACCTGTGTACCTACAGTAAAAATAAGTGAAATAAGCAAATATGTGATGGAAATAAATAAGCATAATCTCCATAAGTAGTCCTTTATTTTAGACTGTCGTTGATAGAAAAAAAAAGTTTAAAAAAAGCCCAAGTATATCAGCAACTGTGATGGAAATTGTGAATTTTCTTTTTAGCAAATTTATGAATTAATGAGAAACAGTCCAACCTGGATATAATAGAAGCCAAGAGCGCACAAATAGCTCAATGGTTAAGCACTCGGTAGCCATGCGGAAGGTCCCGGGTTCCAATCTCACAGCCGACAGTAAATGGGAAGCACCTAAATGGGAAGTATTGTGTCACTTCCCGCCCATCAGAGGGGAGGTATACTACGGGATGGGCAGTCTACAACACAGACCACAAGCGTCTACAGTAGCTTCTGTTTCATAGCTAGGATATAAAAAAGGCTGTGAAACACTCATCTTTTTAATAAAATTATCATTTATAATATAACCAGTTTACTACATATATTATATATTACACATATATAAAACTCAAATCTGTGCGTGTCTGACTGACTGACTATGTCCTATTAGGAGTTGTCTGTTTACAATACCACAGCCCAAACGGTAACAGATATTACACATAAACAGGTGACGCAGGGACCTGAGATTTTCTCTATAATGAATAGTTTTGTATTATCTCCAAGTCCATTATCTCGTCTGTCCCGGCAGCTCAGTGGTAAATGCGGCACTCTGTGAATCCTGAGTTTCCAGAGGTCGTGGGTTCAAAACCCAGCCGGGACATGACAAGTTATCCTCTCATTTGGGAATTTTACCACATAATAATATGTCTTGGGCTTACTGCTGGAATAATGGGACTTTAGAAGCCTTAATCGGGCAGAATAAATAAGGCGATATTATTATTATTATATCCATGTCCGACTGTAATACTGTTGTAATTACTTATACCAAGCAGAGAGTAATGACCCGTAATTCTGAATACGATGTTGTGATTCATGGCTTAGTTTTGTAACCCAAGTATCCTCATTTTTAGACTAACAATAGTAATAATAAAATTTATTAAAATTAAAATGTGCATGTTTGTCCACGCTGTAGAATTTCCTTTCCTGTCTTAAGAGTAGAGTGTGAAAGCTAATAAAATAAATACCAGTTGGTATTTTCAGGGTGTTTACCAAACTGTAATGCCCTGACCTTTCCAGGTTTTCCAAATTATTTCCCCAAAATTTCCAGTCCACTTTGTCAAGGTTTAATAATAATAAATCATTTCTTTTATTTTTCATATTTTTTTATGTATACAGAGGACCCATCCTAAGCCATTTTTATTTGGCTTCCAAGATTAAGCTTTTGAAATTCTAAAAAACGATAGTACAATATAAATAATTATTTTAACAATGAAAAAAATGGAAACAATATGTACAATAAAAAGAAAAAGAATAGAAAAATATATAGAAACATATTTCCTAACTAAGGGGCGGGGTTATTGCCTATGGCAATCTCTTCCACCCAACCCTTGGGTTCTATTATTCATAGACTGTGTGTTTCACTTACCAAGGTTTTGTTCGCGACTAAAACCTCACAACTCCCCCTCTCTTTTGTTTTCCCATGCACCCGCCCCCCTGATCTCTAGTTCTGCCAAAATGCGCCAGGACATCATGTGAGTACACCCTGTATATCAAATTGTGTTTGGTGGTGAAATTTGACGTGTCCTTGAAACATTAATGTATAAACTTTTTATTATTATTATTATAGTATGCTTTATTAGGTAAGACAAAAATATATACAGTAAAATACAATGAAATTATAAAGAAAAATTAAATAGATTGAGAAAAGAAACAAGAACAAAAAAGAGAAAGAAGCTAAAGTCCTACCTAAAGGGCGGGTTATTGCCTGTGGTAATCTCTTCCAACCAACCCTTTTTCAGGTCGTGACTTGTTATTTTTACACCCGGAAAATGTTTTACGTTTGAGGAAGTCAACTTCACAAAAGACAAGGAAGAAATTGAAGAATGAAATAATCTCTATTTAAAAAACTCAAATCTCTGCGTGTCTGGCTTCTTGTGTCCTCTTAGGGGTTGTCTGTGTACAATACCACAGCCCAAACGGTAACATTAGATATTGAATTTTTTATATTGAAACATTAGAGTTCCCCCTTAAGCACCGTCAAACTACCTAGAAAATTATCAAAATAAAAATATCTATTACCATTCTCAAGTAGGACACCGACCATGGGAAAAAAAACTATATAACGAGAAATATCCTGCCGACATGGGCAAGATATAACCTGAACGGATTAGCGTTAAGGTTATATCTCTTAATCTTTAAGTATTTGAGTAGAATAAGGACACGTCATTTAACATAGTAGTTGTGTAGTCCCTTAGTAAATTGAATATCTTAATATTTGACCCTGCTGTTCTAGTGAGAAAGTTATCATATTTGTGTTAATCACTTTCGTGATATCACAACTACTCAAACTCGCTCTACTAAATCTACGCTGAAACCGGGACTTGAACCACCGACCTCCAGGTTACAAGTCCGCCGACTTATTGATCAAGCTTCTGAGGTCGGTTGCTTGTTTAGTTCTTCCAAAAGATTCAATTTCCAAATGGGAGAGGTAACGAATTTTCTCCCGTTGACCTTTTCTTACCCGAGTTCTCTCCCGCTTGTTGCAGGGGTCACCACGAATTCTCTCCCGAAAATAAGACCATGTTTTTTTACATTAGGTATTTAAGAATTTTTTTTAGTCGTGATATGACCATGGCAGTTGAAAGCGACGTTAAACCCCACTTAAAAAAAAAAAATAAAAAAAAAATAAGAATTTTTTATAAGGAAATCTTTAAAATCTCTAACTAATGAAAAGTAATGCCTTGAGTGTACAGTAAGGTTAAGTAAAATACATAGAAGGCCATGCCTCAGGAATATAGTAGGGTTAGGGATAATACAAGGCAATGCTTCGGATTTATAGTAGGGTTAGGTAAAATACATAGAAGGCCATGCCTCAGGTCTAATTCAATGATACCTATCAGGTGTTTCTTTTATAAACTTTATGCTAGGCATAAACTACACAGATAAAAAATGCAAGCAACGGGAGAGAATTCGGTGTTGATAAAACCATGAGCGGGAGAGAGCTCGTGGTACTCTACCTGACTAAAAGTTTGGTCTGGAGAGAACTCGGTGACGTCCTTTCCAAATATCTGATTAATGATTTTCCTCTTTTCACGCTCACTCGTCAATTCACAGGAAATGAAAGAAGCATGTAAGGTATGGACAGTTAATTTGTGGACCAAAGAAAGGTACCAATCTGTAGTAGCTAAAAAAAAAAGTTATCACATTTGTGTTAATCACTTTCGTGATATCACAACTACTCAAACTCGCTTTACTAAATCTACGCTGAAACCGGGACTCGAACCACCGACCTACAGATTACAAGTCCACCGCCTTATTGATCAAGCTACTGAGGTCGGCGACCAATCTGTTGTAGTTGTTCCACCCTAAAGTCGGAAAATACCCCACTTGGAAGAGAAAAAAAATATCAGCTAGAGAAGCACCAATTATCACATCGACCTCTATTTAGATCTATTGTGACCAGTTGATTCTAATTCTGATGTACGTCCTGATTTGAAGTAGTCAGGACGGGAGTTTTACGTTCCATTCGCTGGGAATCGTACCAGCTACCCACATTAACCTCACCCAGCCTGGGTAGGGCTGGAAATGCCAGCCTCACATGTTTGGAGGGAGCAGAGTTTTCGTTTAAAAGTCTGCCCCAACCGCGAATCGAACTCGGGATCTCTGAACTACGCGCGGTACGCTGAATTATGTTGAGTTAATCAAGCATAATTAAGCAATAACTGACACGTTATTATTATAAAGAAATTAAAATATTTCAGGCCTATTATTTTTGTCCTGAATTTTATTATATCTATCCATAGCAGATATGATTAATCTTCCTCGTATTTTTTTTTTCTCAGGCATTTGAAAAGGTCCTTGTACAGAACATCACGTTATTATTATGAAGAAATTGATATATTTCAGGCGTATTATTTTTGTCCTGAATTTTATTAGGGTGTTACTAAATTACTGTCAGATAGAAAATGTGCGTGTTTTTGGGGTCATTTTAGGGGGGGTTCGTTCTCTAAAAAAATCCCGAAAAATGCTTCCTCTCCCTTCCAGGAGCTGTGAAAGTTAAAAAAATAAAAGTGTTTTTTTTACTATAACTCTTGAAATACAAGAGCTATCTTAACAAAATTTTGTGAACTTACCTTATATTATGCTCCTATTATTCCCACATAACTTGCATTTCGGTGACATTTTCAGGGTCGGCTGTATGGGGTCAAGCTGCAAAGAAAACCGCCATATCTTTTTGTATAATAAAAGTAGTGAAATAAAATTTAAGCCACTTTATTGTAAATGTTTTTTTCTACAAAAAAGCTCTGAATATTTTTTTTGTCAAATGCACGTATCACTCCAAAAAATCGAGTTGAAAAATCGAAGTGAAAGAACTTTTGACAACCGTGTGTAAGAGTCTTTATTGCGTATTAGGTATCAAATGCATTCAGCTATTTTTTTTTTTTTTTTGGCCAGCTACATTTTTTAGACTTAATTAATTGTTTGTTTTCACTTCTTGACAGCAAACATTATGTTCAGTTTCGTTGTAACTTTTGGATAGCAATTTTCACCAATTATCATTTCCACTAAGTATTATTGCAGTTTTTTTGTTACATTATTATTATTGCTGTTAGATAGTCATTTTTGTATTATTTTTGTGGAATAAGTGAAAATGAATTATAATAATGAGGAATGGGCTGACATCCATTATTGTTACGGTGCAGCTAGGGGAAATACTTATGAGGCCCAAAGGATTTACGCCGAATTGTTTCCTTTGAGAAACTTACCCTGTCCAAGAACTTTTCAGCGTGTCCATGATCGCTTAAGGGCAACTGGTAATGTAAACCCGCAGAGAACGGATGTTGGCCGGCCGAGAACCAGAAGAACGGTGCGCCTAGAAGAAGAGGTCTTAGAACGAGTTGAAAACAATCCCAGAATAAGTACGCGGCAGATGAGTGATGAATTACAGGTTGATCATGTGACAATTTGGAGGATTTTGAACACTGATTTACTTTACCCGTATCACCTTCAACGTGTTCAGGGTTTACTTGAAAGAGATTTTGAGCCCCGAGTACAATATTGCCAGTGGCTGCTACGGAAAATAGATGAAGATAGGTCTTTCTTGAAAAGGATCTTGTTTACTGATGAGTCTACATTTTCAAGAGACGGTATTATTAACTTGCACAATAATCATATCTGGGCACATGAAAACCCACATGAGCTAGTCGAAGGAAAGCATCAGTATTCCTTCAAACTGAATGTTTGGGGCGGAATTGTAGGTGACTTTATTCTTGGACCTGTGTTTTTACCTCCCACTTTGAATGGAGAAAATTATTTGGAATTTCTTGTCGAAGAGCTTCCAGGCTTACTGCAAAATGTTCCCTTGGCAGACAGGTACCGATTATGGTTTATGCATGATGGCTGCCCGGCGCATTACCGGTTAATAGTGAGAGAACATTTGAACACGGAATTCCCGCAACGATGGATTGGTCGGGCAGGACCTGTACCTTGGGCCGCAAAATCACCAGATCATAACCCAATCGACTTTTACATGTGGGGCGATGTAAAATCTCTTGTGTATGATACACCTGTGCCATCCGTGGAAGTTCTCAGAGAGAGAATAATACAAGCCTTTGGAACCATCAGGAATCGGCCTCGTATCACTGCAAGAGTACGTCACTCAGTAAAGCGAAGAGCAGAAGCATGCATTGAAGCTGGAGGCAGTCATTTCGAACACCTGCTGTAAGGTGCAGGTAAAATTTCCAGACCATCCACGAATATTGAATTTAGGTACCTACCTACTGAAAACCAATGTTTCACGTCCTTTCTTGAATAATTACAAATTGTCTGTTGAACAACACAAAAGCCAGACATTTATTACGAGGTCCATTCAAGTAACAAGGTAATAACAAATAAAAAATGCTAAAGATAAAGTCATTTGTTGGAATTTTTTTCTTGGCATTCCTTTTTTTAAACACAAAGTGGTATGTGTGAGGGGATCAGATTTAGAGAGGGAAAATGTTGAAAGGACACACGCGGTTATCCAAAGTTTTTCAACTCGATTTTTTGGAGTGATACGTGCATTTGACAAAAAAAATATTCAGAGCTTTTTTGTAGAAAAAAACATTTACAATAAAGTGGCTTAAATTTTATTTCACTACTTTTATTATACAAAAAGATATGGCGGTTTTCTTTGCAGCTTGACCCCATACAGCCGACCCTGAAAATGTCACCGAAATGCAAGTTATGTGGGAATAATAGGAGCATAATATAAGGTAAGTTCACAAAATTTTGTTAAGATAGCTCTTGTATTTCAAGAGTTATAGTAAAAAAACACTTTTATTTTTTTAACTTTCACAGCTCCTGGAAGGGAGAGGAAGCATTTTTCGGGATTTTTTTAGAGAACGAACCCCCCCTAAAATGACCCCAAAAACACGCACCTTTTCTATCTGACAGTAATTTAGTAACTGTATCTATCCATAGCAGATATGATTAATCTGCCTCGTATTTTACTTCCGAGAAATTTCTAATATTAGAAATCGGAAGTATTGTGTTCGTTTTTGTAAAAAAAAAATATATTTTTTTGCTCCGATTTTTTTTTCAGGCGTTTGAAAAGGTCCTTGTACAGAACATCACCTCAGGCCTCAGCAAGGAACTACTGGACGCCATCAAGTCCATCCCAAGATGGCGTCTGGTGCAGGCGTCCTTCGCCCATGTCATTCACTGCTCGGCCGCTCTGCTACACAACAGGTGAGTCTGCTACACAACAGGTGAGTCTGTTACACAACAGGTGAGTGTGTTACACAACAGGTGAGTCTGTTACACAACAGGTGAGTCTGTTACACAGCAGGTGAGTCTGCTACACAACAGGTGAGTCTGTTACACAGCAGGTGAGTCTGTTACACAGCAGGTGAGTCTGCTACACAACAGGTGAGTCTGTTACACAACAGGTGAGTCTGTTACACAACAGGTGAGTCTGTTACACAACAGGTGAGTCTGTTACACAACAGGTGAGTCTGCTACACAACAGGTGAGTCTGTTACACAACAGGTGAGTCTGCTACACAACAGGTGAGTCTGCTGCACAACAGGTGAGTCTGCTACACAACAGGTGAGTCTGTTACACAACAGGTGAGTCTGCTACACAACAGGTGAGTCTGTTACACAACAGTTGAGTCTGCTACACAACAGGTGAGTCTGCTGCACAACAGGTGAGTCTGCTACACAACAGGTGAGTCTGCTACACAACAGGTGAGTCTGCTACACAACAGGTGAGTCTGTTACACAACAGTTGAGTCTGCTACACAACAGGTGAGTCTGCTGCACAACAGGTGAGTCTGTTACACAACAGGTGAGTCTGTTACACAACAGGTGAGTCTGTTACACAACAGGTGAGTCTGTTACACAACAGGTGAGTCTGTTACACAACAGGTGAGTCGGGAATAATGACGGGCCTCAAATGATGTACGGCAATGCCTCATTATTATGGGACTGTTTCTCATTTATTTAAATGGTACAAAGTATTTTATCCATGGGCTTAACAGTAAACATAGATAAATTTCAGGTTGAGGTTGGAGGAGGAGGAGGAGGAGTGAATCTTCAGAAGCTTAGGACTTTCCTCACAATTCTGCAAGTTTCAAGGAGGACATTCTTCTGAATCTTCGATTATTATTATTATTATTATACAACGCTTTATTAGGTATAAATGGACATTATGAACATACAAATAATTATTTTAACAATGAAAAAAAAAATGGAAACAATATAATTATACAATAAAAATGAAAAAGAAAAGAAATTTTTTTAAAACATATGTCCTAACTAAAGGGCGGGGTTATTGCCTACGGCAATCTCTTCCATCCAACCCTCATTGTGTAGGGTAGTTTTAAATAAAGGTAGTGTCTACCCCGGAACCACTTTCGCATTACTTCAGAGCACTTTACCTTTACACCCATGCCATTCCGGAAAAGAAAAAACTCGGTCAGAATTTTTTTTCCGCTCCGGTCGGGATTCGAACCCCCATCCTACCAATGCAATGAATCACTGAGCCACTGAAGTCAGCTGTGTAGATTAGTGGGTTGGGAAACTTTTCAGTCCAAACTTTTCTATATCCTGCACTGGAGTCTGCTCTAATCTTCATATTATTATTATTTTAGGAAAGACACCAACTTACTTGCAAACCCTAGACGCGGCTGAGTCCAAACTCCTCTACATCCTGCACTGGATTCTGCTCTAATCTTCATATTATTATTATTTCAGGAAAGACACCAACTTGCAAACCCTAGACGCAGCTGAGTCCAAACTTTTCTATATTCTGCACTGGATTCTGCTATAATCTTCATATTATTTATGTATGTAATCTTAAGAATATTAAATGTATGTACAAAATGTCTATTTAAATTTGAAAATAAACAAGAGACCTTGTTTAGACTGCTGGAATAAAGGGACTTTTCAGTCTCACCTCGGCAGTATAAACAAGGTAATTTCCATTCTATTCTATTTTATTATTATTATTATTATTATTTCAGGAAAGACACCAACTTGCAAACCCTAGGCGCGGCCGAGTCCAAACTCCTCTACATCCTGCACTGGATTCTTCTGGACGCGGCTGAAGAGTGCGCAGACGCGGACTACGAGAAAGGCCTCTTCCACACTTCGCCCTTCTACTATCTCTTCTCCATACCTTCCATCACGGTAGGTGTATTTCCTACCTCGCCCAGAAGGGCGAGGTAGGAAATACACATAGGAAATCCCAGAGATAGTAAAAACTATCTCTTCTCCATACCTTCCATCACGGTAGGTGTATTTCCTGTCGGGGGACAGCAACGAGATTCGAGCTGCGTGGTACAGAATTTTTTTGGTCCTAGTTTTTTGAACTTTTCTAAGCTTAGTGCCTTTATATTAAGCTGGGACTTTGCATAGTACTTTGAAATAGTGAGCTTTTAGGCTTAAAAGTGAAATTCATTTGATAAGAATAGTGTTTTGGTGATTTTTCATTTTCATATTTTGTGATTTTTTATTGGTGCTCATTAAGGTGAATTGGTTTAGTTTAACTACATAAACGGCTGCACCAAGCCATAGTGAGTGCGTAAGTACTTATTTTTTCTCTCCAACTGAACTTTGGGAGCTGAAATCTGCAAAAAGCAAATCAGCAAATTTTGAGCTGACAAATTTGCTTTCTCCCCCAGAGAGGCTAATTAAGTAATATAGAGACGTTCTAAACGCCTATTTGGGCCAATTACATATAAAATTAACTGATCTTGTGTGTTTATTGTGTATTCTGCCATTTTAAAGTCAACCAAAGGCTCTTTTTCAAAGAAAATTGCTTCATATGCCCTCAGGCAGACTGGTTAAATTGTAGTTTCACATGATCCTAATTAAAAACGGTTTAAAATTAAATGTAAATAAACAAAAATAAAATCAGCTGATATAAATTGGAATCGGTAACGAAACCGAAACCGAGGAGGTAAAAGTTTGGCGATTTCCTTCTGATTTAGTAAAAAGTGAAACTTTCCTTACTCTCCCGCGCGAATACTCGTTGCCGATAGCAGGGTTGCGACGTGGCTTAGGTAATTCCGAGGAAAGCCGGGTCCACAAGTAACTGTTTCGCTGGTATCTCGTGCGCGTTTTATTATAAAACACGGTTTGCGTTTGTGGAGTTTCCAAACGATCGAGTGTATAGAACGTTTTATTTTCATTTCACGTCCTGTTTTTAACACAAGAACGTTAGTGGTTTACATCCTTAAATGCCCGTGTGGTGCTGAGCTGGGAAAGGAGAGTCTTGGACCCTGACCGTGCCGCTGACTCAAGGGGATACCTAGAAGCAGGGAGAGGAGCTGCCGGGTGATTCCAGCGCACTCCTAGCAGTCCTAGTTCTCATAAGTATTGCGTGTTTAAGATAGTGATAGGCAAATTATATTTCCTTCTTTTTTTTTTACTGTACGCTGCCCAAAATAAAACCCCTTGCATTAAATATTTTGCGTGCTAAAAGAGGCTACAAGCCATAAAGAGGCTAAACCGCCCAAAAAGAGAATTAGATCCAAAAAAGAGGCTGTTTACCCATAAAAGAGGCGTTTTAAGAACAATAATTTTATTATATATTTATTTATAGCTGATATCAAAGAGTTTTAGTAGGAGTAGATTGTTTTGACCAATCAAAGTCGGGATTGCCAAATTTTTATTACGATATTCTAGTAGTACTTTACTCGTATAGCGTGTGTTTTTTCTCAGTGACGGCGTAAGTGCCGCTTGGTGCCTGTATATATTATTGCTATTTCTCGTCTAATTAATCATGGTAATCCAATTAAAGCAGCGAATATTTATTTATTTATTTTTTCATTTAAATTAAATCTTCAACTCTTCTGGTTGTAAGATGGGTGATAAAGAAGAAGATGAGACAAAGAAGACTTCGCCAATTATTTCGGGATCGGTACACGTGGGCCTGAGCACTCCTGTTGCTCAAAATGTTGCGGATACTATAGTTACAAGGAATCTAACTGAAAGGCTATTGGAAACTGAGAAGATGAACATGTCCTTTGAAGAAGGCGCTGAAACATGGAAAACGCCGCTCTCGTCTAGAAGTTCGAGAAAAAGAAAAAATATATCTCCAGTCATAGGTGCTGACTTAAATAATTACATTTCGGAGGTCGAGAAAACTTGCACACAGATTGATGAACTTAATAAGCTGATTGAGAAGAATTCAAATACTAAAAATGAGATCAAAGAAAAGGTCAAACTTCTGAAAGGACTATCAACGAAAGTCAAAAATTTTAAAGATATCATAGTACCCAATATCAGGAAAGAATATGAAGATGAACAAGAAGAAAATAACGAAGATCTTAGTGATGACGACAAAGATAGTGAAGGGCCCAGATTTTGCAACAGATGCAAAAATGAAATAGATAAGGAAAAGAGGATTCTACAAGAATTCAATGATGAAATTTCCTCATTGAGGACACTCAACCCTGAAGAAAGAAAAATCAAAATTGTTGAACTAGTGAATAAGGAGTGGCCGGAAGAAATTTTCCAACGGACTACCATTGAAGCGGGAAAAATCACCAAGCAACCAATAGAACATGCTAGACTAATATTGGTAACATGTGAAGAAGGAAAGTTACTTTCTGAAAGAGAGAACAATTGGATAGATAAAGTAATTGGAAGACCCGGTATGCTACGTAAGATTATAGAGAGACCTTTTAAACCAGTGAAATGTGAAAGAAAAAACAAAATTCTATTCATGGATGAAGTAAACGAAGAAGAAGCTGAGCAGGACACATTTGTCTGTGCCATAGATCAAAATGACAGCGATTGGATAACTAAGACAGGAGCGAGCCTACAAATAATTACAAAGGACATGAAGGTACGCAAGGAACTAAGTATTGCTTTTGTTGGAAGAGGAATAAATCAGACCATAAGAAAAATCGTAGAACTAGTAATTAACGAATCTGAATTCAAAGTCCACATACTCACCAACCAGAATGATAATGTAGTTGTAGACAGAGAAGGAATGATCATAATCAAGCCACAAATTGGAGGAAAAACTTTTGCGGATCTACTGAAAGACATTAAAAATAAGGTGAAACCTGAGAACTATGATGTGAGAGTAAAAGGAATAAGAGAGACGAAAGATGGCTCCATTATGATGTTAGCTGATGGAAATGGAGTCAGAGAATTACAAAAGGATATTGCGAGAATCAGTGAAGGAGCAATAGTGATATCGGGTGGTCGTATAAAACTTGATATTCTTGATCTAGACCCAACGGTAACAGAAGACGAACTTAGAGAAGAAATAAAGAAAAAATGTAGACCGGAAGAAGAAAATACTTTCACAATTGATAATCTAAGACCAACGACAACAAGATGGCAAATTGCCACGGTAAACGCTCCTATGGATTTAGGTAGAAGAATGCTGACTGAGGGTATAATTAAAGTTGGTTGGATTGCCTGCAGAATAAAAGAACGTATCGATATAGAGAGATGTACTAATTGCCTTGAAGTTGGACACCATTCAAGACGGTGCCAAAAACCATACAACCCGGAAATTCAATGTCTGAAGTGCACTCAAAGAGGGCATAAAGCAAAGGACTGTCAGAATGAAAAATACTGCCTTAAATGCAAAGTAGAGGGACACAGGGGCGATAACCTCAGCTGTCCCTACTATAGAGAGCTTGTGAACAACAGAAGGAGCCGTAATTACTGATGTCATACTTCTAAATTAATGTTACTAAAACTTTTACAAATTAATACTGACCGGGTAAGAGCTGCGCACGATCTGATGACGGCTAGAGTGAGTCAGCTGAATATTGATATATGTTTGATCAGTGAGCCAAATAAAACCAAAACCAAGGATTGGGAAGGACATCCAGACGCCAAAGTCTACATTTGCAAAAACTCCATGTACACCTCAGGATCTGGATCTGGCTCTGGGTTCTCTTGGGTGGAGACCGAGCACATTATTATTGTCAGCTGCTATGTATCACCCAACAGTGACATGGAATATATTCAGAATACACTGGAAGAAATAAGTCAACTTATACGTGACAGAAGACCGAAAAGCTTTCTAATTGGAGGCGATCTTAATGCAAAATCTCCGGAATGGGGGTCAAGTAGAACTGACCAAAGAGGCACTATTCTCTCAGAATGGATCAATTCAGAAAACCTTTATATACTCAACATTGGAAACAGTCCAACATTTAGAAGAAATAATCAAGAGTCGGTTATTGACATCACTTTGGCAACAGAAGATCTAGCGGGCAAAGTTAGAGAATGGAAGGTATTAGAAGAAGAATCACTATCTCTACATCAATATATCTACTTCGAAATACATCTCACTTCTTCAAACCCAACAAACAACAATAGGATGATTGAAAAAAAATGGAACATAAAAAGTCTTAATGTCCAGGTATTATTAAATACTATTGAAGAAAAAATAGCAAATAAGAACATTAATACAGCAGAGGAACTTATGCAAATTGTGAACAAAGCATGTGATAAATCGATGAAAAAAGTAAGAATTGGCCAAAAGAAAGAGGTATATTGGTGGAACAGTGAAATCAATGATAAAAGAAAGGAATGTATAAAGAAGAGACGAGCACACCAAAGGAGTGGGAGAAGAACCAGTATTAATGAAAGACAAAGACAACAACAATATGACGAATATTTAGAAGCAAAACGCGATCTGGCCAAGAAAATACAAAAATCCAAGGCGCAGAAATGGAAAGAAATTGTAGATGAGCTGGATAAAGATATCTGGGGAACAGGGTATAGGATAGTGACAAAAAAGATAGGTCGATCCTTGCCAAACATTCCAAATGAAATAAAGCAAGAAATACTAAAAGAACTTTTTCCTGAGCATCCAAGGATTATTTTCCAAAAAGAAGAAGTTCATGAAGACCAAATAGAAGAATTCACTATAGAAGAGCTAGTAGAAGCTATTGATAGAATTCAGCCAAATAAAGCACCTGGACCAGATCAAATCCCTCCTAAAATTGTGAAAGAAGTTACCATGGGCTTTCCATACCTTTTAGTAAATGTTTTCAATAATCTTCTCAAGTTAGGAGTCTTTCCGAGTGTGTGGAAAGAGGGACGAGTGACACTGATACCTAAACCAAAAAAACAAGGTCAACAAACAAAATATCGCCCCATCTGTCTGTTAAATACTTTTGGCAAACTTTACGAGACTCTTATAACCAGAAGACTATCAAAAGAACTTGACGATAGGAACATACTCTCCGCAAATCAGTTTGGCTTTAGGTCGGGAAGATCCACCATAGACGCTATCAAAAAAGTTACAGATATTTGCAAGAAGGAAATGGAGAAAAAGAGATCAAGGACACGCAATCTCTGTCTCATGGTCACACTTGACATAAAAAACGCTTTCTCCAGCGCCTCTTGGAAACATATTGTTGATTCTCTGACGTCTTGTGGTATATCCCCTTACCTGATAAATATTTTCAAGTCATATCTACACGATCGAAAAATTTCTCATGGAGATGTAAGCTTCAAGATGAGCGCAGGCGTACCCCAAGGATCAATTGCCGCCCCGGTCCTGTGGAATATACTTTATGATGGAGTGCTAAGACTTGAAATCCAGGGAAATGTACATCTTGTAGCTTATGCCGATGATCTTGCAGTCGTAGTATTGGCCAGGAAAGAAGAAGAATTAGAACTGCTGACCAATAACGCTCTCAACAAGATACACAACTGGATGAGTGAAAAACAGTTGATTGTGGCTCCTGAAAAATCTGAAGCTGTCCTGCTGAGTGGTCGAAAAAAGTGCAGACCTCTGAATATTCAAATCAATGGAGAAAACATCAAAGTAGGAAAAGAATTAAAGTATCTCGGCGTTATACTCGACCATCGACTGAGCTTTTACTCACACATAAAATATGTCACAGAAAAGGCAAATAAAACAGCCACTGCCCTCGCGCACATCCTACCCAGAACAGGAGGAGCAGGGGAAAATAAAAGAAGGGTACTTCAGAGCGCTACCGACTCAGTAATGCTCTACGCCGCTCCAGTCTGGTCTTCAAGTCTTCGTTACAGTACCTACACAACACGATTACTGAGTCAACAAAGAAAATCCTTGCTACGGGTCTGCAGAGGGTACATCACAGTGTCGACTGAAGCTGCAGCAGTTCTGAGCCGCGTGATTCCAATAGATCTGATGGCTACAGAAAGAAGTCGAACCATTGGAAAAACAACAGAAGAAAAGGAAATCGAGCGAGTAAATACAATGCTGAAATGGCAAAATAGATGGACAAACACCGAAAAAGCTCAATGGACAAAAAAACTCATTCCACTGATAAAACCATGGTATGATAGAAAACACGGACAAATTACATATGAGATGACTCAAACTTTTTCTGGTCATGGATGTTTTCAAACTTACTTGTTCAGAATAGGAAAAATAAACAGTCCATCTTGTGTATACTGTGATGAGGAGACGGAAGATTCACCAGAACACACGCTATTTCACTGCAGTAGGTGGGGCATCCTGCGTTCAGAGGTAACAAATCAGGTCTCAGCTGATCTTCGGGTAGACAACATGGTAAACATCATGCTGCAGAACCAAGACAGCTGGCAGACAATCAGCGACTTTATCCAGAAAGTTATGAATGAGAAGCGCAAACTAGAGAACCTAAGAAGAAACATGATCTAGTAACAGAAATCAAAGAACTTTTTTTTTTTTTTTTTTTTTTTTTTGTTGTACATATCTACTTACCATAACATAAACTTACATGGATATGCTATTGTTAGTTATTTATTTTTTGAACAACAAGGATAAACAGAGAGAAGGACAGGGAAGGTTTACTCTTTCCCCTTCCTCTGCCTGTAAATTGATACATAGTCAGTTAGTCAGTATAATTATTATTATGTCATTCTTCCTTTTCCCCATTCCCATACAGTGTTTCTAAAATCAGTAAGATGTAAATTCCATGTAATATAAATTTTGTTTAACAATCTAATGTAACTAGGATCTAATGTAAATCTAATATATTTCTATAAGTATGTTTTGTATTGGTATCAGGTTCTAAGGACTAATAATAATAAGTTAGGCTGTGACAGAAAACTTTCTGTCACAAGGTAGACTATCTGGATGCAATATTATAGTTCCCAGATTTTCTACCTTGGTTCAACGAGGGGTTGTTTTTAGTGGGTTCGCCAAATCCCATTCTCCCGATCTCATAGTTGGTAAGGCCTTTCTCGATAGCTGGGACTTGGGGGTGTAGATACATATCACTATGTGTTTATACTCCGTGGTCCTTGTTCTTGGGTTCGGTTTTGTTTGCTATTTGCGTATCGGGTTCACTGTTTCCTTGGAAATTTTTTCCCCTCGTAAAAGAAAAAAAAAAAAAAAAAGGTGTATTTCCTACCTCCTCGCCCTTCTACTATCTCTTCTCCATACCTTCCATCACGGTAGGTGCATGTGTGGTTGTGAGAAAAAAAAGTAGAGAAAAGCCTCTTCCACACTTGTCTTCGTCCTTCTACTATCTCTTCTCCATACCTTCCATCACGGTAGGTGTATGTGTGGTTCTGAGAAAAAAAAGTAGAGAAAAGCCTCTTCCATACCTCGCCCTTCTACTATCTCTTCTGCATACCTTCCATCACGGTAGGTGCATGTGTGGTTGTGAGAAAAAAAAGTAGAGAAAAGCCTCTTCCACACTTGTCTTCGTCCTTCTACTATCTCTTCTCCATACCTTCCATCACGGTAGGTGTATGTGTGGTTGTGAAAACAAAAGTAGAGAAAAGCCTCTTCCACACTTCGCCCTTCTACTATCTCTTCTCCTCCATCACGGTAGGTGTATGTGTGGTTGTGAAGAAAAAGTAGCTCGTTTGTGAGTTTCCAGCAAATAGACGGTAGAGTCGGTAGAACCCCCGCATGAATTTTTCCTCATTAATACTCAAATTAATGTGATTACATAATAATAAGACTCTGAGGGTCAGGTGGTAGAAAATGGTTTGAGCATTAACCTGATGGTTACCTTCCACTAAAGAGTGTTATTATTATTAGTTTTAGTAACAAATTCCAAGTTGCCTTTCGTCAGTACCTAACATCAGTACCTAACATTAACTTATTTTTTAAAACAAACAATTATTTCAGCTTCAGGTGTTTTTTTTAGTTTCCATGTATTTATATTTCACAAATAAACATCTTCAACAAATATTGAGGGTATACCCACATTCAAAAGATAAAAGTCTTGTGTGAAAGGTGGGGAACACTATAAAATGCTTCCATAAATTAGTCCTGATTGAGTTGCAACAAATATGCACCAAAACGTTTAGTTTGCTAGTAATGTTCTAGACAAAAAAAACCTGAAAACTCGTTTGCTTGGGAAATGAAAATGGAAAAAGAATTAAGATGATGTAAGAGTAATAATAAATACACAATATTTACTGTATTTATTGACAATATCGACAAAACATTAATCACAATATTATTTGATAGATTTTAATGCAGTTCATTGGAATCCTGAATTCAACATTCGTATCTATTATTCTTTGTTCTTTTTTAAAATATATTTTGCTGAAAAAGTCACCATAAAAAAATACGAATTACCTTGATTACTTACCTAGAATTTTGATGATTACTTGAGAATTTCGATGATCACTTGATTTTGAATTTAATGTTGAATTTTGGACTCTCAAATTTTGAATTTCGTCATGACCTGAAAATGAAAAATAAGTAGAATTTGAGTATCATTCATTCTGAATATGTAGTTATATTTCTGCTGAAAATAAAGTTAATAACAATGGAACTCTATCTTGTAATTTCAATTGAAAGGTTCAGATTTCTTGGCATGTTAACTATCAAAATACTGGTGAACTACCACTCTGTATGATACATTTATTTATTGATATACTATCATTTTTTAAACCTAACTAGAAGAAATTTCCAATTTTGATCAAGGAGAATCTGATTTTAAATAGAACTCATGGTAATCAAGTTCTTAAATCACTTGTCTGAGAGAAAGAAAGAGCTTTGCATGTTTGTCAATAGACATAGACATATCATAAAATTAAAAATTACAAAAAAAATACTTACCATTAATTTTGATGCTTCATACGTTGATAATTTTGGTTACTTTTATAATTTTGAAGACACTTTTCATAGTTTGGAAGGTACTTTTACAATTTTGATACATTTTGGAATTTTTTGTTTCACACATTAATTTTGGACTTCTGATTTTGAGCTGGAATTTCCATGGTACTTTGACAATTTTGACACATTAGGAATTTTGTTTTACACATTAATTTTGGACTTCTGATTTTGAGCTGGAATTTCAATGGTACTTTGACAATTTTGACACATTGAGAATTTTGTTTCACACATTTGGACTTCTGATTTTGAGCTGGAATTTCCATGGTACTTTGACAATTTTGATACATCGCAAATTTTGTTTCACACATTAATTTTGGACTTCTGATTTTGAGCTGGAATTTCCATGGTACTTTGACAATTTTGATACATCGGGAATTTTGTTTACACACATTAATTTTGGACTTCTAATTTTGAGCTGGAATTTCCATGGTACTTTGACAATTTTGACACATTGGGAATTTTGTTTTACACATTAATTTTGGACTTCTGATTTTGAGCTGGAATTTCCATGGTACTTTGACACTTTGTAATTTTTTAATACTTTGACAATTTTGACACATTGAGTATTTTGTTTCACATATTAATTTTGGACTTCTGATTTTGAGCTGGAATTTCCATGGTACTTTGACAATTTTGATACATCGCAAATTTTGTTTCACACATTAATTTTGGACTTCTGATTTTGAGCTGGAATTTCCATGGTACTTTGACAATTTTGATACATCGCAAATTTTGTTTCACACATTAATTTTGGACTTCTGATTTTGAGCTGGAATTTCCTTGGTACATTGACACTTTGGAATTTTTTAATACTTTGACAATTTTGACACATTGGGAATTTTGTTTCACAGATTAATTTTGGACTTCTGATTTTGAGCTGGAATTTCCATGGTACTTTGACAATTTTGATACATCGCGAATTTTGTTTACACATTAATTTTGGATTCTGATTTTGAGCTGTAATTTCCATGGTACTTTGACAATTTTGATACATCGCAAATTTTGTTTCACACATTAATTTTGGACTTCTGATTTTGAGCTGGAATTTCCATGGTACTTTGACACTTTGGAATTTTTTAATACTTTGAAAATTTTGACACATTAGGAATTTTGATTAACACATTAATTTTGGACTTCTGATTTTGAGCTGGCATTTCCATGGTACTTTGACACTTTGGAATTTTTTAATACTTTGAAAATTTTGACACATTAGGAATTTTGATTAACACATTAATTTTGGACTTCTGATTTTGAGCTGGCATTTCCATGGTACTTTGACACTTTGGAATTTTTTAATACTTTGACAATTTTGACACATTGGGAATTTTGTTTTACACATTAATTTTGGACTTCTGATTTTGAGCTGTAATTTCCATGGTACTTTGACAATTTTGATACATCGCAAATTTTGTTTCACACATTAATTTTGGACTTCTGATTTTGAGCTGGAATTTCCATGGTACTTTGACACTTTGGAATTTTTTAATACTTTGAAAATTTTGACACATTAGGAATTTTGATTAACACATTAATTTTGGACTTCTGATTTTGAGCTGGCATTTCCATGGTACTTTGACACTTTGGAATTTTTTAATACTTTGACAATTTTGACACATTGGGATTTTTGTTTTACACATAATTTTTTGACTTCTGATTTTGAGCTGGAATTTCCATGGTACTTTGACAATTTTGATGCATCGGGAATTTTGTTTTACACATTAATTTTGGTCCTCTGATTTTGAGCTGGAATTTCCCTGGTACTTTGACAATTTTGATACATTGGGAATTTTGTTTTACACATTAATTTTGGTCCTCTGATTTTGAGCTGGAATTTCCATGGTACTTTGACAATTTTGATACATCGGGAATTTTGTTTACACACATTAATTTTGGACTTCTGATTTTGAGCTGGAATTTCCATGTTACTTTGACAATTTTGATACATTGGGAATTTTGTTATACATATTTGGTCCTCTGATTTTGAGCTGGAATTTCCATGGTACTTTGACAATTTTGATACATCGGGAATTTTGTTTACACATTAATTTTGGACTTCTGATTTTGAGCTGGAATTTCCATGGTACTTTGACAATTTTGATACATCGCGAATTTTGTTTACACATTAATTTTGGATTCTGATTTTGAGCTGGAATTTCCATGGTACTTTGACAATTTTGATACATCGCAAATTTTGTTTCACACATTAATTTTGGACTTCTGATTTTGAGCTGGAATTTCCATGGTACTTTTACAATTTTGACACATTGGGAATTTTGTTTTACACATTAATTTTGGACATCTGATTTTGAGCTGGAATTTCGGACGCTGAAAATTTTGAATTGAGTACCTGAAAATAAAAAAAAAACATATTTTTTTAAAAAAAATATTCAGGAATAATTCATTCTTAAAACGAGATTGAAAAAAATCTACAGCCAAAAGAGCTGAATGTTTTATTACATGCATCTAGTGGTCATCGTGGCCGAGCGGTGTAGCGCACAGGCTTGCACGCATGGTGACCTGTGTTCGATCCCCAGCAGCACAGAAAGTTTCTGCTCTGTACTTGAATGTCCGCGGTCCGCTCATACCTCGTGAGGAAAAATGAGTAGCTGCTATATTGCAAGCAGCAACCAGGGGTGGAATTATAGGCAAAATAAGATATAAGCATACTTTGGAATTATGAAAAAGTCCGATAATTCGCGCTACCCACTAAAATTGTGATAAAATAACTCAAATAAAATTAATATTACATGCGTCTATTAACCGGGGAAGAGTAAATATCTTTGAGGTCGAATACCACCCAGTCCGTGTATCAAAAAATTAATTAAGGAATAATAATTTTATTCAATAGTGCAATTTTAATAAAAAAAAATCTTGTCTAACTGAATTTGGTGTATAGGTCAATACATTTAGGGCAGGTAATACTATAGTTATAAATATTTCTTTCAATAAACATGTTCAAACTTACATTTATATGGTTCCAATTTCTACAAAAGTGACTGTAAAAATGGTGACTTTTTAGCTGTAAATTAAAATGAAATGACCTGGTAAAATCAGAATGTTTTAATCAGAAATCGAAGGAACTGCATTAAAAAAACCCCAAGTCTGGCTAGGGGACTATAAACAGGGAGTAGACCAGCAGTCCGGCTGGGGGACTATAAACAGGGAGTAGACCAGCAGTCTGGCTGGGGGACTAAAAACAGGGAGTAGACCAGCATTGGCTTGGTTCTGGGGGCCCTTGTCAATTATTAGCCTCCATGTAAAGACAGTGATAGAAGTGCTGAGTCATTACTCCACTGTCTGGCTACCATCGTTCACGATAACGCCACCCTATGATGATGAAACACCCTTTTCTATTATTGCTTCTTGATTTGATATTTCAACAATCCCTGATGAAATCCGTTCCAATAATGAATCCAAATGAGGACTGTCCACTCTGTCCAGGTTTTCAAATCAAATGATTTCTCGACCTCACTTGTTCTCATAGACTTCTGTGATCACGGAGCCTGGTATCTCGTGGTAGTTGAATGATTGAATGGACGCTCAGATCAAATGTCTAGACTCCTCACACATTGTCCTTGATTCTGGATAGTTTTCTTTTCATCTGGAAAAGAAAGAAAGCTAGCCAGCAGAGTAGTGTGCGTAAATACACGATGCACTGGTAGTCAAGTGGTTAACCAGCTAGTCTAGTAATCTAGGTGTTGTTGTTGTTGTTGTTGTAGCCAGCTTTGCTATAGCTGGAGGGGTGAGTGATGGTCTCCAGCCAACTTTATTACAAAGTTGGCTCGTCCTGAACCACATATTTCTATGTGCGATCAACCATCATGAGGACTTGGACTTTTCTTTATAAGCCATTAAACCCTTAGGAAACTGCAAGCTAGCATGGCTTGTAAGGGTTGGCTAGTCTGTTCTCTGTTTATAGTCCTCTAGCGAGACACTGGTCTTCTCCCTGTTTAACGTCCCCCAGCCAGACTAGTAATCTAGGTAGCGTAGGGGTCCGTTGGTTCGAATCCCACCCAGTGCCCATTACAAATTTGGTATTGATTTTTAGGTAACTCCAGTCACCAGTGGTGTAATTTGACTTCTTTTTTCGTGATAAGGAAAGTCGTGTGGTGTCACACCACATGTACCATCGCATTCGCTGAAATTCTCAGCCACTCTGTTTTTTTTTTCTAAATTAATTTATTTTAAGTTACCTCTTGGGTGATTAAAAAGAGTCTTGTATATTTTGAAAGACCGCATTAGGAATTTGTGTCTTCCAAATAATTCTAGTCTTGTGTCGTTTATTTTAATAATAATAAAAAATATATATTGATGTGGCCCAATGAGAAGTAATATGAGTCCCTTTATCTAGCCGTAATCCAAAGACCTATAATGTGGTCAAAATCCCAAATAGGAGGATAACTTGTTATGTCTTGTCTGAGTTTTGAACCCGCGACCTCTGGATTACCAGACCGACGAAAAACTCGGTCAGAATTTTCCGCTCCAGCCGGGATTCGAACCCGCATACCTCCGGGTCAAAAACCAATGCTATAAAACCACCTAAATTGGCACAGATCTACTTACCTTATCGTCGTTTTGAACCATCATCCTCAGGATCGAAAGACCAACGACCCATCAACTGAACTCCCTGGTGTTGAATGTTCACAGTGGCTGAGTATCTGGGTATCACAGTGTTTCTTCTTAGGGCGCTGGCCCCACCGCTTTGCCATTTCACCGGAAATTTTGATCGCAATAATTTTATGTACTTTAAATTTTGTGAGAATTTTAGAAATGAATCTTTTACTCGATTTTTTTCAGTATATATATATGTTTTTAGGATTTAAACTGGCTCAAAAATCTTTTTTGTTTTGTTTGAGTGGATATGCAAAAGAAATTGGCTGAACATTTCATGGGTCCGTAGGAATTTGTCTATTCAGAATTGACTAACTTTTTATTCGCAGTTTTTGAGAACTAATAATAATAATACTCTTTTGTGGGAGGTAAGCATCAGGCGAGGTTAATGCTCAAAGAATATTCTATTACCTAACCCTCAGAATCTTATTATTATGTGGTCACTAGCTCAAATTAACGAAGAAAAATTCATGCACTGGGTGACATTCGAACCAACTACACTATCTGGATTACCAGACCAGCGTGTTAATCACTTATATATCTCCCTTGCCCATATTAGCTTATGTTGCTATTATTTGTGGTGAAGCACAAGGCCTCTTCACATTTTTTGTGGGTAGCGCAGCATTACTAAGAGCCTCCTTCACATTGCGATTTATTCTATTACATTAATTTATTTTTACTCTGGTAATGCCGCCACTGGTAACTCATACAAGTAACTACTCATTTTTCCTCACGAGGTATGAGTGAACCCCGAACATCCAAGTACAGAGCAGAAAAAATTCCTGCTCCGCCAGGAATCGAACCCAGGTCACCGTGCGTGCAATGCCTAGCGCGCTAACTCACTCTGCCACGGTGACTACTTTATGTTGCTATTGGGGTTTGCATTTACAGTAGAACCCCGTTATTATGAACTAATTGGGACCAGGGGTAGTTCATAATATCGGGGTTCCATATAATTACATAATGTATAGGTAAAATAAGGCAAATTTTGGTCATACGAACGGGGTACATGTATTTGAATGTTATTTTAAGTACATATTAGGTACATACGTAAATACTTGTCAGTAATTCTTGTTTGCTTTGTTTGTTTTCTCCTCTTCTCTAAAGCAAGATCTTTCATTTGTTTAAGCTGTAATAGCTGCACTACATCGACTTCTGGTGGTTTTTCCAACCATCGAAACGCAACATCAAAAGATCTCTTAGATCTGAGTCTTCAGTCCGGAGAATGAGAGGAAATTTTCCATTTCGAAAAAAGCGTCAAAAAAAAAAAAAATGGCCGGAAAAAAGTTCATTTTATCCGAAGTTCATAATATCGGGGTTCTACTGTATGCATGTTAACCACTTGACTCCTTTTTACAGCTAACAAACTTTTTCTTCGCAGCTCTTCATCTACATGTTGATATTATTATTATTCTTTCTTCGCAGCTCTTCATCTACATGTTCGCCCCGCTCTGCCACCACATCAAGGAGTCTGACCTGCAGACATTCCGTCTGGAGAACGGACTCAAGGTGTGGCAGGCCCTGTGGGACTACAGACACCCGGACGCCCCGTGCTTCACGGCGCCCTGCAAGCCCAAGCCCAAGGTGGTGTGGTCCAAGATACTCAAGGCCCCCCACCACAACTCCCAGTTCGGCGACATCTTTCTCGGACGTGAGTAATTTGAAGTTTAGCCACGTTTTATTTTATTTATTTTCACTTTATTAATAGGACATATTATATACAACACAAATAATTACAAATTAAAATACAATATAATAGAAGAAAAAAATAAAGAAAAAAAAAATATATACATAATATATGTCCTAACTAAAGGGCGGGGTTATTGCCTTTGGCAATCTCTTCCACCCAACCCTTTAGTTAAGTTAAGCAACATTTAGCGAGGTTAGGACTTGGAGTGGTGACCATTCAGCCCAAAGTGGTCTGGTCCAAGATACTCAAGGCCCCCCACCACAACTCTCAGTTCGGCGACATCTTTCTTGGACGTGAGTAATTTGAAGTTAAGCAACGTTTAGTGCACTGGTAGTCAAGTGGTTAACGCGCTAGTCTGGTAATCTAGGTAGCGTAGGGATCCGTTGGTTCGAATCCCACCCAATGCACGATTTTTTCCTCATTAATTTGAGTTTGTGACCACAAAATAATAAGACTCTGAGGGTTAGGTGGTAGAAAATGCTTTGAACATTAAACTCGCCTGGTGGTTACCTTCCACTAAAGAATGTTATTATTATTATTTAGCGGGGTTAGGACTTGGAGTGGTGACCATTAAGCCCAAAGTGGTCTTGTCCAAGATACTCAAAGCCCCCCAACACAACTCTCAGTTCGGCGACATCTTCCTTGGACGTGAGTAATTTGAAGTTAAGCAACGTTTAGCGAGGTTATAAATTATTATTATTAGGGGACAGGGATCTGGACATAGGGTGTTCAGTATTGGACAACCCCTCCCAACTAAGCCCAGACAGGCCGTCAAAGGCACAGGACTGGGAAATAGCATGAGAGATTTTCTCCCTGGTCACAATAGATCTTACTAGGTCGCAGTGTTAATTGTATGGTGTTTCATTTGAAACCCTGCAACCAGGTCTCATAATAATAATAATAACGTTTAGCGAGGTTAGGACTTGGAGTGGTGACCAGCCCAAAGTGGTCTTGTTCAAGATACTCAAGGCCCCGCACCACAACTCACAGTTCGGCGACATCTTTCTCGGACGTGAGTAATTTGAAGTTAGCGGCAACGTTTAGCGAGGTTAGGACGTGGAGTGGTGACCATTCAGCCCAAGGTGGTCTTGTCGGAGATTCTCAAGGCCCCGCACCAAAACTCTCAAATCTCAAGCCGGGTGAGGTTATTTTGAGTTGCTGGTTTTTGAGATTCCAGCGAACGTAGGCGTAGGGTCACACCCCGTCGTGATATGACCATGCACGTGAAAGCAACGTTAAACCATTTTTTTTTGTTACCATTCCGGAAACTTTCTCTCTCAGTTTTTTTTTTAACTTTGAGAAAGGGTACCGTTCAATCATTTTAAAATTTGTATCATATTATAATTGTAATAAATAAATAGAGAAAAAAACGCAAAACTCGGTTACAATTTTCCGCTCCGGCTGGGATTTGAGTCCGCAACCTCCGAGTCAGCAACCAATGTTCTCAACCACTGAGCCAGGTCGGCATTTAAACCCAAAATAGAAGATAACATTTTTTTTTGAATTCTTCCCAGGCAAACACTCGGACGGTCACGACGGGTTCGTAGGTCCGGGCAGCCCCCCCAGCCAGTCCTACTTTGACCCTTGCACCCCCGGGGGGGCCAAGTCGACCCCCCCAGATGAGGAGGGCAACTGGGGCGTCTCCTCGCCCAAGGATCTGAACTTCCCTGAGACCATTCCTGAGGAGAGCTCCAGTGTTGAGGAAGAACATGTGGTGAGTATTCAGACAGTCCGTGTGGTCACCCATCCTAAAGAAAACCGCTCGGGGTTCGGTGGAAGAGAAAGCCACAGGCTTTAACCTCGCCCCTTGGTTCACTACATATTCTATTTTTTTTTTTTTTTATCATGTCCTATTTTGTTGAATGTATGTAATTGACCAATAAAGTGTTAAATAATAATAATATCTGAACGTAAACTAACGCTCAGAATAAATCTAGTTATTTCATGTATATCATGAACCCTTGAAATACATAAGATCTGTTTGACTGCTGGTGGACTTTTCACTTTTACCTCGGCAGTATCTTTTTGTCTGTCTTATCCAGCTTGACGTTGTTGTTGTTGTTGTAGCCAGCTTGGCTACAACTGGAGGGGTAAGTGATGGTCTCCAGTCAACTTTATTTCAAAGTTGGCTCGTCCTGAACCACATATTTCTATGTGCGATCAACCATCATGAGGACTTGGACTTTTCTGTACAAGCCATTAAACCCTTAGGAAACTGCAAGCTAGCCTGGCTTGTAAGGGTTGGCTAGTCTTTTCTCTGTTTATAGTCCTCCAGCGAGACACTGGTCTTCTCCCTGTTTAACGTCCCCCAGCCAGACAATGTTTAACGTCCAGCTTGACGTTGTTCAACCTCATGGTTGAGGTTGATTGGTTTTGGCACATTGTTTACGGCTGGATGCCCTTCCTAACGCCAACGATTCTATTTGATTTAACGTCCTGCATTAGAACGTTATTCTATTCTACATATTATTTTCTAATTAAGTTGGCTGGAGTCCATCAGTTCCTCACAGCTAGCGAAGCTGGTCACAACAACATAATATTACAAAGTACTCGCTTTGTAGCAAATGCATATCTCCTTACAACTCTACTTCTTTCGTATGTCCCGGTAGCTCAGTGGTAATGGCGGCACTCTGTGTCCCGCGACCTTTTGTATCCACAGATACAAAAGATCGCGGGTTCGAAACCCAGTCGTGTCATGACAAGTTATCCTCCCATTTGGCATTGTTACCACATAATAATATGTCTTGGGCTTACTGCTGAAATAATGGGACTTAATAGTCCTAATCGGGCGGTATAAATAAGGCGATATTATTATTATGATTCTTTCTAATTTCAGATGATCTACCGTCTACCGTCCGTGTCTGAAAATGATAAACCTAACAGAATCTACACGGTACGTACAAATGTGTGTTATAAAATTTGTGTTTATCAAAATCTTGATACTTTTTTGTATAGTACTGTCCACACCTAGGTACCAAATAATAATAAAACTCTTTAGTGGAAGGTAGTCACTAGGCGAGGTTAATGTTCAAAGCATTTTCTACCACCTAACCCTCAAGAGTCTTATTATTATGTGGTCACAAACTCAAATTAATGAGAAAAAATTCATTTCTCAGGCACATCCCAACAGTATATTCCGAATGACCGTGGAGAAAGAAGATGGCTTTCCCCCCATCACCAAAGCTTCTCTCACCATCGAGAAGATGGCTTCGAGTACGGAAACCATCAAGTCATCGGCTCATCATGGGTAAGACGACATGTAGATGAGAATATATTAGACAGGGATATTGTGGTAGATAAATAAGATGGCTAACTTCCCATCACCAAAGCTTCTTTCACCATCGAGAAGATGGCTTCGAGTAGGGAAACCATCAAGTCATCCGCTCATCATGGGTAAGACGACATGTAGATGAGAATATATTAGACAGGGATATTGTGGTAGATAAATAAGATGGCTAACTTCCCATCACGAAAACTTCTCTCACCATCGAGAAGATGGCGTCGAGTAGGGAAACCATCAAGTCATCCGCTCATCATGGGTAAGATGACACTGTCATATTATAATATCTGTGTCATCCATTTATTCACATTTTACGGTTGGATGTACTCTCTAACGCCAACTTTGCTAAGAGCGCCAGTGATTTGTTTATATTTGCAATAAACTTTAATTAATTTAATTAAATTACATAAATGGAGTATAAACTTGTGTCAAATATTAAAAGGAAGCAGATACAGAGCAGGATGTTTTATTATAGCTAAAATAAAAACTTTCTTTATATTATGTATATTATTATTATCTGGCCTGGTTGCAGGGTTTTCAGTGAAACCCTTACAATTAACACTGCGACCTAATTAGATCTATTGTGACCAGTTGATTCTATTCGGTTTTACGTCCTGATTTGACACAAATAGTCAGGACGGGGGTTTTACCCTCCATTCGCTGGGAATCGTACCAGCTACCCACATTAACCTCACCCAGCCTAAAAATGTATAAAAAAGTTGAAAAAAAAAGTTATCATATTTGTGTTAATCATTTACGTGATATCACAACTACTCAAACTCGCTTTACTAAATCCACGCCGGGACTTGAACCACCGACCTCCAGGTTACAAGTCCACTGCCTTATCGATCAAGCTACTGAGGTCGGTATGTGTATTTCATAATATTTTATGTATGTCCTTAGGTCACAATAGATCCAATAGAGGTTGGTGTGATAATTGGGGCTTCTTTTCTGGAATTCCAACCAGTCTAATATAATAATTAGACTGGTTTGAATTCTGGACTCTTTAAGTGAGAGAAAACCCAACACATGCTTTAAGCACACATGGACTCTTCTATAACTATATTTATAAATTTATTTCTTGTATATTTCTTTGTTTTTTACTTTATCTATATCTGTTTATTTCTGAAATATTGTATTTTCTATTATAAAATTAAAAATAAAGAGAATTGAAAAAAAAATTACAATGTATATCCTTTCTGTCCCAGATCCTCTCACATAGCCTCGGAGCCTGCCTACCGTGTGTCATCACAGATATCCCCGCCCCTTGCTCCCTCCACTAAACCCGGCCCTGCCCCCGCTGAGAAGGAGCGAGACATGAACACAGCCACCTTCCTCGACGTAGCTGTACTCAGGTGTCTGTTCATTTCTCAGTGGCCTGAGGAAGGCGTTTACTGGGCCCTCCAGTTCATCTATCACAGGTGAGTTAGTCACCTTTCTCGACGTAGCTGTACTCAGGTGTCTGTTCATTTCTCAGTGGCCTGAGGAAGGTGTTTATTGGGCCCTCCAGTCCATCTATCACAGGTGAGTTAGTCACCTTTCTCGACGTAGCTGTACTCAGGTGTCTGTTCATTTCTCAGTGTCCTGAGGAAGGTGTTTATTGGGCCCTCCAGTTCATCTATCACAGGTGAGTTAGTCACCTTCCTCGACGTAGCTGTACTCAGGTGTCTAGCCTTCCGCATCTTCTGACTTAGCTTTTGAGAAAAATATGATATTATAATTATTCTGATCTGAAATAATATTAGAAAAACACTAATTGTAACAATTTTAATTTCGACCTTGATCTTACTGTAGAACAATTTAGAGAAAGTTGTAGGGAGGGCTTGGATATTGGTCTTTAGCCTGTATGCAGTGTCCCTCCAACCTGTTTACGTAATTGCAGCATTATCACTGCGTGTGAACTACTAGTTTTTTTTTAATTTCAGGTGGTACTTTTTAAGTAGATCAAGTTTCAAGTAGATCAAGTTTATTTTCAATTGTTGTAAATTGTGTATAAAACAACGTAATAAATATATTTATATATATTATAATTTACGGCAATCTGCCATTAACATGGTGGTAATCATGCTAGATAAATAACATGGGTGGAAGAGCTCACTCCAGTGAGAATTCTGCCATAAAAAAAGAAAGCCTATATATAATAAAAAAAAAAAAAACATGATTACCATCATGATTACAAACTTAAATTTTAAAAGTAAAATTAAAAATCATTCAAAATTTCATATAATTCATAATTATATGTTTCAGGCAAAAGCTTAATTTTGCTATTCAGAAAGGTAACGTTGCCTCAGTGCTGAGTACACTGCCTCGGGAAGGTGTCCTTGGAGAAGTGTTTTATGTGTTGTAAAAAAAAATCTATTTAAAAGCAACAAATAAGCCTTGCAGTTCAACGAGGCAATGCTGCAAGCGTTTTGGTTTGCCATCCTAATGACGATGTTCTGAATAATGTTTTTTTTTATCTCTATATATAAATGAGAAATATGGACGGGCTTTGTATGTATGTTTGTGTGCAGGAATTGTTTAGGCGAAACGGTAAGAGATAGCAAAAAATTGATGGGAGACGACCCCAAGTAAAATTGCCGAAAAACATCAGGAAAACTATCAAAAGTCCGAAATTCCAAACCGTCCTTGAGTTATAACCTACCTTAAGTATTTCCTTGAGGAAGGGTCCGATTTTAAGACAGTCTTTGCCCTGGAACTTGAAATCTATCGCGAGGACTTATATTTTTTATTATTTAATAACACATTAGACAAAATTAGCTTTCATTTAATTCATTCTAGGCCACATTCTGACGTACCGTTCTGGAGATATAAGCCAGAATGTTCGAAATTTCGACCTTTTTTTCAGACTTTTCACGTTTTTTAGCAGATTCCAGCGCGGAACTTAAAATTTGTCGCGAGGACCTATATTTTTTATTATTTAATAACACATTAGACAAAACTAGCTTTCATTTAATTTATATAAGGCCACATTCTGACGTACCGTTCTCGAGATAGAAGCCAGAATGTTCGAAATTTCGACCATTTTTTCAGACTTTTTACGTTTTTTTTACAGATTCCAGCACGGAACTTAAAAGTTATCGCGAGGACCTATATTTTTATTGTAAAAACTGTCTGAGAACATCACATGATTTTATTTGAGCCCTTTGTTGCCATATTCTGACAAACCGTTCTCGAAATATGGGCCAGTTTGCTGTATTATCAATATCCGCTATGATAGATTTGGCTCGGGATTTTGAAATTTACAGCGATGATGGTTGCGTGTGTGTGTGTGTGTGTGTGTGTGTGTGTGTGTGTGTGTGTGTGTGTGTGTGTGTGTGTGTGTGTGTGTGTGTGTGTGTGGTGATGTGTGTGTGTGGATGTGTGGATGTGTGGATGAGTGTGTGTGTGTGTATCTGTGTGTGGTTTGTGTGTGGTGTGTGTGTGGGTGGGTGGGTGTGTGTGGGTGAGTGGGTGTGTGTGGATGGGGGTGTGTATGTGTGTGGTGTGTGTGATTGTGTTGTGTGTGTGTGTGTGTGTGTTTGGGTGGGTGTGTGTGTATGGGTGTGTGTGTGTGGATGTGGATGTGTGTTTGTGTGTGTATGGATGGGTGTGTGTGTTGATGTGTGTGTGTGTGAGGTGTGTTATGTGGTGTGTGAGTCTGGTTTGTGATGTATGGGTGGTGTGTGTGTGATGGCTTGGCGAAGCGGGTGCAGCCCGCTAGTGTTTAATAAAATATCTAATAATAATAAATACCCGGTGTACGGGAGTATATTAATTTACGGGAATAGCCCTATTTACAATGTCAACAATAAAAATGTCAATAAATACAAAGATTAAAATAAAATAATGTTAAAAAGTAATATCACAAGTAGTAAAAAGTAATTAATACACAAATAGGTATGAAAAAACAGTACAACACAAATACAAGTAAAACATACGAGAAAAATAAATGAATAAGAATAGGTATCTATCTCATATTTAAAAAATATAATTCATATGAAATTTATTTAATTAAATAATTCCAGACTGCGAGATCTGAACGAGGAGAAGGTGTGCCAGCAGCAGCCGCGCCGACGCAGCAACTCTCTGCCCATCCCCAAGATAGAGGTCTCGTTCTACCAGAGTCCCGAGCTCAAGCTGGGGTCCCGCGGAGGAAGCAAGGGGGGAGGGGGGGACCTGATTGAGATCCCGGAGCCTCGGGACTGTGGCCTGCTGGCCGGTGAGAGAATCCTGGATGCTTGCTCCATTTTTTTTTTTTTTTTTTTTTAATACTCTTTATTTTTAATTTTATAATACAAAATACAATATTTCAGAAATAAACAGGTATAGACAAAGTAACAAAAAAAAAGAAATATACAAGAAATAAATTTATAAATAGAGTTATAGAAGAGTCCATGTGTGCTTAAATCATGTGTTGGACTCTTCCGTTATAAAAAGTCTTCTTATATTATATTTTCAACCAACAACGGAATATGTACTTTCATTAACATACAGGGTGATCGAAACCACCCAGCCACTATCTTTTTCTCGAGAACGGTTTGAGTTAGGATCTTGAAACAAAAAATTGGTCCCCAATATGAAGTCTGAAGTTTCATGGGAAAATATTTTGAACCTCCGCCCACCGCCCCTAAGGGCGTTTTCAGGGGGGCACATGTCCGTTTCTCCCGAATTTTAAATAGAACGCATATTTTTTTATTTTACTTTCAAAACATGCAAAAGAAGTAAGTAACATTAGTAAAAAGAAAAAAAATATTCCTTGGTTTGAGTCCCGAAAAAACACGGTTTTTAGAAGAAAATAGGCCCAAGTTGCGGAAGTCATTACGGGCACCCGGTAAACGTTGTAAAAAAATTAAAAATGTCAAAAAATAGGTGAAATTCTCTTCTTTAATTTGATGTACTTGCTTTTATTCGTTAAGGAAGGCATAGGTCCTTAAATTGGTCATACACTTTTTTCAGTTTCAAAAGACCAAAAGTCCAGAAATTTAAATGCGACCCCCTATTTTTTTTCTTTTTAATAAAAGAAAAAAATTATTAGCATACAATGCAAAAAAGTTGAACTTTCTGCCATTTTTTTCCCTTAAAATGGCAGACGAATAACCTCTGAAATGTGTTCATTTCCGTGCGCGTGAGTCATCACACGAGTCCGTGCCTCAAGTTTGTATGTACGATGTAGGTAAATCACTTCTACAGATGATCAAAAACACCACCCTCTGCTGCAGTACATTTCCTGAGTCTGCCAGGATAGGTGACATGAAGTCTGTCTAGCTCCTCAAGTGTGATGTTGCGGCAGATCTCAATGATGCGCAGCTTCACATTTTCCACATCTGTTGGCCTGGTTCGGTATGCTTAATATTTCACCTTTTCCCACAGGTAGAAATTCATGACGGTGAGGTGGGGGGGGGGTATAAGAGTTTGGTCCTCCTCTACCGATCCATCTCTGAGGGAACATTCGATCAAGATGTTCTCACACCCTCAGATAAAAATGGGTGGGGCCTCGTCTTGTTGGAACAACATTGTATCCTTAATGTTGGTTTTAAGTTCAAATGAAGTTTAAACACTTCCCTCCCGTCAGCTTTCTGTCGATGAAGTACGGTTCAATAATCCTAGTGCTAAGGACACCGCACCAAACATTAAGACTCCATACATGCTGGCCATCAACTTCTCTCATCCAATGAGGGTTCCGCACATACAAACTTCAGGCACGGACTCGTGTGATGACTCACGCGTACGGAAATGAACACATTTCAGAGGTTATTCGTCTGCCATTTTAAGGGAAAAAATGGCAGAAAGTTCAATTTTTTTGCATTGTATGCTAATATTACTTCCGAGAAATTTCTAATATTAGAAATCGGAAGTATTGTGTTCGTTTTTGTAAAAAAAAATATTTTTTTGCTCCGATTTCAATTTTTTTCATATTTCTGGACGTTTCATAACCTACTGAGTAAATTTGGTTTTGTGTCCGTCTGTCGGTCTGTCGATCCGTCGGTCTGTTAAAACGATTCCTTGTAACGCGCAAATCTCGGAAACTACGAGACCGATTTTGTTGAAATTTTGCACACATCTAGGAGACATTCTGTAGATGGTCCCATTTTAAATTCATCGAATTCATACTAGCGGTTCTGGGTAAAAGAGACCATGCGCCTGACCACTAACTTTTTACTTAAACGCTTATATCTCGTGAACGGTACACCCGATTTTGATGAAATTTTGTAAGAACATGCAAATTACTGTTTTACTTAAGTTATTTATATTTATTTCTAAATTAATTATAATTTGACTTTGATATTTAAGAAAATCCGAAATTTTGGACAAAAAAGTAAAAAAATAAGGACCACGACTTGCCGATACAGAATTTTTTGTAGAATCTAGAATGTAGAAAAAACGGTTTTCTATCATATAAAACAAATTTGAAGAAAATCGGTTCATCCGTTTTGGAGATACAAGTAATTTAGTATAAAAACTCAAAATTCGCACGTGTACAGAATGTGAAACAATCACGAGGAAGTATTGTGTCCATAATTGGCAGTGTTTTTTCTTCTTTTATTAAAAAGAAAAAAAAATAGGGGGTCGAATTTAAATTTCTGGACTTTTGGTCTTTTGAAACTGAAAAAAGTTTATGACCAATTAAAGGACCTATACCTTCCTTAACGAATAAAAGCAAGTACATCAAATTAAAGAAGAGAACTTCACCTTTTTTTTGACATTTTTAATTTTTTTACAACGTTTACCGGATGCCCGTAATGACTTCCGCAACTTGGGCCTATTTTCTTCTAAAAACCTTGTTTTTTCGGGACTCGAACCAAGGAATATTTTTTTTCTTTTTACTAATGTTACTTACTTCTTTTGCATGTTTTGAAAGTAAAATAAAAAAATATGCATTCCATTTAAAATTCGGGAGAAACGGACATGTGTCCCCCTGAAAACGCCCTTAGGGGCGGTGGGCGGAGGTTCAAAATATTTTCCCATGAAACTTCAGACTTCATATTGGGGACCAATTTTTTTGTTTCAAGATCCTAACTCAAACCGTTCTCGAGAAAAAGATAGTGGCTGGGTGGTTTCGATCACCCTGTATATGAAGACACACGGGAAGACAGATGAAGGTCCACGATTTTTCATTTCGAGAAAATTAGGATTTAAAGTTCATAGCTCTGTCGCAGTTTAATTAATTAAGTTTTACTGGATCTTTTTAAAGAATAAAAAAGGCTGTATATATGGAAATAGTATAATAGTACATAGGTGCATGTACTATTATACTAAGAAATTCTATTTCTTGCCGTGACTGATGCAAATTCATCATTCTTTCCGTGTATGGGTAATTTTTCGATTTAGATATCTCAGTACCCTCATTTTTTTGCAATTTTTGAATACTACACATCAAACCTATAGTACCCTAATATCCAAAACCACCAATAACTCATTTTTTTTTTGTACCCTCATCGTTTTCCCCGTGTGGTCTCCATATTAAAAAAAAAAAAAATGAAATCGGAGGAAAAAAAAATATTTTTTTTTTACAAAAATACTTCCGACACATTTCTTCCAATTTCTGATTTTACTAATATTAGAAATTTATCGGAGGTAATAATATTAGACTAGATTTTTTTTTTTTACTAGTGCAAGGCAGAACTTGTGCTTGTTTTTTATAGTTTTTTTTTATATATATTAGACTAGAATAGAGCCGTACTACATTGTTCAATTCAATTCCTTTCTCCATCACAGAATCTCCGTTCTATCTTCGCAAGAGTGGCGGCGGCACCCACTCGGAAGATATTTGCGCCCACTTCCGGCGGGCCAGTGAGCGGGCCAAGAAAAAACTGAAGATGACAGACCTCAGAGCCTACGTAGAGGCCAAGATACTTTCCAAGTCAGAGAGGAATCTGCTTCAGACGGGGAGTGAAGAGGCTCAGGTATGTGTATACAACAGGTAGTGTATATACAAGAGATACTGAAGATGACAGACCTCAGAGCCTTTGTAGAGGCCAAGATACTTTCCAAGTCAGAGAGGAATCTGCTTCAGACGGGGAGTGAAGAGGCTCAGGTATGTATATACAACAGGTAGTGTATATACAAGAGATACTGAAGATGACAGACCTCAGAGCCTACGTAGAAGCCAAGATACTGTCCAAGTCAGAGAGGAATCTGCTTCAGACGGGGAGTGAAGAGGCTCAGGTATGTATATACAACAGGTAGTGTATATACAAGAGATAACAAAGAAACTGAAGATGACAGAGCTCAGAGCCTATGTGGAGGCCAAGATACTTTCCAAGTCAGAGAGGAATCTGCTGCAGACGGGGAGTGAAGAGGCTCAGGTATGTATATACAACAGGTAGTGTATATACAAGAGATACTGAAGATGACAGACCTCAGAGCCTATGTAGAGGCCAAGATACTGTCCAAGTCAGAGAGGAATCTGCTTCAGACGGGGAGTGAAGAGGCTCAGGTATGTGCCTCAGGTAGTGTATATACAAGAGATAACAAAGAAACTGAAGATGACAGACCTCAGAGCCTATGTAGAGGCCAAGATACTTTCCAAGTCAGAGAGGAATCTGCTTCAGACGGGAAGTGAAGAGGCTCAGGTATGTATATACAACAGGTAGTGTATATACAAGAGATATTGTATAATGTATATACAAGAGCTAATAAAGAAACTGAAGATGACAGAGCTCAGAGCCTATGTAGAGGCCAAGATACTTTCCAAGTCAGAGAGGAATCTGCTTCGGACGGGGAGTGAAGAGGCTCAGGTATGTATATACAACAGGTAGTGTATATACAACAGGTAGTGTATATACAAGAGATTATAAATAAACTGAAGATGACAGACCTCAGAGCCTATGTAGACGCCAAGATACTTTCCAAGCCAGAGTATCCACAACGTTATATGAAAAAAAATATTCAATTTATTGGAGCTAATTTTTTGAATGTTTTACCCTTAGGGTTAAAAGAAATGTCCGAAAAACAATTTCTAATCATAAAATAATTAGTACGAAAAAAATCTTTTATGATGTACAAGAATATTTAGATTATTTTAAATCTGAGCGCACGGCAGAACCGATTAACCCGGTTTTTCACACCCTCATATCTTCGGTTCAATTGATCATAGAGATATGAAATTGGGAACAGAGATTGTCCTAATATAATATGTAACGAAACCCCCGTTACCGACGACCATACAGTTAGCGACGTCTAACCAAAAAAACAAAATTAAAAAAAAATCCTTTACAGGCAAGTGCATTTAAAACCAATGTTAAACCCCAAAAAAAAAGGAATGTGTGATTTTCATCCATACTTTAATTAATATCCATACGATAAAAAAATATTATTATTTTACACTTTATTAGATATAAATAGACATAATGTATAATACAAATAATTATTTGTATCTTTCTTTATTATATAAATATCTTTATTTTTTAATATAGAGGCCAAGAAAAAAAAATAAAAAATAATAATAATTATTTTAACAATGAAAAAAATGGAAACAATAATAACAATCCGAAAAATAGATATGTGTAATCTCACGCCAGTTTATTTTACAGGGGAGCAGTCGCCTGAGTTTGGACACGGGGGAGGAAGCAGGAGGTCTCAAGTGCACCAGATCCAACGCTACGTCCCTGGCCAGACTGATGGGGCAGGACAGCGATGAGAGACCCCCCTCCAACCTGGTCAAAGGCAACAGTATGCCCAGCCTGAGGTAAGCTCATGGGATATTATTATGATTATATTTTAGCATTTAATTATACATTCTTGTATGTGTACGTTCTATAGGTACATGATATAAAATGAAATTTAAAATTTACAAAATAAACCTGGCGGTAGATAAAGGTGACTGATACATCTTCAGGAATTCAGAATAAAAAAATAAAAATAAAATAGGTACATAAAAATTGCTGGAGATAGTTTATCTCCAGTGGTTTATTCAGTGGTTAAGCACTCGCTTGCCATGCGGAAGGTCCCGGGTTCGATCCCCTGTGCCGACAAAAATTTGTATTCTTAATTTGGTTACAATTGTTTGTAAGGGATACCTTCCGGTGCGCTCGTGTTGATACAGCACCTAATTGGGAAGTATTGTGTCACTTCTCGCCCATCAGAGGGGAGGCATACTACGGGAAGGGCAGGCTACAACACAGACCACAAGCGTCTACAGTAGCTCCTGTTTCATGGCCACGTAATAAAAACGGTTGTAAAACACTCATCTTTAAAAAAAAAAAAGTAGTCGCCTGTCATGCTGAAGGTCCGTGTTGACCCAGCACCTAAATAGGTAGTGTTGTGTCTTATTGCCCCTCAGAGTTGAAGCATACTATGGCATCGGCAAGCTACAACACAGACCACAAGCGTTTACAGTAGCTCCTGTTTCATGGCTAAAAAATATGCGAATCACTCACTTTAAATAACCAAAAAAATGAAGCCCAAGGCGTAGGGCCTCATTTAAAAAATTAAGCACATAATGCAGTTTTAGTTTAGTAGCACTTAAATTTATATTTTCAATTTAATGTTAATTTGTATAATGAGTCTTGTGTACTCGTAAGATTGTGTAAAATAATAATAAAAAAAGCACATAATTTCTGACGTCACATAATCTGTTGTTATTCCAGAATTGGAGAGGAGAGCTCTCAACTGACCCGCCCCATCATCACAGTCACCCAGCACACACCCATGCCTTCTCCCGAGTTCAACACTTGTCCCAAGGTAAGGACCGTGTACAATTGAATGCGTGTCTCGATAATAATAATAATAATACTCTTCAGTGGAAGGTCACCACCAGGCGAGGTTAATGCTTAAAAGCATTTTCTACCACCTAACCCTCAGAGTCTTATTATTGGTGTGCAAGGCTAGTGCGCTACCCACGATTTCTACTTATTCGCGCAGTATGGTTTTTTATATATTAAATATGGTTTTTTTAATATATTAAATTGTTAAATAATTATCCTATAAAATATATAAGACCTGTTTGACTGCTGGAGTAAAGGGACTTTTCAGTCTTACCTCGGCAGTATAAACAAGGTATATTCTATTCTATAAATGAGGCAATATTATTATTTCCCCCCGATCACGGCATTACCTCATTCAGCGTATTGCAATTGCTATACAGAGAGGTAATGCCGTGAGTATCAGAGGAACTCTTCCAACTTCTGAAAAATTGGAAGAAATATTTTATTTGTAAGATGTCCGTTATGTTGTTTTGTTAAAAATAAAGTGTAATAGAAAATTAAAAATTTTCCCCCAGGGCTCTATAGACTCTCAACTAGACATCCTCAGCCAGCCTGGCGGGGGCCGGTGTAGTCAGAACTCCCGGCATGCCAGTCTGACTCGCTCTCACACAGACTCAAACATCACCTACTCCTCCTCTGAGTCAGACGTGACGGAGGCCCCCTCCTCCACCCCCTATATCACCCGCGATGGAGATCTGGACCTGAGAGTAGTGCTCATGGTGAGTCCGTGGGTTCGAATCCCGACGGAGGCATTTTTTTTTTGTGTACGAATTTTTATTATTGATTTTGTTATGATTTACATGTAATAATGTATATTTCTTTTGCCAGCCTCCGTGGCGTAATGGTTGTGACTACTGCCCGTAGTCCAGAGTTCCCGAGTTCAACTCCCGGCTGGGGCAGACTTTTCGAAGAAAATTCTGTTCCATCCAAACTCGTGAGGCTGGCATTTCCGGCCCTACCCAGGCTGGGTGAGGTTAATGTGGGTAGCTGGTACGATTCCCAGCGAATGGAGGGTAAAACCCCCGTCCTAATCCAGGACGTTAAATTAAATAGAATCGTTGGCGTTAGGAAGGGCATCCAGCCGTAAAAGAGAAAGAATGTACGAGTATATTTATTTTAGTTTTTTTACAATTTTTGTGGTTTACAGTTTACAGTTTTTTATTTGTTTTATTTTTTGAGGCTCAATGAACCGATTTATCTATAATACTCTATAATAATCTATCTATATATATAAAATCCATTTACATTCATTCATAATCAACGCAGAGCCTAAACGGCTGGGCCAATTGACTTGAAATTTTGCAGGAAGCTTCCCCTTATGATGTAGGGGCGTACTAAGAACGGATTTTTTGAAGGAAATAGGGGTTCTCAACTTATGGCCAAAAATTAACATTTATTCATAATCAACGCAGAGCCTAAACGGTTAGGCTGATTGACTTGAAATTTTGCAGAAAGCTTCCCCTTATGATGTAGGGGCGTATTAAGAACGGATTTTTTTCAAGGAAACAGGGGTTCTCAACTTATGGTCAAAATTAGTCATTTTTAGAGTGTTGTCAGATTCTCAAAAGGGTTGAGCTGAATGACTTGAAATTAGGCAGAAAACTTCTTTCAGTGATGAAGAAGCTTACTATGAAAGGATTTTTCAAAGATAACAGGGGTCCTCAACTTATGGACAAAAGTAGACATTTTAGCGTCTTGCAAGATTCTCAAAACGGTTGAGCCGAATGACTTGAAATTTGGCAGACAGCTTTTTTTGTGATGTAGGGGAATAATAAGAAACAAATTTTAAAAGAAAATAGGGGTTCTCAACTTATGGTCAAGCTGGATGGCAAATACTATGTTTTTCGACTCATGAAAGATACTCTTGTGTCATACATTTGGCCGTCCACTTTGAAAATGGACAAAGGGTAGTTTTTTTCAACCGAAAATGTCCAACAGAGAATTGACAACCCTCCTAAAACAACATTAATGGCGTTTTTCCAACTATGCAACCAGGATGAATTTGCAAAGACTCTTTTTTATAATGAAGTACCAGCATTTTATGTGTGGAAAAACAACATGTTCCAAAGAAGGAAAAAAAGATCAATTGTTCCAGGACATCCGGGTGTAAAAAAAGACCAGGTTCTTGGTAAAATTTATACCGTACATCCGAATGACTCAGAATGTTTCTACCTACGATTATTTCTACATAAAGTGCGAGGACCTTCTTCATTCAGAAGCCTCAAAATGGTAGGCGGCATTGAATACCCTACGTTCCATGGTGCATGCCTAGCCATGGGTTTGTTACTTGATGATGCGCAAGCAATGTGAACATTATTACCAACAGAACTTATTTGGCAGAAATTTCATACAACACGTTTCAAATGAGGTCTTTCGTCTCTGAAAAAGTGCCATTACTCAAAAGTGAACAGAGATACGTGTATGAAACTGTACTTCAGAGCGTCACTTCATCTCTTGATTCTGTAGGTAATAATTTGTTCTTCCTAGGTGCTCCAGGTGGAACTGGAAAAACATTCTTAATAAACCTTTTGTTAGCTACAATACACAAAGATGGAAATATTGCCATTGCTGTTGCATCGTCCGGTATTGCCGCCACACTGAAAGAAGGAGGACGCACTGTTCATTCTGCTTTGAAAGTGCCGCTCAATTTAAATTCAGTAGATACACCAAGCTGTATAATTGGAAAGCAAAGTGGTATGTCCAAAGTCCTCAGGGATTTCAAGTTGATCGTATATGATGAATGTATAATGACTCATAAAACTGGCTTAGAGACACTGGACCGTACTCTACAAGACATTCGTGGTGTTAAAAATCTAATGGATGATAAAACTGTGCTACTGTCTGGAGATTTTAGACAAACTTTACCCGTTGTTCCACGTGGAACAAGAGCTGACGAAGTGAAGGCATGTTTGAAATCATCCATTTTGTGGCCACATATAACTGTTCTTTCTTTAAAGTTGAATATGCGTGTACACCTTCACGCTGATCAAAATGCAGAAGTTTTTTCGAAGCTTTTGCTTCGGATAGGTGATGAACAGTTACCTGAACAAAATGAAAAAATTGTATTTCCTACCGAACACTGTCAGTTATTAGTCGATTACAACACCTTCCTAGAAACTATCTACCCCAATCTAGATGACCCAAGTGTTGTTGTCCCTGTTTGGCTAAAGATAAGGGTCATACTAACACCAAAGAATGATAATGCTCTGGAAATTATAAATGACTTATTAAAAAGAATGCCTTCCGAACTATCAACTTACGAATCCGTAGACACTGTTGTGGAAGAGGAAGAAGCCATCCATTACCCAACCGAATTTCTTAATACACTAAATCCTCCTGGCTTGCCACCCCATCGGCTATACCTTAAGGTTGGAGCACCAATAATATTACTAAGAAATCTGAGACCCCCGAAATTGTGTAACGGCACGCGGCTTCAAATTACATCCTTAAAAAAAACATTATCGAGGCAGTTATATTCACAGGGGCTGGTGCAGGTGAAACGGTATATGTACACAGGATTATTTTTGTCGGCGCGGGGGTTCGAACCCGGGACCTTCCGCATCGTAAGCGAGTGCTTAACCACTGAGCTATTTGTGTGCTCATTTAATCTGTTCATTAGCAACTATGCACTTGGGTTCTTTTTTTTAATGGAAGGCAGGAAAAAATCTTTCAAAGACACCCAGATCCTGCCTGGGGTGTGGCATTTCCACCCAATAAAAACCCACCTTCTCTAAAAGCTAACCGCACTTGGAACCGAAAAATATCATTACTTCAAGTGCGGCGCTGTAGGGCACCTACTGATTTCGTTGTAATGCCCTCCCATCTCTCTCTTGGGTTCTAATGTGATTTCTGACTACCACTTTAATTTCAAAAGAGTTCAATTCCCCAGAAAACTATGTTTTGCCATGACGATAAATAAGGCACAGGGGCAAACTCTTGAGCTAGCTGGAATTGACCTTAGAACGATTGCTTCTCCCACGGTCAGCTCTATGTTGCTTTTTCAAGAGTAAGGTCTGCCAAGTCCCTCATTGTGTTACAGCCAGATGGTATAACAAAGAACCTGGTGTATAAAGAAGTGCTTCAATAACCATAAAACTTATGCAGCGGCGGTGGCCATGCCTTAACTAAAATGTGGCCATGCCTTGGCCACGCGAAGCGGGCGTAGCCCGCTAGTAAATAATAAAAATAGCTCGTGTGTACCTGTTTTGAAGGTTTGTATTTTTTTTATTTTTTTGAAAAAATCAACATACGACAGAAAAATTAAAATTTTATTGTTTAGTTTATCAGCTTATTACATATCTTTTTTTTACACCCGACAACTTCTAATGAAGGGTTGGGTGGAAGAGATTGCCACAGGCAATAACACTGCCCTTTAGGTAGGACTTTAGCTTTATTCTCTTTTTTGTTATTGTTCCTTTGCTCAATCTATTTAATTTTTCTTTATAATTTCATTGTATAATACTGTATATATTTTTGTTCTACCTAATAAAGCATACTATAATAATACTAAAAAAAGAGTTTTAATATAGAAGCATGTATGGAGGTCATTTTTTTTTTTTTTTTTTTGGTATAAACTGTATCTGGTATATATTTATTTTTAAACATTAGTAAAATTCAATGAAACATGTAACAATATTTTTAAAAAAGTATTCCTGCTCCATCTTCGATTAAACCATAACTGCGTGGGTGGTATCTGGATCATTGCTGATCATTGTTCATTGCTTTCAATTGTTCAATGGAGGGTTCATTGCTTTCTTCTGATCATCTGATTGAAATGTTTCATTTGTAATGGTGTAATCATCGTAATATATATTTTTGTCAAGTAACGTCATAATTGAGAAAAAGATAAACACTTCTCTTCACTCGACAGAAATAAATAGAAATATTTCTGTCGAGTGAATACAAGTGCTTATCTTTTTCTCAATCATCGTAATATAGTTCTAATAAAGTATTTATTTCTGCTGAATTATCAATGAAAATTGTATTATGAAACTCGAAAATTCAAGCTACGTTTTCGATTTCCAACCCCCAGACAGTTCACGACAACTCTTCCTTTCATCTTTTGTCAATTCTAAATGAAAATTGCATCATAAAACTCAAAAATTAAAGCCGCTCTTCCAATTTCTTTCTCCTTAGAAGAATTCCATAGGGAGAGAGCCACAAAAATTGTAAAGAAAAACTAAAATAAATATACATTATTACATTACATTAATTTTATTGACGTATTTTTTTACCTTTATTGTTGTGTTTATATATTGACATTTGTAAATAGGACTAGCTCCGTTAATAAACACCCGTTTACCGGGCTAATTATTATTATTAATTATTATTACCAGCCTCCGTGGCGTAATGGTTGTGACTACTGCCCGTAGTCCAGAGATCCCGAGTTCGATCCCCGGTTGGAGCAGACTTTTCGAAGAAAATTCTGTTCTCTCCAAACACGTGAGGCTGGTATTTCCGGCCCTACCCAGGCTGGGTGAGGTTAATGTGGGTAGCTGGTAACGATTCCCAGCGAATGGAGGGTAACACCCCCGTCCAGATCAGGACGTTAAAATCAAATAGAATCGTTGGCGTTAGGAAGGGCATCCAGCCATAAAAAAACGTGCTCCACCCTACCAACCACAACCATGAGGTTGAACAATGCCGACCCCAAAAGCAACATAAGCTAATATGGGATAAAGGCAAGGGAGATTATTATTAATTTTTTTTTTTATATATATTTTTTTTTTTATTATTATATAATATATATTATTATTAATTTCCAACCCCCAGGCCGTGCACGATGTGTCGCAACGCAGCCACATCTCCGCGACCCTACGCGTCTGTGAAGTGGTTCTCAACCTGCTCGAGCTCATCATAGAGATGGGCGTGCTGCGTCTGGCCCCGCGGGAAGACGTGTTCGGTTTGTGTACCGATGGGGGCCGCACGCCTTCGCCCGCCTATCTGGACACGGTCCTGTCGCGGCCCATCTCCATGGTGATCAACACGGTCATTAGGTAAACAATTCCGTTTCCATGGTGATGAGTCATTAGAAAAATAATTCCGTCTCAATGGTGATCCCGGTAGCTCAGTGGTAAAGGCGGCACTCTGTGAATCCAGAGATTCCAGAGGTCGTGGGTTCGAAACCCAGCCGGGACATGACAAGTTATCCTCCCATTTGGGATTTTTACCACATAATAATATGTCTTGAGCTTACTGCTGGAATAATGGGACTTTAATAGTCTTATTCGGGCAGTATAAATAAGGCGATATTATTATATAATATTATTATTATTATCCATCATTAGGTAAACAATTACGTTTCCATGGTGATCAACACGGTCATTAGGTAAACAATTCTCGTATCCATGGTGATCAACACGGTCATTAGGTAAACAATTCTCGTTTCCATGGTGATCAACACGGACATTAGGTAAACATTTTTCGTTTCCATGGTGATCAACACGGTCATTAGGTAAACAATTCCGTTTACATGGTGATCAACACGGTCATTAGGTAAACAATTCCGTTTCCATGGTGATCAACACGGTCATTAGGTAAACAATTCCGTTTCCATGGTGATCAACACGGTCATTCGGTAAACAATTCAGTTTACATGGTGATCAACACGGTCATTAGGTAAACAATTCAGTTTCCATGGTGAATAACACGGTCATTAGGTAAACAATTCTCGTATCCATGGTAATCAACACGGTCATTAGGTAAACAATTCCGTTTCCATGGTGATGAGTCATTAGGTAAACAATTCCGTTTCCATGTTGAATAACACGGTCATTAGGTAAACAATTCTCGTATTCATGGTGATCAACACGGTCATTAGGTAAACAATTCCGTTTCCATGGTGATCAACACGGTCATTCGGTAAACAATTCAGTTTACATGGTGATCAACACGGTCAATAGGAAAACAATTCCGTTTCCATAGTGATCAACACGGTCATTATAATGATTAGGTAACGTGTCTTGAGCTTGCTGCTGGGACTCATTAGTCCTAATCCAACCTGGATACAAGAGAACAATTTCCTGGTTGAAATCACCTCCCTATAAGGAAAAATAACCTCTTTATGAGAGAAACCTGGATATAAGAGAAAAATTCCGGTCCCTTGAGTTCTCTTCAGTCCAGGTTCGACTGTACTATGGCTGTCAGATTATCTAGCCTTTACTAATGCTTATACTGTCTTATAGTTGGTAATCTTTTTATTATAATTAAATAAATACTGTGGGTTCGATTTTCAATAATATTTCAAAATTTTCGTGGCACACATGTGCACTGGTAGTCAAGTGGTTAACGCGCTAGTCTGGTAATTAAGGTAGCGTAGGGATCCGTTGGATCGAATCCCACACAATGCATGGATTTTTAGCTTATTCATTAGAGTTAGTGACCACATAATAATAAGACTCAGAGGGTTAGGTGGTAGAAAATGGTTTGAGCATTAACCTCGCCTGGTGGTTACCTTCCACTAAAGAGTATTATTATTGTAATTTATATGTATCAGTGGTTAAGCACTCACTTGCCACGCGGAAGGTCCCAGGTTTGAACCCCCGCGCCGAGCGTTTCATGGCTACGAAATAAAAAAGGCTATGAAACACTCATCTTTAAAAAAAAAAATGATTTACATAGAGGACCTCATTTCGCCTCCAGGGTGCTGCGTCACCTAGGCTGCCCCCACGGGTGTGGCGATGGTCAGCGCGGCCCCCCCGGCAACTTCCTCCGCTCCCAGGCCACCTCCCTGCTCACCAAACTGAAGCGCGTCAACCCGAGGCTGTTCACCAAGTTCCTCAGGAATATGGTGCAGAAGTATCCACTGCAGGAAGTGCTGGAGTTCTTCCACACCTATGTCGGGTTCTGTGTGGACCCCAATACTCTGCTGTCTCCTATCAGTAAGTGAAATTCTATTCTATTCTATTCTATTCATCATTGAGTTTCTCAAGAATATGGTGCAGAAGTATCCGCTGCAGGAAGTGCTGGAGTTCTTCCACACCTATGTCGGGTTCTGTGTGGACCCCAATACTCTGCTGTCTCCTATCAGTAAGTGAAATTCTATTCTATTCTATTCTATTCATCATTGAGTTTCTCAAGAATATGGTGCAGAAGTATCCGCTGCAGGAAGTGCTGGAGTTCTTCCACACCTATGTCGGGTTCTGTGTGGACCCCAATACTCTGCTGTCTCCTATCAGTAAGTGAAATTCTATTCTATTCTATTCTATTCATCATTGAGTTTCTCAAGAATATGGTGCAGAAGTATTCACTGCAGGAAGTGCTGGAGTTCTTCCACACCTATGTCGGGTTCTGTGTTGACCCCAATACTCTGCTGTCTCCTATCAGTAAGTGAAACTCTATTCTATTCTATTCTATTCATCATTGAGTTCCTCAAGAATATTATGGTGCAGAAGTATCCACTGCAGGAAGTGCTGGAGTTCTTCCACACCTATGTCGGGTTCTGTGTTGACCCCAATACTCTGCTGTCTCCTATCAGTAAGTGAAACTCTATTCTATTCTATTCTATTCATCATTGAGTTCCTCAAGAATATTATGGTGCAGAAGTATCCACTGCAGGAAGTGCTGGAGTTCTTCCACACCTATGTCGGGTTCTGTGTGGACCCCAATACTCTGCTGTCTCCTATCAGTAAGTGAAATTCTATTCTATTCTTTTCTATTCTATTCATCATTGAGTTCCTCAAGAATATGGTGCAGAAGTATCCACTGCAGGAAGTGCTGGAGTTCTTCCACACCTATGTCGGGTTCTGTGTTGACCCCAACACTCTGCTGTCTCCTATCAGTAAGTGAAATTCTATTCTATTCTATTCTATTCATCATTGAGTTTCTCAAGAATATGGTGCAGAAGTATCCGCTGCAGGAAGTGCTGGAGTTCTTCCACACCTATGTCGGGTTCTGTGTGGACCCCAATACTCTGCTGTCTCCTATCAGTAAGTGAAATTCTATTCTATTCTATTCTATTCATCATTGAGTTTCTCAAGAATATGGTGCAGAAGTATCCGCTGCAGGAAGTGCTGGAGTTCTTCCACACCTATGTCGGGTTCTGTGTGGACCCCAATACTCTGCTGTCTCCTATCAGTAAGTGAAATTCTATTCTATTCTATTCTATTCATCATTGAGTTTCTCAAGAATATGGTGCAGAAGTATTCACTGCAGGAAGTGCTGGAGTTCTTCCACACCTATGTCGGGTTCTGTGTGGACCCCAACACTCTGCTGTCTCCTATCAGTAAGTGAAATTCTATTCTATTCTATTCTATTCATCATTGAGTTCCTCAAGAATATGGTGCAGAAGTATCCACTGCAGGAAGTGCTGGAGTTCTTCCACACCTATGTTGGGTTCTGTGTTGACCCCAACACTCTGCTGTCTCCTATCAGTAAGTGAAATTCTATTCTATTCTATTCTATTCATCATTGAGTTCCTCAAGAATATAGTGCAGAAGTATCCACTGCAGGAAGTGCTGGAGTTCTTCCACACCTATGTCGGGTTCTGTGTTGACCCCAACACTCTGCTGTCTCCTATCAGTAAGTGAAATTCTATTCTATTCTATTCTATTCTATTCTATTCTATTCTATTCTATTCTATTCTATTCTATTCTATTCTATCCTATTCTATTCTTACAGCAGAGTTGCTGTCTCCTATCAGTAAGTGAAATTCTATTCTATTCTATTCATCATTGAGTTCCTCAAGAATATGGTGCAGAAGTATCCACTGCAGGAGGTGCTGGAGTTTTTTCCACACCTATGTCGGGTTCTGTGTTGACCCCAACACTCTGCTGTCTCCTATCAGTAAGTGAAATTCTATTCTATTCTATTCTATTCTATTCATCATTGAGTTCCTCAGGAATATGGTGCAGAAGTATCCACTGCAGGAAGTGCTGGAGTTCTTCCACACCTATGTCGGGTTCTGTGTGGACCCCAATACTCTGCTGTCTCCTATCAGTAAGTGAAATTCTATTCTATTCTATTCTGTTCTATTCTATTCTATTCATCATTGAGTTCCTCAAGAATATTATGGTGCAGAAGTATCCACTGCAGGAAGTGCTGGAGTTCTTCCACACCTATGTCGGGTTCTGTGTGGACCCCAATACTCTGCTGTCTCCTATCAGTAAGTGAAATTCTATTCTATTCTATTCTGTTCTATTCTATTCTATTCATCATTGAGTTCCTCAAGAATATTATGGTGCAGAAGTATCCACTGCAAGAAGTGCTGGAGTTCTTCCACACCTATGTCGGGTTCTGTGTTGACCCCAACACTCTGCTGTCTCCTATCAGTAAGTGAAATTCTATTCTATTCTATTCTATTCTATTCTATTCTATTCTATTCTATTCTATTCTATTCTATTCTATTCTATTTTATTCTATTCCATTCCATTCCATTCCATTCCATTCCATTATATTCTATTCTATTCTATTCATCATTGAGTTCCTCAAGAATATAGTGCAGAAGTATCCACTGCAGGAAGTGCTGGAGTTCTTCCACACCTATGTCGGGTTCTGTGTGGACCCCAACACTCTGCTGTCTCCTATCAGTAAGTGAAATTCTATTCTATTCTATTCTATTCTATTCTATTCTATTCTATTCTATTCTATTCTATTTTATTCTATTCCATTCCATTCCATTATATTCTATTCTATTCTATTCATCATTGAGTTCCTCAAGAATATAGTGCAGAAGTATCCACTGCAGGAAGTGCTGGAGTTCTTCCACACCTATGTCGGGTTCTGTGTTGACCCCAATACTCTGCTGTCTCCCATCAGTAAGTGAAATTCTATTCTATTCTATTCTATTCTATTCTATTCATCATTGAGTTCCTCAAGAATATTATGGTGCAGAAGTATCCACTGCAGGAAGTGCTGGAGTTCTTCCACACCTATGTCGGGTTCTGTGTTGACCCCAACACTCTGCTGTCTCCCATCAGTAAGTGAAATTCTATTCTATTCTATTCTATTTTATTCTATTCCATTCCATTCCATTCCATTCCATTCCATTATATTCTATTCTATTCTATTCATCATTGAGTTCCTCAAGAATATAGTGCAGAATTATCCACTGCAGGAAGTGCTGGAGTTCTTCCACACCTATGTCGGGTTCTGTGTCGACCCCAATACTCTGCTGTCTCCTATCAGTAAGTGAAATTCTATTCTATTCTATTCTATTCTATTCTATTCATCATTGAGTTCCTCAAGAATATTATGGTGCAGAAGTATCCACTGCAGGAAGTGCTGGAGTTCTTCCACACCTATGTCGGGTTCTGTGTTGACCCCAATACTCTGCTGTCTCCCATCAGTAAGTGAAATTCTATTCTATTCTGTTCTATTCTATTCTATTCATCATTGAGTTCCTCAAGAATATGGTGCAGAAGTATCCACTGCAGGAAGTGCTGGAGTTCTTCCACACCTATGTCGGGTTCTGTGTGGACCCCAATACTCTGCTGTCTCCTATCAGTAAGTGAAATTCTATTCTATTCTAATTCTATTCTATTCTATTCTATTCTATTCTATTCATCATTGAGTTCCTCAAGAATATGGTGCAGAAGTATCCACTGCAGGAAGTGCTGGAGTTCTTCCACACCTATGTCGGGTTCTGTCCCAGACAGCACGGCAGGTGACTTCCAGTCTGGATTTAAGGTGGAAATATCCAGGTGTATAAAGTCAACTGGACCTCCAACTGTCCCGACAGCTGGATTTTTCCATCATGGATTAAATCAGTTGACCAGCCACCTGGATATTTCCAACAAAAATCCATCTAGACTCAGTCACCTGGGCAGTCAGCTGGAAATATAACGAATCTCTCCAGCTAGGACATAACTAGAATTTAGTCAGTTGACCAGTCAGCTGGAAATGTTCCATATTTTTCCAGTTTACATAAAACGCGTCCTTTGTTGAAGACGCCATCTTTGATCTTTCGAAATTTCGGAAATCGTGATGTTGGTGATTGTAAATTGTTTTAAATAATTAATAATTCTTTTAAATATTCGGTATTTCATTTAGTTTTGAACATTTTTAAATACAAATATCATTTTAATTAGTTTTGATCTTTTTTAAAACTCTACTGGAAGTGTTTAGATAAAACTCGTCCTTCGTTGAAGGAAATTCAGAAATTGTGATATTTTTGTGACAAATTGTGAATTGTTTTAAATAATTAATAATTCTCTTAAAAATAGGTATTTCATTTATTTGAACATATTTTAAATACAAATAATATTTTAATTAGTTTTGAACATTTTTTTTTTATAGGTAACTACTGAAGTGTTTACTTTGTCATTTCTGAACTCCAAATTTGCTTTCGAGATGTTTCAAAAAATAGTTCTTTAGTTTATCTAAATCGTGAATTGTGACAGAAGAAAAGGAGAGGACAAGAAACATTTAATACTGGATCACCTTTTTCATCTGACAATAACCATCCATTTCTAGAGACATCCACTTGGACCCTAATGAACTTTCTGCACTCTGCTGTTCCTGGACTAGCACAATGGATTAACACCTTCAGTTCACTTGGAATCATACCAGCTACCCATATTAATCTCACCTAGCCTAGCCAAGCCAAAGTAGGACCATAAATGCTAGTCTCATGTGTTAAGGGAAACAGAATTTTTTATGCTCAAGATCTCTTGACCATAGGTTGGCTAAAAAAAGGTTCTGGTTCAAGCAAAGAAACAGCTGAATGCATAGTGCTAGATAGTGAAATTTTTCACTCTGTGGATTTTATTTAGATGTACAATACATATTATTATAAAATGAATATTTCACTCAGGTGGTTCTGCCACACTAAAAAATGATGTTTACTTTGTGACATGCTTCTTGATTACTTGATTTAAAATTAATTGGCCAATTTAATGTGCACTGTTCATAATAACAATAATAACTATTGTGCTCTCTCTACCACCTTATTAATATGAAGCCCCTTAAATTTTGAGTTAATTTTATATCTATTTAAAAAAAGTGTTCCACACTATTGTGTTTTATAATTTTACTAGTCTTAACAAGTCAATTTTGTTTTAATTTAAGTATAACAATGTTTTTTGATAATAATTCTCAAAGCAAACAACCCAGCAATTCTAATTAGCCACAGCAGTATATAAATTGTCATGAAGGATTACAAATACATAATAACATTCACTAATCCATGTTCCACCACGTTAGACATTGCTTAACTTTTGCAATTTCATGAAAACTGGTGTATTCCATGCCCCATCTTCATTTTCTGCTGGCTATTAGTTTATTTCTTTGTTATTTTTGGTTTCACAAAAGAAATATATTTTAATTTACATAGTATTATTATTTTATTGTGATTATGTACATAGGTACATGTTATGAGCATATTTTATAATTGGATATCATTATTTTATTTCTATACTAGCTAAAACCTGGCATTTTGTCACCATTAAGGTTTTTTCTCATGGCCGGTGTCCTAATGAAAATAATAATAACACTTTTAATTGGAAGGTAACCACCAGGTCAGGTTATGCTCAAAGCATTTTCTACCACCTAACCCTCAGAGTCTTATTATTATGTGGTCACAACCATAATGAGGAAAAAATTGAAACAACGGAACCCTACGCTAAGTGGATTATCTGACTAGCACGTTAACCACTTGATTACCAGTGCACTTGAAAATTGTATTACATACTTTAATTTTGATAATTTTCTAGTATGTTGAAGGTGGCTTAGGGGGGGTGAACTCTCAGTGAGAGTACCGTTTCGTATTGTAACCCCAAGAGGACATAGTCAGCCAGACATGCACAACTTTGAGTATTATATATATTATAGAGATTATACCTACATAGGAAATACTTGTGATACATTGGTACAAGGT
>CM044961.1:4040377-4098339 GCA_024516035.1 Bactericera cockerelli | reverse complement strand
TGGCGGTTCGACTCCTTAACATGGCACCTGTTTTAGTGATTTCACAAAATTTGATTGCCAATCAATGTTAAGTTCTTTAGACGCCCAAAATATTTTTAATTGAAGCTAATCAATAAACACCTATCATAAAATTCGAGTTCTGAAATCTATGGGTTTTTTTTTCAATGATTATTAATTGAAATGTTATGAGAATAGTAAATCCATGTTTTCAGTCTCTTCGTCGCTGGAAGAGTTACTTTTTCTGTAGTCTGTGCTCTTTTCAGAACAATTATTGAGAAGTTTTCTTATTCCGTTCCTATCCTGTATTTAGTTATTATTTCTAACGGACACATGTAAATTCCCCCGGTTTTTTGAAAGGTTCGTATTTCCGGTTGTAAATTCCCCCGGTAAAATATTTGATTACCTGAGGGTTTCATGGCAAATTCCCCCGATTCTGTACGTACAGGTATAAAATTGTATATTGTACGTATGTAGGCAATCTTTTTTTCCTTGTAGGCATAGCCTTCAATTAATGAACCGAGGCATGGCCTACATAGTATTTTACCTAACCCTACTATAAACCGAAGGCATGGCCTTCATTGTATTTTACCTAACCCTGCTATAAACCCAAGGCATGGCCTTCATTGTATTTTACCTAACCCTACTATAAACCCAAGGCATGGCCTACATAGTATTTTACCTAACCCTACTATAAACCGAAGGCATGGCCTTCATTGTATTTTACCTAACCCTGCTATAAACCCAAGGCATGGCCTTCATTGTATTTTACCTAACCCTACTATAAACCCAAGGCATGGCCTTCATTGTATTTTACCTAACCCTGCTATAAACCCAAGGCATGGCCTTCATTGTATTTTACCTAACCCTACTATACACCCAAGGCATATCGAAACTTGATTACAAATATTCAATAAACTGACATTTTTGTTATTTTCTGTAGGTTGACCATCGGGGAATTTACATTATACCTTTTTTTTGCAATCGGGGGAATTTTCATGTACCTTTTGAAGTCCCAAATTTGCAATCGGGGAAATTTGTATGAAAGCGGGGGAATTTACAATCGCCCTTTCTAACTTCCGATAAATTTCTAATATTAGAAATGGGAAGTATTGTGTTCGTTTTCGTAAATAAAAAATAAAATAATTTTTGTTTCGATTTCAATTTTTTCATATTTCTGGACGTTTCATAACCTCCTGAGCAACTTGGTTTTGTGTCTGTCTGTCGGTCGGTCTGTTAAGGACATCCCTTAATATTGTAACGCTTAAATCTCAGAAACTACTGAACGGATTTCGACGAAATTTTGTACACATAATTATACCTGTAGGAGACGTATTGTACATGGTCTTATTATAATAAATTCATCAACTTCGCACTAGCGGTTCTTGGTGATAGAGACCATGCGCCAGACCACTAACTTTTACTTATACGCTTATATCTCGTGAACGGTAAACTGGATTTTGATGAAATTTTGCATGTACGAGTATATGTGTATTAGTGTTTTGTATATGCGTATTAGCTCTAATTAAATTTTCAAAATTTTGGACAAAAAAGTGGAAAAATAATGTCTACGACATACTGATACAGAAGTATTTTTAAGATCTAGAATGTAGAAATAGAAAAAAAAAAACGATATTCTACCATTGAAAAAAATTTGAAGAAAATCGGTTTAGCGATTTTGCATATACAAGTGATTTAGTATAAAATCTCATAATTTCCAAGAGAGAAAGTATATTTATTTATATACGGCCGTGTGACGACTACGTCACTTGACTACAAAGTCCAGCTTTCTGAGATATTTTTTAAACAAGATTTTTACTTCAAGGTGAAAGTGTAACATTTTCATCAACATTTTTTTTTTTTAATTTGTTTGGTTAATGGAATAAATATGAACCAATCACAAGGAAGTATTTTGTCCATATTGGCAGTGTATTTTCTATTCTATTTCAGTGGCGGAGGGCACAATGTTCTACACAAAGCCAAGAAACGAGTGGAGGATCACCTCACTAAGTTTGGGTTCGGGAAGCGAAAACGCAAAGACGGGAGCATCGAAGAAACTCCTGGCTCTTGTAAGTAAGGAACCCGCAGTGTTAGGTGTTTTTTACTTTCCTTATCCTAAAATAGGAAAGTATTGTATTCGTCGAAAATTTGACCTACCCAGTTTTTCACATTTCTGGACGAGTCGTGGTCTCCGTACGAGGGGGACCCAAAAGTAACGGGAATTAGGTGGTGGGGGGAACGCGGAGGGGGGGATCGGGTTCTCCAATGATTCTATTTCAAGCGGATACTCTCCCAAGTAAGTGTGCAAAGTTCATTTGCTGTGAGTGCATTCGTTCATCCATGAGAATTTTTCTAGTGAAACGACTTTTTAAGTTTCGGCGAAAACGTGAAATGGCAACTTGAAATGGCTGAGTGTGGAGAGAAACGAGCGGCTGTTAAAGTTTCGGGGTCATAGCCGTAGCACCATGATTCATGGCCAGTTATAACCTTAAGAAAAAAATCTGGGTCTTCATCCAACTGATTTAGCAGCTCCAGACAGGCCTGAATTCGGCGATCCTTATTTTGATCGTCGGAGAGAAGGCGAGGAACAAATTTGGCTGCAATCCTCTTCATGATCAAATATTCAGTTAAAATCCTCTGAATTGAACTCCATGACAATCCAGACATCTCACAAAGTTGATCGATGGTTCGGCAAAGTCTTCACGGACAAGAGTGTTGATTTGTTCAATGTTTTCGTCCGTTCTTGAAGCCATTTCACGTTTTCGCCGAAACGGAAAAAGTCGTTTTACTAGAAAAAATCTCACGGACGAACGAATGCACTCACAGCGAATGAACTTTGCACACTTACTTGGGAGAGTAGCGACTTGGAAAAGAATCACTGGAAAACCCGATCCCCTCCTCCGTGTTCCCCCACCACCTAATTCCCGTTACTTTTGGGTCCCCCCTCGTATACCAAAAAAAATGTTTTCGGCCATTGGTCCGTGCGTCCGTCTGTCTATCTGTCCGTCTGTGAACAAGATATCTCGAGACTTGAAATTTGGTATGAAAGTAGATCCTATATACCGCACAACCACGAAACTTTTGGCTGAAACTTTGCCCACAATTCTGTCACTGCTCGCTTTTCACATTAAAGCAGCCACTCATTTTCCCTCACGAGGTATGAGATGACCACAAACTTAGGATTTGAACCATTGATCAAGCTACTGAGGTCGGTTATATCATGTCACAACTTGGATGTAAAACTTGCTGAATTTATCCCCTTGTTTCCTTAACGTATGTCCATAGCGTGTAGATTTAAGAAGTGTGGAAACGAACCCCAGTTGCATGGAAACGCTACATAGCGCGACACCATCGCAAAGGAGTAGAATATTTCTCGCGGTCTATTTATGTTTATGTTTACATTTGATACGGGTGAGGGACGAGGAGAGGAGACTCCTTTGCGATACTAGCGCTGAGGACGCCACGATGTAGGCCGACGGGGGGTGGTTTCCACACTTCTTAATTTTTTAGAACACAAAAATTTTTACGCTAAAATATTATATGAATTTTTTTTTCTTTATATTCTCTTGACTTCCAGATTTCAGCCGCCGGAACTCGGATGACTATCGTGAGCATGGCCGAGACTCGGAGTTTGTAGTTCTCAAGGAGCGTCGCCTGGTTCCAATCAAGCCTCTGTTTGAGGGTCTACAGCGGTTCTCTTTCCTGCTAGAGACCTGCCACCCAGGCACAGTGCCGGATGCCGCACTGATTGGCGCCAGCCTGGATCTGGTAAGTAAGGAATTGATTGGTGGGTTGATTGATTGGTGGGCTTCGGCTGTGTCCAATCAATCCTCTGTTTGAGGGTTTACAGCGGTTCTCTTTCCTGCTAGAGACCTGCCACCCAGGCACAGTGCCGGATGCCGCACTGATTGGTGCCAGCCTGGATCTGGTAAGTAAGGAATTGATTGGAGCGTCGGCTGTGTCCAATCCAGCTTCTTTTTGAGGGTCTAGAACGGTTCTTATTGCAGCAAGATACTTGTCACCCAGGCATTGTGTCGGACGCCGCTCTGATTGGTGCCAGCCTCGATTTGGTGAGAAAAGAATTGATTGATTGGAGCGTTGCCTGGTTCCAATCAATCCTCTGTTTGAAGGCCTACAGAGATGCTCTCTCCTGCTAGACACCTTTCATCCGGGCACAGTGCCGGATGCCGCACTGATTGGCGCCAGCCTGGATCTGGTAAGTAAGGAATTGATTGGAGCGTCCGCTGTGTCCAATCAATCCTATGTTTGAGGGTCTACAGCGATGCTCTTTCTTGCTGGAGACCTGTCACCCTGACACAGTGCCGGATGCCGCTCTGATTGGCGTCAGCCTGGATCTGGTAAGTAAGGAATTGATTGGAGCGTCGGCTGTGTCCAATCAATCCTCTTTTTGAAGGCCTACAGAGATGCTCTCTCCTGCTAGACACCTGTCATCCTGGCACAGTGCCGAATGCCGCACTGATTGGTGCCAGCCTGGATCTGGTAAGTAAGGAATTGATTGGAGCGTCGGCTGTATCCTATCCAGCTTCTTTTTGAAGGTCTTGAATCAGCTGCGATTAGTTGAGTGTACTGGTGAAATAAGGACTGCTGCATTCTTTAGTGAAAGAAATTCTGCAGCAGTATGGGCACTGCGTCAAGACCGTCAAAGATGGAGGAAATATTTTATTTCTTGTATTGAATGTTAATAAAATTTAGTTATATGTGATATTTTCAGGTCATTCTGCTGAAGAGAATCAGTCATTCGCTATTTTTTCTTTTTTTTTCATTTGTAAGTGATCCATTGTTCTCTTTTATCGAGGTTTTTCTTATATCCTGTCCTCTAATGTCTGTCCCGGTAGTTCAGTGATAAAGGCGGCACTCTGTGAATCCAGAGATACCAGAGGTCGTGGGTTCGAAACCCAGCCAGGACGGCGAGACTTTCCTCATTAATTTGAGTTTGTGACCACATAATAATAAAACTCTTAGGGTTAGGTGGTAGAAAATGGTTTGAGCATTAACCTCGCCTGGTGGTTACCTTCCACTAAAGAGTGTTATTATTATAAATAAGGCGTTATTATTATTATTATTATTGTATCCAGGTCCGACTTTATTTTTACGAACACTTTCTTCCTCCCCTCAGCCGAACACCCCCGTCATCTCCCGCGCCGCCTTCCTCCTCGAGTGCTGCCACTTCGTCCACTGCTGCAACAAGGCGACCTGGCCCGCCTGGATATATCCAGTTTTCTCTTATATCCAAGTTTCTCTTATATCCAAGTTTCTCTTATATCCAAGTTTCTCTTATATCCACGTTTCTCTTGTATCAAGGTTTCTCTTATATCCAAGTTTCTCTTGTATCCAGGTTTCTCTTATATCCAGTTTTCTCTTATATCCAGGTTTCTCTTATATCCAAGTTTCTCTTGTATTCAGGTTTCTCTTATATCCAGTTTTCTCTTATATTCAGTTTTCTCTTATATTCAGTTTTCTCTTATATTCAGTTTTCTCTTATATTCAGTTTTCTCTTATATCCAGGTTTCTCTTATATCCAGGTTTCTCTTATATCCAGGTTTCGCTTATATCCAAGTTTCTCTTATATCCAGGTTTCTCTTATATCCAGGTTTTTCTTATATCCAGGTTTCTCTTATAACCAAGTTTTTCTTATATCCAAGTTTCTCTTATTTCCAAGTTTCTCTTATATCCAAGTTTCTCTTATATCCAAGGTTCTCTTATATCCAAGGTTCTCTTATATCCAGGTTTCTCTTATATCCAGGTTTCTCTTATATCCAGGTTTCTCTTATATCCAGGTTTCTCTTATATCCAAGTTTCTCTTATATCCAGGTTCTTCTTATATCCAGGTTTTTCTTATATTCAGGTTTTTCTTATATCCAGGTTTCTCTTATATCCACGTTTCTCTTATATCCAGGTTTCTCTTATATCCAGGTTTTTCTTATATCCAGGTTTCTCTTATATCCAAGTTTCTCTTATATCCAGGTTTCTCTTATATCCAAGTTTCTCTTATATCCAGGTTTTTCTCATATATCCAAGTTTCTCATATATCCAAGTTTCTCTTATATCCAGGTTTCTCTTATATCCAGGTCCGACTTTATTTTTACGAACACTTTCTTCCTCCCCTCAGCCGAACACCCCCGTCATCTCCCGCGCCGCCTTCCTCCTCGAGTGCTGCCACTTCGTCCACTGCTGCAACAAGGCCACCTGGCCCGCCTGGATGCGGCTCAACGTGCCCATGTTTCGGCCCTCCGGCCCTCTCACCGGCCGCGGCAGCACGGCCCCGGCCGGCATCCGGCGCTCGCAGTTCCTGCAGAAGTCGGCCGGCAAGATGTTCTACCAGTGGGGCGAGGTGAGGCCGAGATTTTTTTTTTTTACTATGTTTTATACATTTTTCAATATATATATATAAATGCGAAAGTTAACACTCAGTCACTCACTCATTCATCTCGATTTCTCAGCACTGGTATGTCCTAATGTTCTACCAGTGGGGAGAGGTGAGGCCGAGAGTTTTTACTCTGGAAAAATAAACCATACGTTGTATTATGGTTTTTTTTTTTTTTTTTTAAAGCTTTATTAGGAGGACAAAGTACAAGTAACAGTATAAAATTAAGAAAAGAAAAAGAAAAACAAACAAATGACAAAATAAATAAGTAAAAAAAAAAAAAAAAACAACAACAATAATGTCCTACCTAAAGGGCGGGGTTATTGCCTGTGGCAATCTCTTCCACCCAACCCTTGTATGGTTGTACGTCCCATATGGGAGGATAACTTGTCTGTCCCGGTAGCTCAGTGGTAAAGGCGGCACTCTGTGAATCCACAGTTTCCAGAGGTCGTGGGTTCGAAACCCAGCCGGGACATAACAAGTTATCCTCCCATTTGGGATTTTTACCACATAATAATACGTCTTGAGCTTACTGCTGGAATAATGGGACTTTAATAGTCCTTATCGGGCAGTATAAATAAAGCGATATTATTATTACTATGTTTTATACATTTTTCAATGTCTTATAAACTAATAAATATACTATACTATACTTTTTGATATTGAAATATGATGGTGCACTGGTAGTCAAGTGGTTATCGCGCTAGTCTGGTAATTCAGGTAGCAAAGGCATCCGTTGTTTCGAATCCCACCCAGAGCATGAATTTTCCCTTATTCATTTCAGTTTGTGACCACATAATATTAAGACTCTGAGGGTTAGTTCGTAAAAAATTCTTTGAGAATTAACCTCGCTTTAATGTTAGCAGCGACCAGTGGCGGAATTATCGGCAAAAATAAAATATTGGGAAATTAAAAATACGGAAAAGTCCTATAATCCTGTGCTACGCACTAAGATTGAGATATAATAACACAAAGAAACAAATTTATTTATTGTGTCTAAAAAGGCAATCGGGATGAGGTTAGAAGAGCTACTGGCCGAAGACAGACAGCATATTCCTGAAGTGATCAACTTACTGTCGGACGATACCAAACAGAAGGAACTCCTCATTGACGATGAGGAAGAAGACTTTCTTGATGAAGGTAATTATTATTATTATTTTACACTTTAAAGGACATATATACAACACAGATAATTAAAAATTCATATAGGTACAATATAAGAAGAAGTAAAAAGAGAAAAAGATTAAGAAAAAATAAATAAATCTATACAAATGTCCCAAATAAAGGGGGGGTTATTGCCTTTGGCCTTTGGCAATCTCTTCTACCCAACCTTTAAATTGTAATTCAGTTTTTTAAATGAAACTTTTTTTAAGTAACATCGAGCTAGGCTAAGATTTGGATTCAAATGGCTTATCGCGATAGAAGCTGCAATTTTTGTTCAATCTTTCTGAAATTTTCAGGGTATGTTTATTTACATATTTGGCTCTCAATATACAGTTTTTGGATGACACTTATTTAAGTAACGGCAAGCTAGGTTTAGGTTTGGATTCAAATGGCTTATCGCGATAAAAGCTGCATTTTTTGTTCAATCTTGTGTTGGGTGAAAGAGATTGCCATAGGCAAAGACCCCGCCCTTTAGTTAGGACATATGTTTAAGTATATTTTTCTATTCTTTTTCCTTTTTATTGTAAATATTGTTTCCATTTTTTAACTGTCATAGTAATTATTTGTACTGTACATATGTCTTTCTATATCTAATAAAGTGTTTAATAATAATAAACTTGCTGAAATTTTCAAGGTATGTTTTTTTTACATATTTGGCTCTCAATGTACAGTTTTTGGATGACACTTTTTTTAAGTAACGACGAGCTGGGGTAAGATTTGGATTAAAATGGCTTGTCGCGATAAAAGCTGCAATTTTCGTCCAATCGAGCTGAAGTTTTTAAGGAATGTTCTAGACATGTGCACTCTGACCAATATGATGAACTAGTGATAGAATCTTATCTCCTCTCCTCAGCCATGGAGAATCAACACGGGGCCTCCTGCTCCACTCCTCTGCGCCTCATCGCCTGTGTTCTGCTCATGGAAATCACCGCCTTCCTGCGCGAGACCTACCAGGTAACATTTCTATTTATTTTTTCAAAATCATTTGTGATATCACAATTACTTGAACTCGCCTTCCTTTACTTGAAAGACATCCCGCTACACCCAGGATCCCCTGGTCTCCCAGTAGTCAAGTGTAGTTATTATATGAATCTATTCTCTATTGTGTTCCAGACACTCCCCAAGACATCCCGTAGTTATAATATGAATCTATTCTCTATTGTGTTCCAGACACTCCCCAAGACATCCCGTAGTTATAATATGAATCTATTCTCTATTGTGTTCCAGACACTCCCCAAGACATCCCGTAGTTACTATATGAATCTATTCTCTATTGTGTTCCAGACACTCCCCAAGACATCCCGTAGTTACTATATGAATCTATTCCCTATTGTGTTCCAGACACTCCCCAAGACATCCCGTAGTTATTATATGAATCTATTCTCTATTGTATTCCAGACACTCCCCAAGACATCCCGTAGTTATTATATGAATCTATTCTCTATTGTATTCCAGACACTCACCAAGACATCCCGTAGTTATTATATGGATCTATTCTCTATTGTATTCCAGACACTCCCCAAGACATCCCGTAGTTATTATATGAATCTATTCTCTACTGTGTTCCAGACACTCCCCAAGACATCCCGTAGTTATTATATGAATCTATTCTCTACTGTGTTCCAGACACTCCCCAAGTTATTATATGAATCTATTCTCTATTGTGTTCCAGACACTCCCCAAGACATCCCGCTCGACCCGGGGTCCCCTGGTCTCGGGATTCGCCCCCTGGGAGAAGTTCTGTCCCCGCAACGACCGCCGCTGTTCGGTGGCTCTCTCCAGCATGGGCTACTCTCAGACGTCCGCCCAGAGCCTGCAGAGCATCGCGGATAAGGACTCGGGTGAGTGGCGGGGGGGGGGGGAAAGGGGAGGCGGGGGTTGGAAGGGGGGGTTGTCTTCGTGGAAGGGACTTTAGTTATACACATGTTTCATATCTATGTACTTATTATTATTATCAAACATTTTCAATCAAACATTGTAAAAAAAAAATATATATATATTTAGCATTTAAATATACATTTTTGTATGTGTGCTAGGTACAAGGTACATGATATATCAAGATAGAGTAAAATATATAAAAATTACATTGATAAAATCAGGTGGTAGATAAAGGTAACTGATACATCTTCAGGACTAGTGGATAAAAAAACTAAAAAAACTTGGTATTAAATTGGATAAAATAGGAACTTAGATATGACTAGATGTTTATACTGGGACTGTGATTCTCCAGGCTACCCTGGAATTCATCTAGACTCTAGACTGTAGAATTCATCTAGACAATAAATCACAATAGAATTATTGTATATCATTAACTATGTACTATAATTTAATGGTATACAGTAAAAAAAAATGTGAATGTTAAGTCGGTAGGTGCCTACTAGGAAATCAAATAGGTCAGGTACAAAAAACATGTAAGAAAAGAAAAATAAATTCATAATTATGTACTTATTTTTAGAATTAAACATTTTCCCCTTCCGGAAGGACAGTCTCTGGGAGAAGTTTTTGTAGTCAAAAAGTAAAACATGAATACTTTTAAAAACATGAAAATATTATTTATGTGACATATGCTGTGACATATGCTTTTCTCACTAAGAAAGAGAGAGTTCGAGAGGAATGTTCGGACTTTGAATTGAAATCGGTTTTTTTGGTTTTTTTTTTTTTTTGCTTTACTTGACTTTTTATTATGAACAGAAACAGAGCATTACATAATATAATTAATTATCCATAGTAAAAAAACCAAATGGAGAAACTTCTATTTTGAGAGTACTTTTAACACGCTTTACAATTTATTGACCCTGTAAATACTACTTATGTACATATTGTCTATTGTACAGTCTATTCTATATCCATCTCTTGCTTTCGCCCAACTTTCTAGACCGCCCTCTGGACACCGCTTTTGCCTTCTCTCTGTTTGCTCCACTTGTACAAAACTCTGCTGTAAAGTTTCCACACATTATTACTTGAGCTTTTACAAACCCACGAAAATCTGCATTTATTTACACTTTATTTTTTATACAAAACAATCATCAACAATAAATTAATAATAATAAATTTAAAAGAAAAACTTAAAATTATATACAAAAAAAATATAGAACATTATCTATTAATTTTTGTTTGCAATTGTTTTGTAATCCGGGGCGAAGTTAATGAAATCTTTAATACTTTACAAACCCAGGAAAATCTTTATTTATTTACACTTTGATTTTTATACAAAACAATCAACAATAAATTTAAAAAAAAATTATATACCTACAAAAAAATATAGAATACTATTAATTTTTATTTACAATTGTTTTATAATCCGGGTCGAAGTTAATGAAATCTTTGTTACTTGAGCTTTTACAACGCCACGAAAATATTGCAAATCAACTTTAGACTATGGTATGTTTGATGCTAAAATTAAGTTCTCAGGGTTACACTGATATTTCAATGGTTCTTTTTTTTAAACTATATTTAATTGCAAAATATATTTCATTGATTTTTTTGTTTTGTTCTGAGTTAATCCAAACTTTTACCTTGTTTTCAAGCTTTTCAATTCTCTTCTTTTTTGAATTTCCTGCTTAACCACTTCTCTATCATTGCTTGCCTCCTCCGCTCCCGTCCATTCTCCCAGTGCGGGGCTCCCTGAAGTCTCTGCCGGTGCAAATGGTCACCTTCCCCGGCGGCATACACAACCTGGTCCTCCCCACACAACCTAAAAGTCGAGCAAGCAGTGTGTCCACCCTCATGCTTCCCCGGGGCAAGCCAAGAGCCGCGCGAGCAGCATCGCCACACTGCTCCCCGGAAAAAGCCGACAGGGAAGCATCTACACGCTGGTCACAGGGGACGCCAAAGCGCGCGCACGTAGCACCTCAACGCTTACTCCGATTTCATCTCACTGGAAGTTTAGAGCGAGCAGTGTGCTGGCTCTCGCGAGGTCCCGCAGTCGAATCAGCGTCGGGGGAAGCAGTCGGAATAGTAGCATTTCCATAGCAACCGAGCCCACGCGCGCCGGTAGCGTTTCCATAGCGATCGAGCCAGAGCGTGCCGTCAGCGAAGTGGTCGAGCCTTGCATCACGCTGACTCCGCCCCCTGGACACAAGATGCTCACGCCCCCCGCTGTACCAAAGCTGCGCGCGCACAGCATAGACACAAGTCAGGTGACGCTGTCTCCGCCTGTGGTTAAGACGCGCACGCGTAGCGTGGACAACACGCAGTACGCCCTGACCCCGCCTAGCCAGGGCAAGAGCCGTGCCTCCAGCATTTCCACGCTGGTCAGCACAAGCACGTCCAGTCCTCCCAGCCAGACCAAGAGTCGGGCCTCGAGTATCTTCACCCTTAGTCCTCCGAGCAAGAGCCGCAACAACAGCATTTCTCTCCTGCTGCCCTCACTCATGAAGAAAACCCCCGCCGCCTCCGGGCTAGGCACTGGTAATCACCCGTTCTACCGTAGAGAATGGTTAGCGGCCCATGCGATTGTGTCCCCCCCCCCCTTTTCATTCCCTTCCCCCCTCTCTCTCTCTTTTTAGCTCGATTGTTTCGTTGTCAAGCCATACTAGTCAGATAATATTGTAGTGAAAATTGCAAACTCCTAAACATGTTCAAAAAACATTGGGTTTTCATTCAATTCAAGGATTTTTGTTATCCGTGATGAGGTGTAGACGTCTATGAAAAAAAAAGGATTGAAACAATCAAGGAATTTTGAGCCAGCGTCGATGGCTCGTTGAATTTCACCGGTTCTCGTAGGATCACCGAAGTTAAGCAACGCCCAGCGACCCACTTAAGCCAGGCTGGGTGAGGGTAATGTGGGTAGCAGGTTTGTAATTTTCCTGCGAATGGAGGTTAACACCCCCATGGTGATATGACCACGCAGTTGAAAACGACGTTAGAGCCATTTTTATTTTTTATTATTATTTTTAATGGAATTTTGAGTAGTCACCGTGGCAGAGTGAGTTAGCGCGCTAGGCATTGCACACACGTTGACCTGGGTTCGATTCCCAGCGGGGCAGGAATTTTTCTGCTCTGTACTTGGATGTTCGGGGTCCACTCATACCTCGTGAGGAAAAATGAGTAGTTACTTGTATGAGTAACGACCAGTGGTGGCATTACCAGAGTAAAAAGAAATTAATGTCATAGAATAATTCGAAATGTAAAGGAGGCTCTTAGTAATGCTGCGCTACCCACAAAAATTGTGAAGAGGCCTTGTGCTTCACCACAAATAAAACAATACATAATGGAATTTTGAATTCGGATCCAAAATTTCACTAAATATTTATTACTATATTCAATGACTTTTTTCACTACAAGATTAGAGAACCAGTATGGTTTGAATTACCTACAATATGTATATGGCACCGTTGCGTTGTACCCTCTGTTCTGTGTTAGCTAATATTATATCTAGAACCTTTGACATCAACACAGCATTTGATTATTTAGTGGAACAAATTATATTTAGAACCTTTGATATCAACACAGCATTTGATTATTTAGTGGAACAAGATATTGTATATTTACATTAATCACATTTTTTATTCTCATTATAACCAGGCAGGTATTGCATAGACAAGCACTTGATTAAAATTCTAAATTGTGATGTTTTGAACCTAATATATGTATATTGAATCAATTGTTGATTTCTTAAAATCAACAATTTAAAAAAAAAAGTTTCTTCAAATAGTTCTTAACAACAGTTGTAGATTGATTTTTACAAAATCTATTCTCTATTGAACTTGTTTTACAACTTTTTTACACACACATTTTATGAACATTAGATCCATATTTAACCTCTGGTATTTGCTAAATATAACACTTTTGCCACTATAGGATATTATTAAGCATTAGTTTATTTTATTATTCCCTGCATAAGATTCATCACCATCTTTTATTATCAAAGTTACAATAGTACCTACTCTAGAATAATAAATTGTAATGTCCATTTTGTGTAAATGGTGTGTCTCCTTGTAATTTAAATTTTCTTCCGTGGTTATTATTATTATTATTATTTTACACTTTATTAATAAGGACATATATTATGTATACATAGTATGTATACAAACAGACAATTACAAATTAATATACAATATTGGAAACAATATAAGAAGAAAAAAAAAAACAGAAAAAAATGGAGAAAACATATACACATGTACTAGCTAAAATGCGGGGTTATTGCCTTTAGCAATCTCTTCCACCCAACCCTTTTACTTTTTTCATGAATTGGACAAGCTTTCAGTAGGTACGTGTAGTTCCTCATATGATTATTTTTATTTACCCATGTTTTTGTCTGTAAAAATTCTGAAAAAGTTACTCTACAGTAAAATGTGTTTTAAAAAGAGACAAAAAATTGATTTATTCTACTAATACCTATTGAAAGGAAATGTTTTTTTTTTTTTTTTTATTAATAAATTACAATTTTTTCTCTTTCTCTTTAATTGAGGTGAAATCTCGTATTTCATAAGTTTTGAATTCGAGACAATGAAATCTAATCATGGGACTCTTTAAAATTACAGCAACCAAAAATCAATTCTGCCCACGTTTGATTTTTCGACATAATTATAATCCTCAGAGATGGAGGAAATATTTTTATATTTTGTCTTGGAAAATGTTACCAAAACTTGAATATAAAAAAAACTTTTACTTTTATATTTTTTTTTATATATAATTACCTGAGTAGCCTTTTCAATATTTTGAGAAAGTATGACCAATGTTTTATATGCATACAAACTTAACCCTTTTGATCTTAACGTAGATGAATTTTTCACCTTTTCATCCAGTCTTGCAAAAACCTGGCGGCCAAATTAGAAACACAAGATTACATGTGAGACCAAATCAAGTATTATGTCAAATATTCTTAGGTTATTTAAACTTCTGACAATTTTTCGTTTATTTTTTTTTTAAATCATAGTACAAAAGCCTCATCGAGCCCTTAGTTGACAGGCAATGTGCCATGTATGGCCGCCGCATTGCCTCTTTGGACGGCTATAGCGAGTCTCTGGCCATTATGTCAAAGAGTTTTAGGGCCATACTATGAAACAGTCTAGGATTTGTTAGTCCAAGCCACTATCACTTAGCAGCTGATATATCATAACTTTTTTTAAAGATTTTTTTTTTTTTTTGAACAAATAAAAGATTCTATTTGTATAAATTAATTGTTTAAATCTTCGGTACCTTAGTGATACTGGCTAATCCACATTAACCTCAAGTCAAAATCTCGTTTTCCAATTTGGCCCCAAATTAGCTACTCACACTTGTTCTTTACTTCCAGGGCACTTTTATTTCATAACTCCCCCCCTCCGATCAAAGTTTACATCTATGACGTACGTTGTTTGATCCACCCTCTATATTAACCCTTTTCCCAAACCATAGCACACATGGTTTTAGATTGCACGTAACTCGACCGATCATTTTTCCATCCCTTGTCGAACTAGTTTTCCTTCTGTTTTTGAAACCCAAATGCATTTGAGAAACGTCTTGTTTGTGTTCATGATCTTGCAAAGTGTCTCGGAACTTTTTGGATTGGTCTTTTTGAGACGTAGCTTTCTTTCACAAAGGTTAGTGTGTAGCTCAATTTTTTAACCCCTTCCTGTAAAGCATGATGAGGCACTAAGTGTTCCCATTCAGGAGATGCACCTTGAGAGAGCTCCAATACTTCACATTGTTACGAGGCCATCAAAGGGTTAAGATAGAGGATGAATTTTTTTTCAGATGTTTTGAGTTCTGAGAATCTGTGAAAAATAATGTGAGCATCAAGTTTCAATATTCTATTCGGTGCAGGAGCGAGTATTTCCAACTGATCGACATTGAACAGTTTGTGTAAGATTTAATGCCGAAATTAATGAACTTTTTTGAGCGCGCGATTAGCTCAGTGATTAAGCACTCGCTTGCCATGCAGAAGGTCCCGGGTTCGATCCCCCGTGCCAACAAAAATTTGTATTCTTAATTTGGTTACAATTGTTTGTAAGGGATACCTTCCGGTGCGCTCGTGTTGACCAAGCACCTAAATGGGAAGTATTGTGTCACTTCTCGCCCATCAGAGGGGAGGCATACTACGGGATGGGCAGGCTACAACACAGACCACCATCAGCGTCTACAGTAGCTCCTGTTTCATGGCTACGAAATAAAAAAGGCTGTGAAACACTCATCTTAATAAATAAAAAAAATACATCTGTGGCTCTGAGTCTCGAATTGCGTACTGTCTTAGATGGGGAAAACCGATGCTAAGCAATTACTTAAGTTATCGATTTTGTCTATTAGTTTCGCTCTAAGACACTTGAAAATTTTGTTGATACAAAAAAAAACTCGTTTCTGCACATACGTTAATTCCGACGTTTGACACATGTCTGCGATGCGCAACATAGGTTGCGCATATGAAGGTTTGTTTACTTGCGTTACGTTTTTCAATCATGTTGCACAAATGCTACAAAATCTATTTTACTAGAATTAAAGTGACGGAAGTATTCACAGTTCTACCGTGCAATGTCGAAACTTGATGCTTATCTTTGGCCTCGCTTATGATTTTATTTATTTACACTTTCATTTTTTTTACAAAACAATCAACAACAACAAACGAATAACAATATTTTTTTTTACTTAGAAACATGTACAAAAAAATAAAGAACATTATTAATTTTTAATTACAATTGTTTTGTAATCCGGGGCGAAGTTAATGCCTTAGGCATTCTCTGCCACTTAACCCCGTTGATTCATTTTTAATCCTTATAAACCTAGGAACCTCTCACATTCAGTGATCAATAACATACTCTCCAGTTCTCTTCTACTCATGTCAGCTATACGATAAATTTAATAAATAATTATAATTACTTATGACATTATGAATGTGTGTCTGGAATAACGGCGTATGTTAATATTTACATTTTTTCAGGAGAACGGTTTAAATATGGAAGTAGCTTTCAACTGCATGGTCATATCACGACAGTATCACTCATACTTTTGATATGGTCATGTATCCAAAACATTTTTTATGTTCTTTTAAAAAATGTTCTTTTTTAACCTTGTGTTATACATTATACAGGTCGTTCGCGCCGAAATGTTCTTTTGATGTTTCGAAAAGTAAAAAATCCCTAATCTAGTGAAAACCACATGATTACAAATTTTTGCCTAAAACTGTGTTTCACAATGAGTAAATAATGTATGTTCACACTTGTGAATAGCTAGTTTTTGAGTTTCAAACTCAATTTTCAATAATGGTGGTCATTTGGCCTTGCTAGAAAATCTCAAATGAAAATCATTAGAGTCTAATCTTCAGGAAACACATGTAAGTTCGAAAAAATGAGGCGAGACATTTTTTTTACACAAACTTACGGAGTTAAGCCCATTTTGTTACAAAAAAAACTAACAAATTTAAAATTAAAGAAAAAAAACGCTTGCATACGAGTCTGCAACCATTGGGACATTTTCATCTTTACTATTCAAGGTCCAAAACCCAACTGACCAAATTTCGTATTGTGCGCATGACACATACCTTCTCTCTTCTCTCCCTCTACAATTCAATACTTCGCCATTGTGCGCATGACACACACTTTCCCTCTTCTCTCCCTTTACAATTCAATATTTCGTTACATAATATCGTTACATAATTTCGTCACATAATTTTGGTTATGTGCCAGAGCAAAGACATGAAAATGTCAAAAAACATGATGAAAGGAAAATCATAAACATAGTAACAGCAGCATATCAAAAGATTTAACAAGTCTTCCTGGTAGAACCATAATAATAATAAGTCTCTTTATTTGACATTAAAATAAGAAATTACAATAAATAAAAAAGGGCATCATTATTGCCTATGGCAATTTCTGCCATCCAACCCTTGTCTGTGAACAAATGTTATAATCCTAATGGTACATCTAATTAGGGTAAATGAAACTATTTACATCAAGATGAAGATTTTTACTGAGCAACACAGATAAAGATTTTTCTAGCACCTCAAAAACAAAAATAGCCATCTCTTATTTTTATTTATTTATTTACACTTTATTTTTTTTATACAAAACAATCAACAATAAATTATTAACAGAGAGAGAAAAAAACTTCACAATATTTACAAAATAAAATATAGAAGAAAAAATATTTAAATTTAAATTTACAATTGTCTTGTAATACGAGGCGAAGTTAATGCCTTAGGCATTCTCTGCCACTTAACCCCGTTTAGGTGGCAGAGTAGATTAGGAGTACTACAAAATCAATTATGTTGTCCCACTCCGACGTATCAAACGACTGATTATGTAGGAACTGTTCCCTTTCGCAAGGTAGAGTTCATTTTTTTTATTAGAAGATTGGCAGTGGGCCAAAAATAAGCCCACACAGCCACTTCACTCTTTTTTTTTTTATTATAATTTTTTTTTTTTTACATGGAAATTATAATTTATTTAAAAATAATTACATTCATTTCTATATGAATGCCACTTCACTCTGTTTGCTTTATTATGCTTTATTTTGAAAAAGATTTCTTTTTTATTCGTTTTACCGTAGGCATTAAATAATATTATCATTATTTCTCTATTGTCTTTTTTTTATAACAATTTTACAAAAATATCTGTTCCGCCAAAGCATTACCTGGTGTTTGTGTCTGGTTTCAGCGGCCCAAGGTGAGAGGAAGATCAGTTTCGTGCTGCATGAGCCTGACAATGAGTCAGAAGAGAGCAGCAACAACACAGTCACGTGCCATGTAAGTCAGGTCAAGTCAGCAGATCAGTTTTTTTTTTTAAATGTGCATGAGCCTGCCAATGAGTCACAGGTGAGCAGCAGCAACACAGTCACGTGTCATGTAAGTCAGGTCAAGTCAGCAGATGAGTTTTTTATTATTATTTTTTTAATGTGCATGAGCCTGACAATTAGTCAGAGGAGAGCAGCAACAACACAGTCACGTGTCATGTAAGTCAGGTCAAGTCAGCAGATGAGTTTTTTTTTAATGTGCATGAGCCTGACAATGAGTCAGAGGAGAGCAGCAACAACACAGTCACGTGTCTTGTAAGTCAGGTCAAGTCAGCAGATTTTTATTATTATTATACAACACTTTATCTATACTTATAAAAGAGAGTTTCACTCACTGACTGACTGACTCACTCACTGATTCATCACTGTTTCTCCGAACTGGTAAGTCCTAGGAAGCTGAAATTTGGTAGGTAGCTTTGTCTTATAGTCTAGATGTGCAATAAGACGGGAGTATAGATGTGCAATTCCCACTACAACACCTGTCATAAAAGGATTTTTTGCTTTCACGGCCATGCCTCGGCCCGCAAAGCGGGCGACAGCCCGCTAGTTAGATATAAATGGAAATATATACAATACAAATAATTAAAAATGGAAACAATATATACAATAAAAATGAAAAAGAATAGAAAAATATATAATATCATATGTCCTAATTAAAGGGCGGGGTTATTGCCTATGGCAATCTCTTCCACCCAACCCTTTAGTTGGGTGAAATTGCCTATGGCAGATGAGTTTTTTTATTTTTTTTTTTTAAATGTGGGTGTAACGTCGCTTTCAAACTGCATGGTCGTATCACGACGGGATGTTACCCTCCATTCGCAGGAAACTCACAAACCTGATACCCACATTAATCTCACCCAGCATGGGTTGGGCTGGAATGCCAGCATCAGGAAGTCTTCACCTCGCTGGACGTTGCTTAACTTCGGTGATCCTGCGAGAACCGGTGCATTCAACGCGACATCGACGCTGGCTCTCTCTCTGTTAATGTTATGTTCCTTTTTAAGAGGATAAACTATTGATTTTACCTCAGTTATTTGATAATGAGCGTATTGAGCGTGCGATTAGCTCAGTGGTTAAGCACTCGCTTGCCTGGCGGAAAGTCACGTGTTCGATTCCCAGAGCTGACAAAAATTACTATTTGCAATTTAGTTACAGTTGTTTGTAAGGAATACCTTCCGGTGCGCTTGTGTTGTCAACTTATTATTAATAATAATAATACTCTTTGGTGGAAGATAACCACCAGGCGAGATTAATGCTCACAGCATTTTCTACAACCTAACCCTCAGAGTCGTATTATTATGTGGTCACAAACTCAAATTAATGAGGAAAAATTCATGCACTGGGTGGGATTCGAACTAACAGACCCCTACGCTACCTGGATTACCAGACACTTGACTACCAGTGCACGGTAAATTGTTGCTACAACAACAACAACAACAACTTATTGTTATGGTTGTTGTAGCCAACTTTTATTTTAAAGTTGGCTCATCCTGAACCACATATTTCTATGTGCGATCAACCGTCGTGTGTACTTATTGTAATTATCTCTCCAGAACGAGGAGCCGCCCATCCCAGGGCCGGACGAGAAGGGGAAGAAGAAGGGCGGCGTCTCCACGCCCCAGGGCAGTCAGGGGCGGCCCATTCTGTTGCGGCGAGGCACCAGCACCACGGGCGTGCCGTCAACGGGGTCGTTCAAGAGGCGGAGCCTGAAGCTCAGGCGTGGCACCAAGGAGGCGATTGTGAAGGAGAGCCCCAACGAGTATCCCGACTGTGAGGGCCTTATTATTATTATTCTTTTTTTTATTGCACTTTAACGACTTAGTCGTCATTCGTGCCATCCCCCGTCATGTTTTATATTAGATGGTACATGTTGATTTTTTTAGGTATTCGAACAGAGACTGGTTGCCCAGTCCTTATCATCTAGAAGTGATGGAGATACTGGTAAGGAGGAGCGAATCCGTTGATGACGGGGACAGGACATGATATGACTAAAAAATTATTATTCAACAATTTTGATCAATCTTTATTTACAATTTTTTATATACAGGTACAGTGAAAAGGTATAATTAATGAAAGGTAAACAAAGTTTGATCAAGGGTGGTGATAATGCCTTTGGCATTCTCTTCCGCACCGAGTAAACTAACCTCGTAAAAAGGCCTTCATAGTAATTGAGGGGGATTTAATAATAATAATAATAACAGTCCTTAGTGGAAAGTAACCACCAGGCAAGGTTAATGTTCAAAGCGTTTTCTAACACCTAACCCTCAGAGTCTTACTATTATGTGGTCACAAACTCAAATAAATGAGGAAAAATTCATGCACTGGATGTGATTCGAACCAACAGATCGCTACGCTACCTGGATTACCAGACTATTGCCTTAACCACTTGAGTACTTGACTACCAATGCACTCTTTAGTGGAATGTAACCACCAGGCGAGGTTAATTTACATGTTTCCGATGTTTGCGAGTCAATCAACTGGTCATAATATGTTATGTAGATCTCATGAAATCTCAGTGTTAACTGTACGGATTTTACAATTATTATTATTATTAATATTATACAACGCTTTGTTAGATATAAATGGACATTATGTACATACAAATAATTATTTTAACAATGAAAAAAAATGGAAACAATATATACAATAAAAATGAAAAAGAATAGAAAATATATGAAAACATATGTCCTAACTAAAGGGCGGGGTCATTGCCTATGGCAATCTCTTCCACCCAACCCTTTCAACCCAAGGATCAGATAATGGCGAAGAAAATCTAAATTAAATTTCGACAGCTCTCACATATTATCCGAATTATTGCCAGTTAGGATCAGACTAGTAATATTTACATTTATTATTATTAGTTTCATCCTTAACAACCATTATACCTTGGGGTTTTCCCGTTTATACATGTAAATATAATTCAAAAATCTCTCTTTTCTATTCAGTCAAACGCACCGACTCGCTTCAGTCCAAACGCAAAGTGAGTTCCCTGTCAGACCGAAGTGATACTTCCGAGCACGCAGATGCTGTGTCGGGCGAGGAGTCACCCGGTATACTGAGTGATGACCAGCCCCCAGAGTCTCCTAGTGATAGCAATGACACTGATGATCTATCCACTAGCCATCTGCCCTGGATGAAGGTAATGATACACCCGGTATACCGAGTGATGACCAGCCCCCAGAGTCTCCTAGTGATAGCAATGACACGGATGATCTATCCACTAGCCATCTGCCCTGGATGAAGGTAATACTAATGAGACACCCGGTATACTGAGTGATGACCAGCCCCCAGAGTCTCCTAGTGATAGCAATGACACGGATGATCTATCCACTAGCCATCTGCCCTGGATGAAGGTAATACTAATGAGACACCCGGTATACCGAGTGATGACCAGCCCCCAGAGTCTCCTAGTGATAGCAATGACACGGATGATCTATCCACTAGCCATCTGCCCTGGATGAAGGTAATACTAATGAGACACCCGGTATACTGAGTGATGACCAGCCCCCAGAGTCTCCTAGTGATTCTTTCACCTAAACATCGCAAATTCATTTGAACGCTCGGGTAGAAGCTTAATCGGTTAATTAATATTTGTGAGACCATTACGTCTGACTATGCACTAGGTCCTAAGACCCGAATTATGAAACAGGATTTGTTAATCTTAGTGGACACTTTTCCTTAAATTTCTCACCTTGACAACAACTGTAGAGGTCATAATCTAAGCCGGGCTTTGTAGCTGTATATTCTCTCTGTGGCGTAACGGAGCTGTGGCCAGCCTTCGTGGCGGAAAATCTTATTTTAGAATACCTATCGGTCAGCTGATAAAATCTAAGGATCAGCTCAGATTTATTAATCCTGTTTCATAATACGGCCCTAAGTTCTTAGAATTCTGCCTTAGAAGCTAAATGAACCAGCTACCCAAAGCCAAAAAATCTTAGAAGCCAAATAAAAATGGCTTAGGATGGGTCCTCTGTATGCAAAAGGAAATGAAAAATAAAACAAATAATACAGTTTTCTCCCCGAAGGGACCCGAAAACTGATATTTTGGGTCAAGCAAAGCTCGACCCACCTTGAGAAGTACCCCCCCTTCCCCTACCGTTTCGGACTTAATTTTCCTCGTACGTCATCATTATAGAGCCATTTTACCTTGTGAGAACTTCCAAATTCGAACTTCCCATGAGAACCTTTTGAAATTTCCCATGATAAGACAGGTAGTTCGGTTAGGTTAGGCCCGAGCTGGGGGTCCTTGCTTCAGTGAATTAAAATGCGGAGCTGGCAAGCATTTAAGTGGGTGATAATGAACAACATTATTGACATTGCTCACAAGGAACAAGAAGTTACCCACCGCCTGTATAAATTACAGGGAAGGATTAAAGCTTAGAGGGGGTCCTCAGTCCCCAGAGGAGTCTTTTGAAACTCGATTTTGCGACAGTAATGCCTCATAAAAGTTGACGTGGATCGCCAATTTGCCCAAGGGGGATATTTGTCCTTGACAAGTCAAAGTTGACAGAAGAACGTAGGCTCCCGGAGGAAGCAATGATTCCTGCCTCCTTCAGAGCTGTCGTGTTCCAATTGGCAATCACTGCTTTAGAAGCTGCCTAGACTTTGACCCTTGAAGATATGGGCAGGTCTGGAATATCCAGTGCACTGCATCTTTGATTTTTTTTTTTTTTTCATATCTAAAAGGTTATAAACCCACGAACGAAGGGGGGACAAGTGTCCTCGTAGTGCGGCTTCTCTGAGGTCGTGGGCGAGGATGAGAAGAAGAAGAGTGTGATTTCACAGCTTCAAGTAAGGCCTTGGGCTCAAACAATTAGTCTTCCGAAGGAGCAATATCCTTCAGAATCCGACGCGGGACCTAAATCGCTGGTACAAACAGGCTTCTCCGACTGGCAATCGTTTGGGATCTCTTTCCGCTAGCGTACTGAAGAAGACCCTCGGAAGCAGAATCTTCCGAGGGCAGTTCTTTTATCAGGTCGTTCTTTGACGACTTCACAGAAGGATGTACAGCAACGATCTTGTTCGTGACGTCTGCCAGTGCAGGGCGTTGGAGAATTAGGCAGTGGGATAATATCCCAAAAGCTCCGTTCATATTAGCTAGGAGATCCGCTCATGCACTTGGCTGGGCCTTCAGTTCCAAATTCGGCTGCAGACGAGCGAAGATACCATGTATCTAATGCTGTTCCAACTTGTAGAATTGAGATTCTGATATTTGCGGCCATTTATTTCGGCTTCAGGAGATGGAAGAGGAACATCCGGCTCACGTTCTTTTACGCAGGGGGTAACATCGAACGGAAGGTCTGGAGTCGCTATAACTTCCTCGTGCTCGCCCTACAGGGGAGGGGCTTCCGGAAGAGAATAGTCACCCTCAGAATCCTAGGCTTCCGAAGGGTCAGACGCCGACAACTCATCGTTCTGGACGATCAGTTGAACATGAGTCGGCTGGAGCCTGGAGAAGAGAAAATTCATGGCTTGGAAGTCCTTTTGTACTTGGAAGCGTTTGTCAAGAGTTTTTTGTGTCCCAGAATCTTGGAGACTGGTATGGAAACATTTCCAACCAGGATTCTGTCCGCTGCTTCACGAGAAATGAGCTCCGATTTTAGAGGAGCTACAGCCTGAGCCATGATATCGTATGACTGCGATGATCCACGGATCTGCTTTTCCATATCCCTATAGTGGTATTCCTTCAAGACTGACGCACTTGGATCCAAAAGCCCGAGCTATATCTAGCGTGGGGAGGGCGAATCGAAGCTTGTTAAGGACTGTTGAATCCACTTCAAAGCCTAAGTCGATCGAGTTGATCAGCGTCCGATCTCACCAGGTCACAGAGAGCTCCCAAAGACTATCGAGCATTGGTAGTCAAGTGGATAACGCGCTAGTCTGGTAATCCAGGTGGCGTATGGATCCGTTTTGTTCGAATCCCGCCCAGTGCATGAATTTTTTCCTCATTAATTTGAGTTTGTGACCACATAATAATAAGACTCCGAGGGTTAGGTTGAAGAAAATGCTTTGAGCATTAACCTCGCCTGGTGGATAACTTCCACTTAAGAGAATTATTATAAAGATGTTGCCGTAGACATCTGACAAGAATACTAGGCAAACAGTGAGTATTGGCTGTATTTTGACTCTTGAACGGCTTAAATTATTGAGCAACGATGCAATATCCGAAGCAAGGCTCGACCAGAAAGGAGAAGGGAATCAGGGAGACGCGCCCAAGCGAAAGGCAGACGAAGAACCACTTCACGGCTCTAATCTTGAGCAACGGCTCGACTGGTTCCAAAGATATAGGTACCAGGAGACAGCCGAGGGGTCTAGAGAGACACACCTAAGCCAAGGAGGGAAAGAGTCCAGCCCACAGATCAAATATTTTAACAACGGCTCGAGTGATACCAGGGGTCTAACCACCAAGAGACGGGTAAGGGGTCTAAGGAGACGCACCCAAACCAAGTAAGGACCGAGTCCAGCCCAGGGTTCAAAATTTTGAGAAACGGCTCGACTGTTACCAATGGCCTAGGCACCAGGAGACAGGCAAGGGGTCTAAGGAAGCACCCGAGCCAAGGAGGTGCGGAGTCCAGCACACGGTTCAAAATTTTGAGCAACTGCGCAACTTCTACCGATGGCATAGGTACAAGGAGACAGGCAAGGGGTCTGAGAGACGCACCCGCCAAGAGGGAGGACAAGGTCAACTCCACGGCTCAAATCTTGAGCAATGGCTCGACTGGTACCAAAAGCATAGGTACCAGGAGACAGGCCGAGGGTCTGAGAGACGCACCCGCCAAGAGGGAGGACAAGGTCAACTCCATGGCTCAAATCTTGAGCAATGGCTCAACTGGTGCCAAAAGCATAGGTACCAGAAGACAGGCCGAGTGTCTGAGAGACGCACCCGCCAAGAGGGAGGACAAGGTCAACTCCACGGCTCAAATCTTGAGCAATGGCTCGACTGGTACCAAAAGCATAGGTACCAGGAGACAGGCCGAGGGTCTGAGAGACGCACCCGCCAAGAGGGAGGACAAGGTCAACTCCATGGCTCAAATCTTGAGCAATGGCTCAACTGGTACCAAAAGCATAGGTACCAGGAGACAGGCCGAGGGTCTGAGAGACACACCCGCCAAGAGGGAGGACAAGGTCAACTCCACGGCTCAAATCTTGAGCAATGGCTCGACTGGTACCAAAAGCATAGGTACCAGGAGACAGGCCGAGGGTCTGAGAGACGCACCCGCCAAGAGGGAGGACAAGGTCAACTCCATGGCTCAAATCTTGAGCAATGGCTCGACTGGTACCAAAAGCATAGGTACCAGGAGACAGGCCGGGGGTCTGGGGAGACGCACCCGCCAAAGAGGGAGGACAAAGTCAACTCCCCGGCTCAAAATCTTGAGTAACGGCTCGACTTGTACCGAGGCACAAGGAACTCAAAACTCATGAGCCCAAAATGAAAAATCAGGAAAAGAACTTACCCTGAATTCTGTAGCGCTGGAATATAACACATGGCGCGAAGACAGACTGGAACTTATCAAAATGTCACTTGGAAATATATGGACACGGCTCGGAAACGGGCCGTGAATTGATTAACTTTCACCATATAAAGACAAAATGGATTGCACAATAAATTGTTGTTACTAGGTCAAAGATCAAAAGAGATCAATCGCATGCGAAAGCCACACAGAGACCGCAAGAAAAAAGTTCAAAGGCCGTCAGGCGCAATGAATTAAACTGAGTTGCTCACCGGTCAACTGCACAAGGCAGAAGATGGAGACTCTCCCCGGTGAAGCATTTAGGCACTCGCATGCGAAAGGCACTCAGAGACCACAAGAAAGTTCAAAAGCCCGTCAGGCGCAATGAATTAAACTGAGCTGCTCACCGGTCAATTGCACAAAGCAGAAGATGGAGACTCTCCCGGTTAAGCATTTAGGCAATCGCATGCGAAAGCCACTCAGAGACCACAAGAAAGTTCAAAAGCCCGTCAGGCGCAATGAATTAAACTGAGCTGCTCACCGGTCAATTGCACAAAGCAGAAGATGGAGACTCTCCCGGTTAAGCATTTAGGCAATCGCATGCGAAAGCCACTCAGAGACCACAAGAAAGTTCAAAGGCCCGTCAGGCGCAATGAATTAAATTGAGCTGCTCACCGGTCAACTGCACAAAGCAGAAGATGGAGACTCTCCCCGGTGAAGCATTTAGGCAATCGCATGCAAAAGCCACTCAGAGACCACAAGAAAGTTCAAAGGCCCGTCAGGCGCAATGAATTAAAACTGAGCTGCTCACCGGTCAACTGCACAAAGCAGAAGATGGAGACTCTCCCCGGTGAAGCATTTAGGCAATCGCATGCGAAAGCCACTCAGAGACCACAAGAAAGTTCAAAGGCCCGTCAGGCGCAATGAATTAAACTGAGCTGCTCACCGGTCAACTGCACAATGCAGAAGATGGAGACTCTCCCCGGTGAAGCATTTAGGCAATCGCATGCGAAAGCCACTCAGAGACCACAAGAAAGTTCAAAGGCCCGTCGGGCGCAATGAATTAAACTGAGCTGCTCACCGGTCAACTGCACAATGCAGAAGATGGAGACTCTCCCCGGTGAAGCATTTAGGCAATCGCATGCGAAAGCCACTCAGAGGCCGTGAGAGAAAGTTCAAAGGCCCGTCAGGCGCAATGAATTAAACTGAGCTGCTCACCGGTCAACTGCACAATGCAGAACATGGAGACTCTCCCCGGTGAAGCATTTAGGCAATCGCATGCGAAAGCCACTCAGAGACCACAAGAAAGTTCAAAGGCCGTCAGGCGCAATGAATTAAACTGAGCTGCCCACCGGTCAACTGCACAAGGCAGAAGATGGAGACTCTCCCCGGTGAAGCATTTAGGCAATCGCATGCGAAAGCCACTCAGAGGCCGTGAGAGAAAGTTCAAAGGCCCGTCAGGCGCAATGAATTAAACTGAGCTGCCCACCGGTCAACTGCACAAGGCAGAAGATGGAGACTCTCCCCGGTGAAGCATTTAGGCAATCGCATGCGAAAGCCACTCAGAGGCCGTGAGAGAAAGTTCAAAGGCCCGTCAGGCGCAATGAATTAAACTGAGCTGCCCACAGGTCAACTGCACAAGGCAGAAGATGGAGACTCTCCCCGGTGAAGCATTTAGGCAATCGCATGCGAAAGCCACTCAGAGGCCGTAAGAGTAAGTTCAAAGGCCCGTCAGGCGCATGAATTAAAAAGAGCTGCTTAATGAAAAGAGAGAACTTACCTTTAAAGATTGACGACGTGCGGCAAATAGAAAAAATAATTTGAAAAATAATTGAAAATTTTGCCCGATACCAAAAGCTAGAACACTTTTAAAAGTATCGAGGTCCGAACGGTACGAGAGTTGAGAATACACTGAAGCAAGGACCCCCAGCTCGGGCCTAACCTAACCGAACTACCTGTCTTATCATGGGAAATTTCAAAAGGTTCTCATGGGAAGTTCGAATTTGGAAGTTCTCACAAGGTAAAATGGCTCTATAATGATGACGTACGAGGAAAATTAAGTCCGAAACGGTAGGGGAAGGGGGGGGTACTTCTCAAGGTGGGTCGAGCTGCAGCTCTGACCTAAAATGATTCATTATTATTATTAACTCTTTGGAAATGGCTCACCCTGTATATATGTTGTTTGATTCCAGACCATGGTCCAAGTGGCAGCCTCTTTCAACTTCTACTGCTGTCATCAGTCGTTCTGTCATCCCTTCTGCTATCGGCGGAACATGCGGGCTTGTACACGCCTTGTCAAGGCAGTGCGCAAGGTAACTACAACTCCACATCTTCTTCACATCCCCGTCTTCTTCACAGTTTTTAACCTTGAAGACGGGTATACCTTCCTATTATTTTATATTGTAATAATTTATCTTTATCAAATAAATGGAAATGTTGTAAAAAAAAAACTAACCGTTTGCTACCCGGGGAATGATCAGGACAACCTCCTGTAATAATAATATTTCCGTGTCCGTGAAACAGACACAGATACCAAGGGCGAAATTAATAGACAACATCGATAACTTAAGTCATTGCTAAGCGTCGGTTTTCTCTATCTTACGCAGTACGCAATCCGTGACTTAGCGCCACAGAGGTATTACAAAAACGTCTATTAATTTCGCCCCTATGCATATAACGGTGGTGAGAGTATTATATGGACATCCTTTTTCTTAATAAATAAAAGACAGTAGTGATTGTGAAAGATATATGTTTCAATTGAATGTTTTTTAAAAAAATATAATACAACTTTCTTTTAATTATATGGACACCCAGATCCAATGTCTAAGCTCCTTTCATGTCCATTGATTCTATTTGGTTTTAAAGTCCTGTTTTTCAGTTATTCAGGACGGGGGTTTTACCTTTTTACCAGCTACCCACATTAACGTCAACCGTACTGGGTTGAGCCTGCAAATAATTCACTCATAAAATGTGGGCTGGTACGAGCTGGAAACAGCAGGACAATGCTCCGAAAATGCTTAAATTAATTGCAAAGAAACCATACTCAATCTGAGCTATTATTTATTAACCCGGTTCGAGACTATCACACCCCCTCGGCATAGCTGTTGCTGCTACACCAACACCAGCAACATCTTATCCATCTTGCATTAGTAGTCAAGTGGTTAAGGCGCTAGTCTGGTAATTCAGGTAGCGTGGGGATCCGTCGGTTTGAATCTCACCCAATGCATGAATTTTTCCTCATTGATTTGAGTATATAACTATTGAATAATGAGACTCTGAGGGTTGGGTAGTAGAATATACGAATTAAATTTATGTAGACTTTTAGTGAAGTAATTTGTCGACACATTTTAGACATACAAATGAAACAAAATTCATAGTATTTTAAACAACATTACACACACAGGACATGGAAGGAGCCCAGAACATTGCTTCTGAGCGTCCAGGGGGGTTAATACCCTTATTTTTCCTTCCACCACCATGACACAACCATCATAGACACGGATAAAAAAGTAAAAAAAGCTTTAAGCATGAACCTCGCCTGATGGTTACCTTCTACTTAAGATTCTTATTATTATTTGCTTCACCCAGGTGTATGGAGAGGAGTTTGGAGTAGTCGGCACAATGGATAGCAAGATCATCTCGTCAGACCTGTTCAAGAAGGATATCAAGTGCAAGAGCCACAAAATGTCGGAGCACTCCAGTTCCCAAGCCTCCCCCATCAAGCGGAAAGATAGCGTTTCTAAGAAAGATAGGTAAGTGATCACTGATCAATGTATATCTTGGTAAAAATATAGGTAAGTAATGAAACCATTTATTCGAATATGTTTTTCTTGATTCAGTTCTCTTATATCCAGGTTTAACTGAACAACAGTTATATTTTCAGGATCACAGTCACCGTGGCCTAGTGAGTGAGCGCGCCAGGCATTTGACCTGGGTTCGGGGCAGAACTTTTTCTACGCTCTACTCATACCTCGTGAGGGAAAATGAGTAGCTGTTATAGTGTGAGCAGCGACCAGTGACGGAAATTGATATACAAAAGGATCTTGCGATATTGAAGATACCGAAAACTCACTAGAATTGTGATAATAATAACATAGTAGTATAAAATTGCTTACATAACGTGTTAGCCCCTTAATAGATTTACCCGTTCTTCCGGCATTATTATTATTGAGAAAAAAACCACTAAGAAACATATTTATTATATTATTTTCTGTCCATAGTCGGGCTTTGATCCTTGTTAGGAACATAAACTTGTTAGGAAGGGTTGGGTGGAAGAGATTGCCACAGGCAATAACCCCGCCCTTTAGGTAGGACATTATTGTTATTTTCTTTTCTTTTTTACTTATTTATTTTGTCATTTGTTTGTTTTTTTTTTCTTCTTTCTTTTCTTAATTTTATACTGTTGCCTGTTTGTCCTCCTAATAAAGCTTAAAAAAAAAAAAAAAACTATAGATATTTGTATATTGTAGAACATAAAGTCTCGACAGGTGCCGCACCCGAACTTTAAAGCTATTATTATTATGAAATGCTTTATGGGATACAAAGACATATACAGGGTGAGCATAAAGTCTCACCCCACCCCCCGTATCTCGAGAATGGCTGAAAATAAAAGAAAACACAAAAACACGTATCCCTTCGATTTTAGGGGGATTATTATTCCGCTATAAAAAATTTGCCTACACGGCCCCAGTCAGGCTGGGCAATCTGGGCATGGACCAACTTTAAAAACTTCAATTGAATGGTATGTCTTGTGGCATATCGTTCTAAAGGTCTCATAGAAAAAGTTCATTACAACAAATTTCAGTGAGCTACGACTTACTGTTCTCGAGATACAGGGTCGGACGTTCTACGTAATATCCATATATGTACGAATTTCAATGTGGTGAAGCACAAGGCCTCTTCACAATTTTTGTGGGTAGCGCAGCATTACTAAGAGCCTCCTTTACATTTCGAATTATTCTATTACATTAATTTCTTTTTACTCTGGTAATGCCGCCACTGGTCGTTACTCATACAAGTAACTACTCATTTTTCCTCACGAGGTATGAGTGGACCCCGAACATCCAAGTACAGAGCAGAAAAAATCCTCCCCCGCTGGGAATCGAACCCAGGTCACCATGTGTGCAATGCCTAGCGCGCTAACTCGCTCTGCCACAGTGACTCTTAATATCCATATATTTTGACCTATAACTCGTTGACCGTAAATTACAGAAAAATGAAATTTGTTGATAATAACTCCTTATAGCAACAAGTTAAAACTTGATTTGTTTTTTCGTTAAAATTTTTCGGACTGTTCGTCCGGCTGGCAGACGAAACCGACCAGAAACTAATATCAACAGAGTACGTCGAGTTATAACTTTTTCGACAGGGCTTGTCATAAGGAGTTATTATCAACAAATTTCATTTTTTTTTAATTTACGGTTAACGAGTTATAGGTCAAAATATATGGATATTACGCAGGATGTTCGACCCTGCATCTCGAGAACGGTAAGTTGGAGCTCACTGAAATTTGTTGTAATGAACTTCTCTCTATGAGACCTTTAAAACAATATGCCACAAGACATACCATTCTATTTAAGATTTTAAAGTTGGTCCATGCCCAGCCCAGCCTGACTGGGGCCGTGTAGGCAAATTTTTTTTTTTGGCTGAAAATTAATCCCCCTAAAATCGAAGGGATACGTGTTTTTGTGTTTTCTTGTATTTTTAGCCATTCTCGAGATACGGGGGGTGGGGTGAGACTTTATGCTCACCCTGTATATGTACAATACAAATAATCTCTATATATAAAACAGAAAAAAGGACTACCTACCTACCTACCTATGTTTGTTTGTCCGGAGTTGTTTAGCCAAAACGGTAAGAGATAGCGAAAAATGTCTCAGAATTGACCCCCCCAAAACCATTATCGCTCTGTCCAGAAAAATTATAAAAAGTTCAAAAAGGCATTGCTGTCCAGCAGTACGGTCATGCCTTAGTAAATTTGAAATTTAGTCCCGTTGCAAAGCACGGCTAAACGGCTAGTTATTATATAAAAAATGGACAATAAAATAGAAAGAAATAGATAAATACATACGTCCTAACTAAAGGGCGGGGTTATTGCCTATGGCAATCTCTTCCACCCTAAACCAAAATCTAGCAACAATAAACCGCTTATATTCTTGAATGGTTTATATGCTACAGTGTGTGGAACATAAACTATAGATAGTCATTATTTATACTATTATTGTTTTCAGGATCGACAAGAACACGGTGGACGGGGGCTCCTCCAAGGAATCTACCAAGGACGCCGAGCTGTCTGAGGAGGCCAAGAAGATCCCGAGGAAGAAACCAGAGGAGAAAGTCAGAGATTCTCATCCCATACTCAAGTACTTGAAGTCCCAGGTAATAATAATAATGGTTGGGTGGAAGAGCTCAAGCAATTTGAGAATCCTGCCATTAAAGCCTTAAAAAAAAAATAATAATATCGCCTTATTTATACTGCCCGATTAATACTAGTAAAGTCCCATTATTCCAGCAGTAAGCCCAAGACATATTATTATGTGGTAAAAATTCCAAATGGGAGGATAACATGTCATGTCCCGGCCAGGTTTCGAACCCACGACCTCTGGAATCTTTGGATTCACAGAGTGCCGCCTTTACCACTGAGCTACCGGGACAGGTAAGATATCTTGAGGAATTCTCATCCCATACTCAAGTACTTGAAGTCCCAGGTAAGATATCTTGAGGGATTCTCATCCCATACTCAAGTACTTGAAGTCCCAGGTAAGATATCTTGAGGGATTCTCATCCCATACTCAAGTACTTGAAGTCCCAGGTAAGATATCTTGAGGGATTCTCATCCCATACTCAAGTACTTGAAGTCCCAGGTAAGATATCTTGAGGGATTCTCATCCCATACTCAAGTACTTGAAGTCCCAGGTAAGATATCTTGAGGAATTCTCATCCCATACTCAAGTACTTGAAGTCCCAGGTAAGATATCTTGAGGGATTCTCATCCCATTTATTATTATTATTATTATTATAAAACCTGGTTGCAGGGTTTCGTCTGAAACACCATACAATTAACACTGCGACCTAGTAAGATCTATTGTGACCAGGGAGAAAATCTCTCATCCTATTTCCCAGTTCTGTGCCTATGGCGGCCCAACTGGGCTTAGTTGAGAGTGGTTGTCCATTGCTTAACGCCCTAAGTCCAGAAACCTGTTCCCTTCATGAGAAGTGTCAGTCTCTGGACGAGGTGTTCTTGGTTATGGAGATCTTCGAGATTATTGGATTCGAAAATCCTAAATCTCCTGTTATCCAGCGCCTCACATTCGAAGAGAATGTGTGTTGCTGTTTCTTCTTCCAGACCACATAGCCTACAATCGATTGGTTCTCCTCTAGAGAGTCCTAATCTGTGTAAGTGTTTCCTAAGTGGTCCGTGGCCAGTGAGTAGGCTCACTATTAATCTTAGTTTATTTCTGTTGAGTGACAGAGATTCCTGAGTGAGTTTCTTGGAGTATCCTGTTAGCGTCAGCTTAGAGTGTCGCATGCCACTGGAGTTTCTCCAAGCTTTATTTGCTTCCTCCATGACCCATTTCCTGGCACTAAAACGGACCAGGCATTTGGGTATGGCCAGCACCGGTTCAGGGCCAGTGAAGCTTTTTTCTGCAGCCTCTCTTGCTAGGAGATCTGCAGCCTCGTTGCCTTGGAGACCACTATGCCCTGGAATCCATTCCAAGTTTACCTTGTTATGGGTGGCTAGTTCATTAAGTGTTCCAACACACTCCCATACCAATTTTGACTTCACTTGGTATGTTTCTAAAGCTTTGAGGGCGGCTTGGCTATCGGAGAAAAAAGTAATATTCTTCCCTTTCCAGCCTATTTCCAGTGCGTGCCTGGCTCCCATTATAATGGCGAAAATCTCGGCCTGGTACACTGTTGCCAGTGTACCTAAGCTTTCAGATTTTCTACAGAAGCCTGGCCCGCAAAGGCCCGCCCCACTGCTTCCACTCATGCGAGATCCATCTGTATAGTATTTGATACCCGCATGAGATAATATTTCTTGGCTTGATTCCTTTTCCCAGTCTGACCTAGGTCTGACTAGTACTTCGTAGGAAAGGTCAAGGTTGTTTTTGGGAATCATGTAGTCAACCGGCATATTCTGCTTGTATGTCACATGAGATTTCTCAATCAGTTCCCTGTATCGGGCGGGTAGCCTGCCAGAGCGACTGATTGATTGCCTGAAAGCACCCATGATGGCCTCCCCCTTGATAAATAAATATAAGGGTGGAAGCCCTAGAATGACTTCCAAAGCTAATGTGGGTGCTGTTCTGAAGCAACCAGAGATCATCAATAAAGCTGACCTCTGTGTTGATTCCAGCTCCCTCTGAGCAGTTAGCTGCTCAGCTTTCTTCCACCATATGCAGGATGCATATGTGATTCGAGGTCTGACTATAGCAGTGTATATCCAGCGAGTTACTGCTGGTGTCAGACCCCAAGTTTTGCCAACAGACCTTCGTGCAATATGAAGTGTGGCCTTAGCCTTGTCTGTGGTTTTCTTAATGTGCTGATTCCAGGTCAATTTCTTGTCGAGATAAACTCCGAGAAACTTGACTTCTTCAGCAATTTCAATTCTTTCACCAAAAATTTTGGGTGCCTGGACGGCGCCTAGCTTATGTTTTCTAGTGAAAGGTACTAAAGTGGTTTTCAGAGGGTTGACTTTAACCCCCCTACTCAAGCACCACTTTTCAACTATTGAGAGAGCATACTGAAGTAGTTCTGACAAAGTTGTTTTGTATTTTCCTCGGACTAGGATGACAAAGTCGTCCGCATACCCGAGGGCAAAGAAACCAGCCTTATCTAGTTCGTTAAGAAGCTCATCCGCAACAAGATTCCATAACCTTGGAGAGATGACTCCCCCCTGAGGACAGCCCCTGGTTGCATTGATTTCTTTTTTCGACTCTAAGAGTTCGGCGATAATTGTCCTCGATTTGAGGAGCTGTGTAACCCATTCGGAAATAGTTTTACCTGCTCCCGAGATGGATTTAATTATGGAGTCCAAAGAGGTGTTATCAAAGGCACCCTCTATGTCTAGAAAGACAGCCATGGCAATCTCTTGATTATTCAGCGCTAATTCAATCTTGCTAACAAGTTCGTTCAGCGCTGTTTCAGTAGATTTGCCTCGCTGATAAGCATGCTGATTGGGGTTGTGAGGAATCCTATATATGAAGTCCTCTTCCAGACGCCAATCGACTAATCTTTCAAGTGTTTTCAAAAGAAAGGATGAGAGGCTAATTGGTCGAAAAGACTTAGCCTGGCTCAGATTTCTCCGGCCTGGCTTAGCCAAAAAGACGACTTTTGCTCTTCTCCAACACTTGGGAATGTAACCCAGGGCCAGACTAGACCTGAACAGCTTGCACAGTACTGGACCTATGAGGTCCAATCCTTCTTGCAATAGAACTGGATAGATTCCGTCTGGTCCTGGGGATTTAAAAGGTTTGAATGTGGATACTGCCGCTTTTACCCTTCGATTAGTGACCGCAGCCTTAGCCTCCTCCCAATCCTGTTGAGTTGGCACCTGGTGGGAGCCTTCTTCAGGATGTGAGGGATTCAGCCCAGTTGTGGCACAGATATGTCCGGGAAAATGTGCGTCAAGTAGCACTTCAAGGGTTTCTTTACTATCGCTAGTGTGTGAGCCATCAGGTTTGACTAGTGTACCTATTCCAAAGAAAGGGTCCCTTGCCATTAGCTTTTGGAGACGCGCGGCTGAGTCGAAATTTTCGATACTACCACAGAACGTCCTCCATGAGCTCCTTTTGGCCTTTCTTATTTCTGTGTTATAAACTGTGAGTGACCTGTGATAGGCTTCCCTATTACCATCCCTCTTAGCTTTATTCCACAGTTTCCTAGTTTTCTTTCGAAGGTTTTCTAGGTTTTTACTCCACCAGACTGGTTGTTTGGTGTGATTTTTATGTGTAATCGGACAGCAATTGTCAAAAGATTTCAGAAGTGCATCCTCCAAAGAGAGAGCAGCTTCATCTAGAGTCCTGCTGTCCTTTACATCCACTTCTACCAGTTCTCTTCCAAGAGATGTTCGGAAGAGTTGCCAGTTGGCTTTCCTGGGATTACGATATGTAGCGGATGGACCTTTATCGGTTGATAACCTGAAGAAAATGTATTGGTGATCAGATAATGAAATTATCTCATCTAATACCCTCCAGTTGTCTATGACTCTCGCCATTCTCTGAGTTCCTATAGTGATATCTATTACCTCAGTTCTAGCTCTAGTGACAAACGTTGGTTCATTACCAACATTAAAAATCAATAGGTTATAATTATTTATAAAGTTAAGTAGTAACTCACCTCTATCGTTGACATCTGATGATCCCCAAGTGGAATGATGTGAATTAGCATCCGTGCCAATCAGGTAGTCCTGGTCTTCCTCCCTCATGTGATTGACGAAGTCCTGGAGCTCCGGGCTTATGGGGTCAGCATTTTCAAAAGGTAGGTAGCAAGAAGCAAATATGTAGCTTTTGCTTTCCCTTCCCTCTTGAACGTTGATTTTGACTGCGGTCATGTCTCTAGTAATGTAGGTCCACATGGGTAAGCATATAATCCCTTCCTTTACAAAGATACAAGACCGAGGATTTGCCGAGGTATGGTCATAAATGACAGTACCTCTACTTTCTCCAAGCCCTGCTACTCTACCATTAACCAGATATGGTTCTTGGATGAGTGCGAGCTGTATGTTTTTTTCCAAAATGATTTTGTTGAAATGAGCACTGGGTGCTTTAGCGTGGTGAAGGTTTATTTGAACCACGTCTATCATTTTGGAGTTATTATGTCCTTGTTTCGGACTTCTTTTCGAGACTCGTCACAGTCACCCTACCAAAGCCCAGGTTTATAAAACCTTTAGCTTGGATAGTTGACCACGAGTCTTGATCCATCCGAACAACAACCCTCTTGCCTTGAGGAGTTTTTTCTGTGTGAAGCACCCTCCATTTTGAAGTGCTGAAACCACCATTTTGACCGTCCACCTTTTGGAGGATGGTCTCAGGGGTTTTGTCCCTCAAAATTTCCGGTGCCACAAACATGGCTCGAACGCCTTTAGCGAGTTCACTTGCTGGAACTGATTTCAGCAAGGCTCCCTGCCAAGGCACCATGTCAGCACAGACACTGTTGACCCAGCCTGCTGTAGCATCGTCACAGCAGTACAGCATGACTGCACCACCATTTAAACGAATACCGTTGAAGCTGGGATTGATGGTATTTTGTCCATCTATCTTATCCATAATGGAAGCTTGGATTAGCCTGAACTGCTCATCCGTTACCTCCACTTCTGGATAGTCCTGATGGACAATGGCCATCTTTACTGAGGTTGAAGAACCACTGTAAGACGGCTTTACCTCATTTAAGCGATGTCGCTTCTTTTGAGGGTTTTCTTCTAATTCTTCCGAGTTGGGAGTCAGCTCATTTCTACTCCTTTTAACGGGTGTAGATTTGGGCGTCCCAGCCTCGGCGTTCTGAAGGGCGGCAAGCTTGAGCTTTTGGCGCTTTTTCAGCTGTGCCCCAGTAACCCTTTTAACGAGAGGTGGTCTCTTGGGAGTCAGTCCACCGACCGCAGTGGCCAATGTACTAGCAAGGTCTAGAGGACCCGCCTGTACATTTCCCCCTACACTCGATGGTCCTCCTGTGTTGAGAGCCTCCGTTAGGGCCAGGGCACTCTGACGTCTCTTTTTGAGACGTTGCGCTCCCGACATCTTCTTTTTCTTCTTCTTGGCGCCAATCTTCAGCTTTGACAGAGGGTCAGAGATGGACTCCGTGTGTGAGGCCCCCGATTCACTCAGTAGCCTCTCCTCACGCGCCTTCTCGTCTCCATCTGTGTCCACCGAAGGTTTGCCAGAAGGTACAAGAATGACAGATGACTCTTCTGTACTGGCCAGAACTGAGTCAATCTGCATATCTAGATCTTGATCCAGTGGTGAGTTTCCCACTAGTGTGGGTGCCTCTCCCTCTGGATCTGCAGTTTTAAGAACTGCCTGAGAAACACTGATTTTGTCATCCCATACTCATGTACTTGAAGTCCCAGGTAACATATCTTTTGGGACGTAGATATTTTGTCTGGCAGAAACCTGCAAATAAGATAACTGAAGGGGCGGGATTTCTTTATCTTTTATCCAGGTTTCTCCAATTAAGAGATTATCTTCCCAAAATTGACCTGAAAATCGTTCTCTTATATCCAGTTTTCTCTCAAATCCATTTTCTCTTACATCCAGATATCTCTCATATCCAGGTTGCTCTCATATCCAGGTTTCTCTTATATCCAGGTTTCTCTCATATCCAGGTTTCTCTCATATCCAGGTTTCTCTTATATCCAGGTTTCTCTCATATCCAGGTTCGACTGTATACTTTTGTGTCTAATCTATTACTTTCAATTACCAGGTCCGAGATGTATTCCACGCCCCGATAGCCGCCCTGATCAAAGGGGCGGTCGTCCTAACCGAAGACCAGTAGCCCATTCCAGAAAAACTACTCTCATAATCTCCAAATCTCTCTTTCAACTGTCACACAACGCACTCTGATAGGTTCACTTTTGAACGCAATAACCAATGAGAGGGGATTTGAGACTGGAGATTGTTTCTGGAATGGGCTACAGTACTCCATTATATTCTATTTAATCTATTCTATTCTAGTCTACCCACTAAAATTGTGATATAATAACACAAAGAAACACATTTATTTTATTTATTTACATCACGATAGTTGTGACATCACGAAAGTGATCAACACAAAATATGATAACTAATGTTCTATATGTATACTTTCTATTCTGTTTTTTGCACATGGGCTCTTTTGCCTTAAATCTAAGATCCACAATGTAAATACCTTATTATGTTCTATTTAATCTAATCTATTAAATTCTATTCTATTCCTAGGTACGTAATGTAAATATTTAATTTTGTCTAACCTATTACATTTTATTCTAAGGTCCGAGACGTATTCCACGCCCCGATCGCCGCCCTCATCAAAGGGGCGGTCGTCCTCACCGAAGACCAGTACTCGGACGTCCTGCCCATCCTGTGGGAGCTGCTGCTGGAGTGGAACCAGGAACTGGTGGCCACCGCGGCCTCTCTGTTCATTGTGGCCGCAGTGAGGGCCCCGGCCGCGGCCACGGATCTGATGCACTACCAGCTGCAGCACCCGGAGCCTGCAGTCCGCATTGCCGCCATACAGAGGTATTTTCAATAATAATAGGATAATTCATGTACATCTAGTACAACTTCTCACTTTTCTGTTGATACTGATTAAAATAGAGAGGTTAGTTGATGGCATTGATATTCAGAACTATTACTTGCTGATGAGAGCAAATAAGCTCGAAACGTCTATCCAGGTCTGTTCTGATTTTCTTGTACATCTAGTACAACTTTTCACTTTTCTGTTTGGATGGATAGGCTACAATACCACAAGCGTCTGTTTCATGGCTACGAAAAAAAAAAATAAATAATAAAAAAAACAGACGTAACTCGAGTCGGGAAAGTAAGTCATCAAAGTTCGAATCCAGGGGCCGCCATACAGAGGTATATTCAATAATAATAAGATGGGATGGGTAGGCTACAACACCACAAGCGTCTGTTTCATGGCTACGAAATAAAAATAAAAAAAATGTCTGTGAAACAGACGTAACTCGAGTCCGGAAAGTAAGTCATCAAAGTTCGAATGCAGAACATACAGAAGTGTTTTAATTATACATTCACATTAGGATATTATCTCACTTGCCTTTATCCCATACTAGCTAATTAAGATGTCAAATATAAATAACATGTTAGGTAATGCTACCTGCATGTTAGGTACATTGCCTCATGCAAGTGGGATGGATTAAGTGTATCTTGTCACACTAAAAGACCCAGTATAGTATGGAGTATGGGTCTTTTTTTTTTTTTTTTTTTTTTTTTTTTTTTAGTAGTCTTCCTTGGCAAAACTTGTACTCTGGGGTAATATATCAATGTTTATATCTCCCATTATTTTTTTGAGATTATTTCATAAAAAATACTCTTTACAATCATATCTCGGCAACCTCAAACACTGCCGCCCCATCTTCACAACCAACACCACGAATTCGATTTTATATGTACGTAGTTCCGAGATAGGTCTCTTGTTTTTGTGACATTTACTTGAAAGTTAATCCTCTTACCACCGTGATTTAGGTATCAATACCTATCTCACGGACACGGAATTATTATTATAAAAAATAACGTGTTCAAAAAAAAAAATCCATTTTACAAAAGTTCCCTACTTAATAATAATAATGTGTTTTATTGTACATTTCTTTCACATTACATAGTTACATATAAGATATAGCACATAGGAAAAGAAATATTAAAGTGAAACTGTGTATGTTTTACACAGATTTATCACACTAAGAGACCCAGTATAGTTGTTGTAGCCAGCTTGGCTACAGCTGGAGGGTTGAGTGATGGTCTCCAGCCAACTTTATTTCAAAGTTGGCTCGTCCTGAACCACATATTTCTATGTGCGATCAACCATCATGAGGACATAGACTTTTCTTTATAAGCCATTAAACCCTCAGGAAACTAGCTTGGCTTGTAAGGGTTGGCTAGTCTGTTCTCTGTTTATAGTCCTCTAGCGAGACACTGGTCTTCTCCCTGTTAAACGTCCCCCAGCCAGACTAACCCAGTATAGTATGAGTCTCTTGTTTTTGTGACATTTACTTGAAAGTTGCAAGTCCTCCTCGCCCTAGGTTCCAGGTGCTGTGGAAGCTGCGCTACCAGGTGTGGCCTCGCATGGAGGAGTCCGCCCACGTCACGTTCAAGGTCCCGCCCCCCGGCATAGAGTTCACCCTGCCCTCCCCCAAGATCGGGAGTGAGTCTCTGCCCGTGGTAGACCCGCCCTGGATGCCTCAGGTCAAGACTAAGGTGGACGAGGTGCAGCTCAGTCAGGAGAGTCATGTGAGTCAGGAGAGAGTCAGGAGAGTCATGTGAGTCAGTAGAGTCAGGAGAGTCATGTGAGTCAGTAGAGTCAGGAGAGTCATGTGAGTCAGTAGAGTCAAGAGAGTCATGTGAGTCAGTAGAGTCAGGAGAGTCATGTGAGTCAGTAGAGTCAGGAGAGTCATGTGAGTCAGGAGAGTCATGTGAGTCAGGAGAGTCAAGAGAATCAGGAGAGTCGTGTGAGTCATGAGAGTCATGTGAGTCAGAAGAGTCATGTGAGTCAGTAGAGTCAGGAGAGTCATGTGAGTCAGAAGAGTCATATGAGTCAGGAGAGTCAGTAGAGTCAGGAGAGTCATGTGAGTCAGGAGAGTCAGGAGAGTCATGTGAGTCAGGAGAGTCATGTGAGTCATGAGAGAGTCATGTGAGTCAGGAGAGTCATGTGAGTCAGGAGTCGTGTGAGTTAGGAGAGTCATGTGAGTCATGTGAGTCAGGAGAGTCATGTGAGTCAGGAGAGTCATGTGAGTCAGGTGAGTCAGGAGAGACATAAGAGTCATGTGAGTCAGGAGAGTCATGTGAGTCAGGAGAGTCATGTGAGTCAGGAGAGACATAAGAGTCATGTGAGTCAGTTTGGTAACCTAGAGGTCTTGACCTGGATGCCTCAGGTCAAGACCAAGGTGGACGAGGTGCAGCTCAGTCAGGAGAGTCATGTGAGTCAGTAGAGTCATGTGAGTCAGTAGAGTCATGTGAGTCAGTAGAGTCATGTGAGTCAGTAGAGTCATGTGAGTCAGGAGAGTCATGTGAGTCAGTAGAGTCATGTGAGTCAGGAGAGTCATGTGAGTCAGGAGAGTCATGTGAGTCAGTAGAGTCATGTGAGTCAGTAGAGTCATGTGAGTCAGTAGAGTCATGTGAGTCAGTAGAGTCATGTGAGTCAGGAGAGTCATGTGAGTCTGTGCGTCGGTCTGGTAACCTAGAGGTCGCGGGTTCGAAACTCAGTGCAACATTAATATTATTATTACGATTCCTTGTAACGCGCAAATCTCGGAAACTACTCGACGGATTTTAATGAAATTTTGCACACATCTAGGAGCCATATTGTAGATGGTCCCATTTTAAATTCATCGAATTCGTACTAGCGGTTCTGGGTGAAAGAGACCATGCGCCTGACCACTAACTTTTTACTTAAACGCTTATATCTCGTGAACGGTACACCCGATTTTGATGAAATTTTGTATGTGTATACATATTATTGTTTTACATATGCTATCTATTTATTTTTTAATTAATTATAATTTGAATCTGATATTTAAGAAAATTCAAAATTTTGGTCAAAAAAGTAAAAAAAAAATAAGGACCACGACTTGCCTAGTGATGGCCGCGAGCTGCGAGGCGAGGCGAACTGTTCGCGCGAACTGCGAACGCGAGTTGGGCAAAAACTCGCCTCGCACCTAAAAAAGTTCGCGCGAGGCGAACTGTAAAAAAACTCGCCCCGCGCGAGCGCGAGTCGTCATTTCTGCGAGGCGAGGCGAACTACACTAAGCAAAACAAAATAGGGGCCACCTGTATTTTCTAAGATCATCGTGTATAGTACACCTTGGATTGAAAGTTTATTCTTGTTATCGTACTTATCTTGTTAATTAGACTCTCTGGCATGAATTGTGACCTTAACTTGAACAAATGGCATGAGGTAAATATCATTATTTGAGATAATAATAAAAATAGTTTATATTCCAATCTCGAACGGTTTAGTTGATTACCTTAATATTTTTTCTTAATAACATTTCCTCTTGATTTAAAGTCACTTTTAGTGTTTCTTACCGACATGCCGAGGGTTCGACACCATTTCAGTCAAGAATTGCGTATCAGAGCCGTAACTCTACTTGAAGAGGTTCTTTCTCAGCGGAGTGTGGCCAACAGGCTTCAAGTGTCACGGCGAGCCATTCAAAATCTATGGAGTCGTTACCAACAGACTGGAATTTTATCAAGAAGACCAGGAAGTGGGAGAGCGCTTGAGACAGCGCTCAACCACTGGGAGAGAAGACCGATTTATAGCCAGGACAGCCCTGCAGGAACGGTTCACATCCGGCCCCCGCGTACAAATGGACCTCCAGGAGTGCTCGAACACAGTTGTAAGTGCTCAAACTATTCACAACAGATTGAGAGAGGTACAAATTCGCTGTAGGAGAAAAGTTCGTAAACCTAAACTTGGTTCTGGATACCGCACTGCAAGATTAAGGTGGGCTAGAGAACACCTGCACTGGACTGATGAGGAATGGAAGTGTGTGCTCTTCTCGGATGAATGTAAAGTGAAATTTGAAACCGACGATAGACGTATTTGAGTGTTCCGACGCTCAGGAGAGAGGTTTCAGAGCTCTTGTAATCATGAAGCACATCCTCATGGGGGACCAAGTGTTATGGTGTGGGGTGACATCAGTAGCAGAGGGAAAACCGATCTGGTTTTCCTTGTTGACGAAACGGTAACCTCTCAACTTTGTGTGGATAATGTCATCGTTCCCCATGTGCTTCCATTTAGCGAAAGAACCGGGTCTAACTTTATCTTCATGCATGATAATGCCCGCCCCCATACGGCAAGAGCCGCTGTTGAGGTATTACAAGCAGCGGGGATCAGGGTTCTCGGCTAGCCAGCGATAAGCCCAGACTTCAACCCTATTGAACATGCATGGGATTACCTTAAGAGGGAGATTAAAACCCTAAAAGACCAGATCCAGACTCAAGATCAGCTCATGGAGGCGTTAACAGCTGCATGGAACAGTATTCCGGAAGAGCGCATCCATGTACTCATCCAAAGCATGCCAAGAAGAGTCCAGTCATGTGTAACAGATCGTAGAGGTCACACTCGGTACTAAGGAGCCGATAAATTTCAATTCCTTCTTGGTATGTTGTTGTGATGGTTGAACAAGCGTCTTAACTTTTATTCTCAAGTTTGTTCTAAAACGACCATTTTCAAAAAATAAATAAAAACCTTGATTTTTTTTAATAAAAACTCGTTTGTTTTTACCTAATTAGTTAGAGAAGAATATATTGGAGTAATTTCAACCTTTTATTTCATATTTAAACCTATACATTTGAAGTAGTAGGTCCGAATCTCTAAAAATACTTGTGGCCCCTATTTTGTTTTGCTTAGTGTAGTTCGCGCGAGCGGTTCGCAGTTCGCGCTAAATACTATGTTAATCTCATAGGGAAACTTTTGCAATAGTAACGTTTTAATAGATCATTTGATTGGAATAAAAATACCAAGTGGGTTGTTTTGAAAAGTACTTTAAATTTAAACAGGAGCGGCCGTTTGGAAAATGTTTTTGGGGTCCTGCCACATAAACTGGACTAACATGGAATTTATAGAGTCGCAGTTTGTAAAGACTTAAAACTCATGAGATTTTCGCGCTAGATACCATGAGGTAGGGTGGTTAAATTTACTTATTTCCGCTCCAAGAAAGTTAAATGTCAATATTTACACTGATGACTCATTATTACATGATATTTATAATTTCGTAATAAATATTATAATGGGTCGTTATAGTATATTCAAATGCAAAAATTACAGTACTTATAACTTATCAATATACAGAGTATACAGTATGTTTCAGAAAAGGTGGCCACCCCCTCGTAACTTTTGAACGCGACGGAATTTTTCAATTCTGTAAAGTCCTAGGCATAGGAAGTGTCCTATGGCCCATCCTGTGGTCATATTTATTTTTGGCCCCGGTCAGCCCTTCCGGCTTTTAGGCCATATTTTTTCATTTTTCTCGCGAATTTTAAATGGAATGCTATATTTTTTATTCCTGTTAATTAAAGTCCAAGTTAGGCTGAGTATAATGAGCTTTTAAAATTTTCAAAAACCTTATCAGGGGCGGAGCTAGTAGGGTGCAAGTTTCAAATTTGTTACACCCTGTATTTCAGCGTTAGTTAGATTTTTTAGTACTTTTTTTATGTTCATAGGTTCAAAATATTGTTTTACACCATATGAAATCAAAAAAATATTCTTGTTTACTTCTAATCAGGGTCATAGTAAGGTTTTTGTAAAAGTACTTTTTTTCTCACGTCAATTTTTCCGTAAATTAATGGTGTTCTCGAAATTGGCATTTTTAGAGGTGAAAGTCTGCAGTGACATATGTTTTTTATGCTTGAAATCGAAAGAAAACTTAACGGAGAAGCGATTAAGATCATAAAAAAAGCCATTTAACCTGCTAGTTTTTTCACGACAGTGTCCGGTAAAGTGGGTGAATTTCGTATTGGATTTTTTTTTTGTTGAGGAAACACAATTGACATTGAAAATAAATAATATCTAATAAGGGAATAATACTTCAATAAAGATAACTAAATGCGAAATTAAATGAAAATTATTTCTTCTAAATCAGTGCCGGATATTTTTTTTTTTTTTTTTTTTCTTTTCTCTCTCTCTTTTTTTCACTTTTCAAAGTGCAACTTGTATCATTAACGGATAATGCTGCTTCTAAAGTCGGCCTAGGGGTCCCCTCTTGAGACAATTTTAGTTGGTAAGTTGGTAAAATCTGTAGAAAACACATTGTCAATAATTCTGGAGTCAGTCCGATGGCGCTTTGAATGCAACGATTCTTGTAGGATCACCGAAGTTAAGCAACGTCCAGCGAGGAGAAGACTTCGTGATGCTGGCATTCCGGCCTAACCCAGGCTGGGTGAGATAAATGTGTTTAGGAGGTTGGTGAGTTTCTTGCGAATGGAATGTAACACCCCGTTATGATATGACCATGCAGTTGAAACGCGATATTAAACCCAAATTTAAAAAAAATCATACTGGTGTTGCTAGTAATGAATACCAGGTCTCTAAATAAAAATCTAATTATCTCGAAATTTAAGAGAAAAAATACCAGGTCAAGTACCAAACTCTTGAGGGTGAAAATTAAACCAATTTAATTATTTTAAAGAGGAGAAGAGAAAGAGAAAGAGAGAGAAAAAAAATTATCCGGCACTGATTTAGAAGAAATAATCTTCATTTAATTTCGCATTTAGTTATGTTTATTGAAGTATTATTCCCTTATTAGGTATTATTTATTTTCTATGCCAATTGTGTTTCCTCAACAACAAAAAAATCCGATACGAAATTCACCCACTTTACCGGACACTGTCGTGTAAAAACTAGCAGGTTAAATGGCTTTTTTTATGATCTTAATCGCTTCTGCGTTAAGTTTTCTTTCGATTTTAAGCATAAAAAACATATTATTATGTCATTGCAGACTTTCACCTCTAAAAATGGCAATGTCGAGAACACCATTAATTTACGGAAAAATTGACGTGAGAAAAAAAGTACTTTTACAAAAACCTTACTATGACCCTGATTAGAAGTAAACAAGAATATTTTTTTGATTTCATATGGTGTAAAACAATATTTTGAACCTATGGACATAAAAAGAATACTAAAAAATCTAACTAACGCTGTAATACAGGGTGTAACAATCTTGAAACTTTCACCCTACTAGCTCCGCCCCTGATAAGGTTTTTGAAAATTTTAAAAGCTCATTATACTCAGCCTAACCTGGACTTTAATTAACAGGAATAAAAAATATAGCATTCCATTTAAAATTCAAGAGAAAAATGAAAAAATATGGCCTAAAAGCTGGAAGGGCCGACCGGGGCCAAAAATAAATATGACCACAGGATGGGCCATAGGGCACTTCCTATACCTAGGACTTTACAGAATTGAAAAATTCCGTCGCGTTCAAAAGTTACGAGGGGGTGGCCACCTTTTCTGAAACATACTGTATATAAAGAAAGGAGCCAGTCAAAATATCTCGTCTATGGAAGCGATTTTCAGGAAACCTTGAAACGCGTGTCTCATTATATGGAAGGGAAAACTTTTTCAGGGGGTTTAATTTTTCATACTTTTAACAGGGGCGGCCCTAGGGGGGTCAACTTTGGAATCTTAAATGGAACCACCCTATTTTTAATACATTTCTGCAAAGTAGTTGTCATTAAAAGTATTTTAGACAAGTTTGAGATTTTTAATCAAACAGTGCCGGAGATATCGTACATTTCATTTCACAGGTTTCAGTAATTTTTATAGGAAATAAATTGTATTTTTGTAAAAACTGGTGGGTCAATTCAAATGATGAAACTTTCCTGCCTTTTTGATAGCGTTATCTTTACCAGGGAAGATTTCAAGTGGTCAACTTTTCTTTATGTTGTAAAAACCATCTTTTTTCGAATATAACTTGTGAGAAATATATGCAATGATTTATGTTGTTCAATTTAAAATAAAACAGGGCCCGATTTACTTCAAATTAATGTGAAAAATTCTAAAACCCGCGTGCAGTAACTGGTCTCCGGCCCTGTCTAAAAATACTTTTAATGGTGACTACTTTTCCGAAATGTATTACAAATAGGGTGGTTCCATTTAAGATTTCAAAGACGACCCCCCTGGGGCTGCCCCTGTTAAGAGTATGAAAAATTGAACCCCCTGAAAAAGATTCCTCCTCCATATAATGAAACACGTGTTTCAGGGTTTTCTGAAAATCGCTTCCACACACGAGATATTTTGACTGGCTCCTTTTTTTATACACCCTGTACAATCTAAAATTATTTTTTGAAGCTATGTGTACTTTTTCCCATATATGATATGTTTTTCGGTCCAACGACTTATGCATTAAATATATCAAAAGAATTGTTAAAAAACAGAGATTTTATTATCCCTTTTTAAAGAACGATTCTGCATTGTTTGCATAAAAAAACATAATTTTCTTATGCTTTTTACCACCAGACACTCTGGAAGCGCGAGGCGAACTGCGCGAACTAAACTCGCGCGAACTGCGAGGCGAGGCGAGCGCGAACCGACGTAAGCGCGTGGCGAGGCGAACTAAAAATTTTGCGAGCGCGAGTTACAAAAAAGTTCGCCTCGCGCCCTGCGAGGCGAGCGCGAGTCAAGCCAAAGTTCGCCTCGCCTCGCGCTTTTGCCATCACTAGACTTGCCGATACAGAATTTTTTGTGGAATCTAGAATGTAGAAAAAACGGTATTCTACCAGATAAAACAAATTTGAAGAAAATTCGTTCAGTCGTTTTGGAGTTACAAGTAATTTTGTATTAAATCTCAAAATTTAAATCTCAAATTGTGTCCATAATTGGCAGTGTTTTTTTTATTGTATTTTTTTTACAGAGGACCCATTCTAGGCATTTTTATTTGGCTTCTAAGATGAGTGTTTTTGTTACATATTAGGGGAAATCATCCAGAATTTTATTTTATATTATGTTTTGAAGAAAATCAGAAACTTAAATTGAATTGTAATTTAGAATGTTTACCTCCCCGACTATGCATTACAATATTATACATCATCGTACAATAGATATTATTTTTATTTTTACTTAGAGAGGAGGTAAAACCTTCTTACCATTCAAGACGGAGTGTAGGCTTTAAGTGCTTATAATGGTGCGCTATACCTACTAAAAACCTCCTCTCTACCACCACTGATATACCCGGAACCGTGTTGTACATTACTTCGGGTGTTATTATACTACATATACATATACTACATAGTATACAGGGTGGACCAAAAAAAACGTTTACACCCGTTAATGGTAGATTACTGACGACATTTCCAGCTCGGATCTGCAATCCGTTTTTTCGGATTCGCCTTTATAACTGCACAAAGTGATTTTTTGCAACTTTCTGAAAAAGTCCGACTTTGGCTTATTCTTCAGGTCAGAACTTTTTTCCTGTTTAAGATGAGTTGATTCTGAACAATTCTGCAGAAAGCCAACAAAATTTAGATGTTTCTAGCTACACTACTTTGTTTTTTACGATTTGGTTTGGCATCTTTTTTGACACCTGAATAGAAAAAAAATTCTCATGTAAGTTTTTTACACTGTAAAACACTCAAGATTTGCCCGAGCAAATTTTGGCACAGACATGGGCAAGTTTGATAAAAGTTGGCGGCCACCCCAAGGATGCTAAAAAATAATTTTACGATTTTTTATCACGTGATCTTCTGGGGAAACAAACCAGGTAAGTCTCAAAAAATGATGTTCAAAATCTGAAAAGTGTTGACCGTGTAGGGTCGTCTTGTACTCAAAGAGTAATTAGCTATTTATGTCTGATAATTATTTTCCTTGGAATTAATTAAAGGCCAGTCAAATGAATGATTGTTTGTTTCTCGATGATAGTTTTCAAGCATATTTTTCTGCATTCTATGAAATATTATCTTTAAACTTCTTGAGTTTTTTTAGTACAAGTTACATTATTATAATTCGGATGCTGAAATGGCAGATATGCATTTAGCATATGGAGCTGCCAACAGGAACATTTGGGATCACGTGAAAAACATAGTTTACGAAATACCAGTGGAGACGCAAGAGTAGCAAGAATCCTGTTGGCATTCGATGACCTGACAGAAAAACCTGGAATCTTCCGCAACATTTGACAGAACATTATGAAGAGGTTCAACCTTTGCATCCAGGAAGGTGGACGCCACTTCCAACAGTTCCTCTGAGGGAATTGTGAAGGGAGAGAGAGAGAGAGAGAGAGAGAGAGAGAGAGGCAGAGAGCGAAAGAGAGACAGAGGTACTAAAGTCACCATTGGTTTCAAAAATTTGTGTGAGGAGAACAGCTATTGCTAAATCCATAGTGTGTACTATTGCTAAATAAAAAATGGCAACAGTCTTTTTTATTTTGTAGTCATGAATTTTTTGCTAGCTCTGGCGTTCGGACCGGGTTGGGATCTTCCGCATGGCAAGTGACTAGCTTACCACTGAGCTAATCGTGCGCATCTGTTTCTCATTGAGCATACTTACACAAAATGTTTTTTTAAATACCTTTTTGTATAAAACATAATAAAGACTGCATAGTATCAAAATAGTATAAAACATAATAAAGACTGCAAAAGTTTATTAATTTCACAAAATATTATCTTGTTATTTTCAAGACTTCTATTAAGAGTTGGCAATCGGTAAATATTTGTTATTTAATTAGTATTGTTTATGATAGAAGAACCTACCTACATATTTATCTGGATTTATTTCATAAACTCTATTTTCGTTTGGAAAATTCGCTAGTTTTTTTCTCTCGTAGGGAAGCATAAGAAAAACCATCCTTACATTATCAAGGCGGTCTCTCAGGGGCTTTCATGAATAATAATTATGCGTATTGTGATACCAATAGTCATTACCCCCAAAAATACCATAAGTTGTTGGTGTTACAACAGGTCAGATACAGGTATGAATAAAATATTCCATCAGATTTTTTGATAATTAAAATAATATAGACTTCCGAGAATTGAACCTCGGTCATTTGACTAACACTCTTAGCACTACCACATCTAGCTAATACCACTGACAACTTGAACAGCACGAAAATTATCATTTGAATTTTCCTAAATTGGCTGATGAAGGCATGTGAGACCGCGGTATTCAAAAAAAGCAATGTAAACAATTTTTGTAAACAATACAAGACGCCCTTACACAGTCTACAACTAGAAAACTCTTAGGATTTTTGAAGAGTTTTTGGCAAACATCTAATAATTTTTCCCAGAAGATCACGTGATAAGAAATCGTAAAATTATTTTTTAGCATCCTTGGGGTGGCCGCCAACTTTTATCAAACTTGCCCATGTCTGTGCCGAAATTTGCTCGGGCAAATCTTGAGTGTTTCAAAGTGTAAAAAAAATTACCTGAGAATTTTTTTTCTATTCAAGTGTCAAAAAAGTTGCCAAACAAAATCGTAAAAAAACAAAGTAGTGTAGCTAGAAACATCTAAATTTTGTTGGCTTTCTGCAGAATTGTTCAGAATCAACTCATCTTAAACAGGAAAAAAGTTCTGACCTGAAGAATAAGCCAAAGTCGGACTTTTTCAGAAAGTTGCAAAAAATCACTTTGTGCAGTTATAAAGGCGAATCCGAAAAAAACGGATTACAGATCCGGGCTGGAAATGTCGTCAGTAATCTACCATTAACGGGTGTAAACGTTTTTTTTGGTCCACCCTGTATATTATACTACAGTAGGTATTATTAGTAATAATTATTCTGTTTCAGCGCTCCCTAGTGACCGCCACTAAGACGCGGAAGAAACAGCAGACGGAGCTGATAAAGCTCGCGATGAAACAGCGAGAAGATAAGAATAGGAACGAGAGAGAGCATTTCCTCATCACCACTATTCCCATTACCAAGGAGGCTGCCTATGATCCCATCTCTCTGCATGCTGTGGGGGACCCTGACCATGATGAGAGTAAGTGTGTGTGTGTGTGTGTGTGGTGTGTGTGTGTGTGTGTGTGTGTGTGTGTTACGGATTAATAATTGGCCGAACGCGTAAAAGAAAAATTAATACTTAGCCGAACTTTACACAAATATCCAATACTTAGCCGAACCATGAGAGGTTCGGCTAATTCCTTTTTCCATTTTCATTGAAAATATAACTTTTTAAGTTTTCTGAGTGGTATTGGCGCATAGAGAATGAGTTGAAGAAATTGTATTAATAATTTGAAAAATAAATATTGGATAGTCTTTCTCATTTTACAAAAAAACCCAATAAAATTGATGTTCGTCTAAATATTGATTTTTCTTTTACGTATATTCTTACGCAGCAATAATTAGACGAACCAAAAATCAGTATCGAAGCTACGGTTTTTTTTTTTGTTGAAACTTTGTTAATTTTTTTTTTTTGTTTCAACTGCTCGTCCCGACCTCTGGAAGTCCAAGATACTCTTTAAGTGTAATTTTGTATCTGTTTAATCCTGTAATATAATTTATAATTTACATTTATTATGTGTATTGGAAAATTTCCAGTAAATCTACTTTCTTTACCTCTGCAGCTGGAAAGTAATTCAAAAGAATTCTCGTATAAGTATGAGGATTTGAGGAATAATAAGGCTTTACAATAACCTCTACAAGTTGAACATAATTATACACTCAGCGAGTGCTCACTAAATCTACAAGTGGAACGATCCGTGATCATAAATTTTGATTTTGTTTCTTTTTTTTTTTTTAAAAAAAAAGGTGATTGTTTCAAGGACTTTTTTTATTTCTTAGCCATGAAACAGGAGCTACTATAGACCTTTGTGGTTTGTATTAATGGGCGAGAAGTGACTAATTACTACCCATTTAGGTGCTGGGTCATCACGAGAGCACCGGATGGTATCCCTTACAATCAACTATAACCAAATTTAGAATATAATTTTTTGTCGGCTCCAGCGATTGAACCGCGGACCTTTTGTACGAGTGCTTAGCCACCGAGCTAATCGCGAGCTTGAATTTTTGCATTGATTGTTCTTAATATAATTTAGCTACCTCTTTTACCTGAAAAGTGGAATGAATGGAAGAGAAATTTGTTTAGATGAAACACAGCCCAAGCGGAATACCTGGATATGTAGACTGGATATGTAGAATACAGGAGCGATTCCACATATCCACATTTATTTAGTTTGAATAATTTGAAACCTGCCAGACGAATGATAAATCTTTTTTCACGTGTATGATTCTTTTGCTGCAAGTTAAAACTGTTGGCATAATGGGACTACCTGTCTTGCGCTGACAGTCTAAATAAAGCACTACTTATACTTATACCATATTATAATATTATGCCCAAGAGCGGTACCAAGTACTCGTACATAGTTACTATTTTGTATTATACTACTGAATACTATTTTTATTTTTGACGGGTGTATTGTACTACTAAATACTATTTTTACTTTTGACGGGTGTATTGTACTACTAAATACTATTTTTACTTTTGACGGGTGTATTGTACTACTAAATACTATTTTTACTTTTGACGGGTGTATTGTACTACTAAATACTATTTTTACTTTTGACGGGTGTATTGTACAGCTAAATACTATTTTTACTTTTGACGGGTGTATTGTACTACTAAATACTAATTTTACTTTTGACGGGTGTATTGTACAGCTAAATACTATTTTTACTTTTGACGGGTGTATTGTACTACTAAATACTATTTTTACTTTTGACGGGTGTATTGTACAGCTAAATACTATTTTTACACTGAGAAAAATGAAATTTAAAAATGTACGTAGAAAAAATTTAAGTTTAAAATACCTAAAATTGCATACTTGATGAGCATTGAAGGCAAAATGTCAGATATAATAAAATACCCCTTCAACTTTCGCTGAGTATGCAAACAAGTGGTTCCAAATGCTTGGTAAGGCTTTATTCACCACTGCCTATCTTCAGTTCAAATTTGAAAGAAATCCTTAAAAAAGAGGTTATATGTCGACATGTTTTGCTTAGGATTTGACTCGATCTGAGATTTTTGATGTTTTCAGAAATCGAATGAACTTATCTTTCGAACCGTACGTCCGATTTGAATGAACTAAAGTGCTATCGATAGATCTAGTAGATTGAAAGATAAGCTGTTCTCGTTCATTTTCTGTCATTTTACATAAAGGGTTACTTTTTAACGGAAAACACTTTTGACGCACAACTGGTTTAAGAATGGCCTGGGTTATCAAAAAGTATGCATGCGATTTTAAAAAAATCAACGATATTAGGCAGATCTTGCGAAATTTTTTCCAAAATTGGCATTAAAACATCAACATGTTATTTCATTCTGTCCATTTCTTATCAAAAATATCTATTTGGGCCTACCTCGAACTTTCAAAGGTCTCAAAACCTGGCAAAAATGCAAGCATCAAAAATCTGTGTTAGTCCATGCTTAATCGTTAGTTGAGAGCTAATGAAATCAACGTTTGTTTTTCAAAAACGCCTTCATATTATCATGTTATGCAATCATTTTGAAGGAGCCTTTGTGGCTTTCCTGTTGGCGGTACGGAAATTTTTTGGGAACCAAAAATGTATATTTTTGACTACTTCTTTCTAACAAGTGGTTCCAAATGCTTGGTAAGGGTTTATTCACCACTGCCTCTTTTTTTAAGGATTTCTTTCAAATGTGAACTGAAGATATGCAGTGGTGAATAAAGCCTTACCAAGCATTTGGAACCATTTGTTTGCATACTCAGCGAAAGTTGAAGGGGTATTTTATCATATTTGCATTTTGCCTTCAATTATCATCAAGTATGCAATTTTAGGTATTTTAAACTAAATTTTAGAAAGAAGTAGTCAAAAATATACGTTTTTGGTTCCCAAAAAATTTCCGTACCGAAGGCGTTTTTGAAAAACAAACATTGATTTTAATAGCTCTCAACTAACGATTAAGCATGGACTAACACAGATTTTTGATGCTTGCATTTTTGCCAGGTTTTGAGACCTTTGAAAGTTCGAGGTAGGCCCAAATAGATATTTTTGATAAGAAATGGACAGAATGAAATAACATGTTGATGTTTTAATGCCAATTTTGGATAAAGTTTCGCAAGATCTGCCTAATATCGTTGATTTTTTTTTAATCGCATGCATACTTTTTGATAACCCAGGCCATTCTTAACCCAGTTGTGCGTCAAAAGTGTTTTCCGTTAAAAAGTAACCCTTTATGTAAAATGACAGAAAATGAACGAGAACAGCTTATCTTAAAATCCACTAGATCTATCGATAGCACTTTAGTTCATTCAAATCGGACGTACGGTTCGAAAGATAAGTTCATTCGATTTCTGAAAACATCCAAAATCTCAGATCGAGTCAAATCCTAAGCAAAACATGTCGACATTATAACCTCTTTTTTTAAGGATTTCTTTCAAATTTGAACTGAAGATAGGCAGTGGTGAATAAAGCCTTACCAAGCATTTGGAACCATTTGTTTGCATACTCAGCGAAAGTTGAAGGGGTGTTTTATCATATTTGACATTTTGCCTTCAATGCTCATCAAGTATGCAATTTTAGGTATTTTAAACTATATTTTAGAAAGAAGTAGTCAAAAATATACGTTTTTGGTTCCCAAAAAATTTCCGTACCGCCAACAGGAAAGCCACAAAGGCTCCTTCAAAATGATTGCATAACATGATAATATGAAGGCGTTTTTGAAAAACAAACGTTGATTTCAATAGCTCTCAACTAACGATTAAGCATGGACTAACACAGATTTGATACTTGCATTTTTGCCAGGTTTTCAGACCTTTGAAAGTTCGAGGTAGGCCAAAATAGACATTTTTGATAAGAAATGGACAGAATGAAATAACATGTTGATGTTTTTATGCCAATTTTGGATAAAGTTTCGCAAGATCTGCCTAATATCGTTGATTTTTTTTTAAATCGCATGCATTCTTTTTGATAAACCAGGCCATTCTTAACCCAGTTGTGCGTCAAAAGTGTTTTCCGTTAAAAAGTAACCCTTTATATAAAATGACAGAAAATGAACGAGAACAGCTTATCTTAAAATCCACTAGATCTATCGATAGCACTTTAGTTCATTCAAATCGGACGTACGGTTCGAAAGATAAGTTCATTCGATTTCTGAAAACATCCAAAATCTCAGATCGAGTCAAATCCTAAGCAAAACATGTCGACATTATAACCTCTTTTTTTAAGGATTTCTTTCAAATTTGAACTGAAGATAGGCAGTGGTGAATAAAGCCTTACCAAGCATTTGGAACCATTTGTTTGCATACTCAGGGAAAGTTGAAGGGGTATTTTATCATATTTGACATTTTGCCTTCAATGCTCATCAAGTATGTAATTTTAGGTATTTTAAACTAAATTTTAGAGAGAAGTAGTCAAAAATATACGTTTTTGGTTCCCAAAAAATTTCCTTACCGCCAACAGGAAAGCCACAAAGGCTCCTTCAAAATGATTGCATAACATGATAATATGAAGGCGTTTTTGAAAAACAAAAGTTGATTTCAATAGATCTCAACTAACTATTAAGCATTAGCTAACACAGATTTTTGATGCTTGCATTTTTGCCAGGTTTTCAGACCTTTGAAAGTTCGAGGTAGGCCAAAATAGACATTTTTGATAAGAAATGGACAGAATGAAATAATATGTTGATGTTTTTATGCGAATTTGGGATAATGTTTCGCAAGATCTGCCTAATATCGTTGATTTTTTTGAAATCGCATGCATACTTTTTGATAACCCAGGCCATTCTTAACCCAGTTGTGCGTCAAAAGTGTTTTCCGTTAAAAAGTAACCCTTTATGTAAAATGACAGAAAATGAACGAGAACAGCCTATCTTACAATCCACTAGATCCATCGATAACACTTTAGTTCATTCAAATCGGACGTACGGTTCGAAAGATAAGTTCATTCGATTTCTGAAAACATCCAAAATCTCAGATCGAGTCAAATCCTAAGCAAAGCATGTCAACATATAACCTCTCTTTAAAGATTTCTTTCAAATTTGAACTGAAGATAGGCAATGGTGAATGAAGCCTTACCAAGCATTTGGAACCACTTGTTTGCATACTCAGCGAAAGTTGAAGGGGTATTTTATCATATTTGACATTTTGCCTTCAATGCTCATCAAGTATGCAATTTTAGGTATTTTAAACTAAATTTTAGAAAGAAGTAGTCAAAAATATACGTTTTTGGTTCCCAAAAAATTTCCGTACCGCCAACAGGAAAGCCACAAAGGCTCCTTCAAAATAATTGCATAACTTGGATATATGAAGAGGTTTTTGAAAAACAAAAGTTGATTTCAATAGCTCTCAACTAACTATTAAGCATAGACTAACACAGATTTTTGATGCTTGCATTTTTGCCAGGATTTCAGACCTTTGAAAGTTCGAGGTAGCCCAAAATAGACATTTTTGATAAGAAATGGACGGAATGAAATAATCTGTTGATGTTTTTATGCCAATTTGGGATAACGTTTCGCAAGATCTGCCTAATATCGTTGATTTTTTTGAAATCGCATGCATACTTTTTGATAACCCAGGCCATTCTTGACCCATTTGTGCGTATACTACTATCGGGACTCCGTTGTGGCCGCTTGCCATATAAATAAATTTGAAGAGAATCGGTTGAGAACATTATAAATATTATAGTAAGTTTAATTAGATAGAACAAAAATACATACAGTAAAATACAATTAAATTATAAAGAAAAACAAAAAGATTGAGCAAAGATACAAGAACAAAAAAAAAAAAAAAAAATGAAGTTAATGTCCTACTTAAGGGGCGGGGTCATATATTGCCTGTGGCAATCTCTTCCATCCAACCCTTGGGACATTTGTAAATACAAGTGATTCAGTAAAAAAAACTCTGATTCTAGCGATAATAAAAGTAGAAAAATGTGAATGCCATTCACGAGGAAGTATTGTGTCCATAATTGGCAGTGCATTTTATTCTCTTTCTATTAAACGGATCTGATCATACCAACATTGCCTATTGCTTTATGAATTATTATAGCATTCAACAATCTCGAACTCGAACCAAATGACTAATATTCATGTATAGGTATATAGCAGTATTTTCCCTTCTTCTGTGGAGGGTCTGTTGGGAGGTCATAGTTGTTAACACATAATAAAGGATAATAAAGGATCAGAAAAACAAAAGTTGATTTCAATAGCTCTCAACTAACTATTAAGCATAGACTAACACAGATTTTTGATGCTTGCATTTTTGCCAGGATTTCAGACCTTTGAAAGTTCGAGGTAGCCCAAAATAGACATTTTTGATAAGAAATGGACGGAATGAAATAATCTGTTGATGTTTTTATGCCAATTTGGGATAACGTTTCGCAAGATCTGCCTAATATCGTTGATTTTTTTGAAATCGCATGCATACTTTTTGATAACCCAGGCCATTCTTGACCCATTTGTGCGTATACTACTATCGGGACTCCGTTGTGGCCGCTTGCCATATAAATAAATTTGAAGAGAATCGGTTGAGAACATTATAAATATTATAGTAAGTTTAATTAGATAGAACAAAAATACATACAGTAAAATACAATTAAATTATAAAGAAAAACAAAAAGATTGAGCAAAGATACAAGAACAAAAAAAAAAAAAATGAAGTTAATGTCCTACTTAAGGGGCGGGGTCATATATTGCCTGTGGCAATCTCTTCCATCCAACCCTTGGGACATTTGTAAATACAAGTGATTCAGTAAAAAAAAACTCTGATTCTAGCGATAATAAAAGTAGAAAAATTTGAATGCCATTCACGAGGAAGTATTGTGTCCATAATTAGCAGTGCATTTTATTCTCTTTCTATTAAACGGATCTGATCATACCAACATTGCCTATTGCTTTATGAATTATTATAGCATTCAACAATCTCGAACTCGAACCAAATGACTAATATTCATGTATAGGTATATAGCAGTATTTTCCCTTCTTCTGTGGAGGGTCTGTGGGGAGGTCATAGTTGTTAACACATAATAAAGGATCAAATTTTGTTTAGGTTTAAAAGTGCAGATCTCTTGTATTTAATGGCCTTCTTATAAAAGGGGATACCTACCACGCTCCAAAGGCAAAGTACAAATGCAACTCATATAAATAAAAAAAGGTTGT